>BSBK01003442.1:0-390000 GCA_027943335.1 Chamaecyparis obtusa
TATATACATATATGTATATATATATATATACATATATGTATATATATATATATACATATACATATACATATACATATATATATACATATACATATATATATATATACATATATATATATATATATATATATATATATATATATATATATATATATATATATATATATATATATATATATATATATATAATGGGGAGTACATCAAAATGTCTCTATTAAGGATCAATACAAAAATGAGAATAAATATGACAGAAGGATAGTTAAGACTTATCCTCGCCCTCATGACTAGGAGGAGGGGGAGGAGGTGGAACATCAAGTCTCACAGGTGGTGCAAGAATGACACCCTTAGACTAAGAAGCAAAGATAGAATAGGTAGGTGCATGCCAATTTATAGGAACCACTAAGATATAAAGAGCATAATAGTATGCATTCCTAGCACTATGATCTGATACGGTATGTTGATCCTGATCGCACTCCTATATACTCTAGTCTCTCTCTACTATCAAGTCTACAATGCGTCGATCCCACTCAGCTATGTCCCTATCTCGCTCTGCAAGAAATCCCCAGAACTCTCTAACTTGGCCTCTGAGTGCCTGCATCATATCTGTATGACCCTCTGTAGGTGCCTCCCTAGCTGGTGCCTCCTCTATGGCTGCCTCTCTTGTAGGTGCCTACCCTAGGACATCCTCCTCATTCTCCTCCTCTAGGAGATGACCTTGTCTATCGTTGCATGCTATATATCCCCTATCAACACACCATCAAACTAGTCTCTCTCCCTCCTCCTCTAATGCATCCTCCTCTACAACTAAAACCACTCTAATGACACATAGGGCACCCATCTCACCTCTGCATCGCTACGGTCCAATGGTAGGTCCTCTGCTGCTGCTAGCACCCACATCACCTCTACCTATTTCTCTAGGGGAAACATCTCTCTGCCTACCACCCCTTTGTCCTCTACCTTGACCTCTGCCTAGTGCTCATGTTGGTGGCTCATCATCCTCATCTAGGTGAGGTACTCTCTCTAATGGATTTGTAAATCAAGGAAAAGGATGTGTGATCAGATGATTCGTGTAAGTTGGAGTGATCCCAACATCTAAGGCCTCAAGAAGATAATCCCACTGTGCTCCCTGTAAAGCTCCTAGATTTTGTGATGATAAATTAAAATGTGGTCACAAAACCCAATCATCTTCCTCATTTGGAAAGTGAGTGTACGTAGTAAACTCCATACTAACATCCTTCCAATTCCCGCATTGTCTCCATACCTGAGTAATACAAAACCTCTCAACAATAGGAGAATATCTCCCTAATAGTGACCTACTAGAAAACATATATGCTAACTCCCTCCTAGAGTTTGACTATCTCTCTATCTGAACATAAGGTCTCCAGACTACTACTATCATATCATACAATAACCTCCTCCAATAGGATGTCTTGCCCAAATTGGGCTAATAAATATATCCATTATAACGATAAATATATGACATACCTATGCATCTCACTCCATCTTCCACTGGTTGTGCTATTAGGATATGCTCCCACACCTAGATCTGTAATATAATGACACATGTAACCATAGTCCTCCCATTCCAGTACACTATCTCATGCAACTCTAGATACATATGGCATAATAAGAAAGATCCCCAAGAAAAAATTTGTGGTTGGCTAATCATATCTAACAATATCTGACCCCATCCACATAAGAATCCCTTCTAGCTCATGTCTAGTGCTATGACACAACCAATCAAACTAGCAAGAATACAGGCGAGAGGGTAATATTGACCATACTGGTGAAGCATATAATCCCATGTAATATGTCTTTCTAATATGGTATCATCACCAAAAATCTATCTTCTAATATGGTATCATCACCAAAAATCTATCTCATAGAATCACTACCTTGACTGGGATCCTGATCATAATATACATGATCACCAGTGAAAGATAGTTGCAAGATCCTGTAAACATCCTCTAGAGTAACTATAATCTCCCCATTCAACAAGTGAAAAGTATTATGCTCACTATGGAAGTGCTTTGTAAGATCTATGAGAAATATGTGATTCACACAGATATCAGGCATCGTAAGGAGCCTCCCCAAACCACATTGCTCAACTATTTCCCTATGTTGATCAAACAAAACACACACTAATCTAAGTGCCTGAGGATATGCACATCGAAACAATGGGGCAGGCAAAAGCTCTTGTATCACAAGACACAAGAAATGTATTAGTATCTAATCAAGATCGAGAAAATCATATCGAAAACAAAAAATCAGACATCGGGAAAGCTACGAACAAATCTACATTCAGAATCAATCTCAACAAAATGGAAGAAAACATTGGATTTAAGTTGTGCGATAAAAAAAAAACACCATATTATCGTACGGTGAAACTCTATAAAGGGGTGCAATGAAATATTTTTGAACAACACATAGGTATGTATTGTACAATAAAAGTCACTGACTCATACGATAGGAGAATTTTATTGCATGATAACCGGGGTTAAGCCCTATAAACATTGCAAAAATTCAAAACAGACATGAAATTCAAGAATTCAAACTAGGAGATCAAATACTTACTGGTGGACCGTAGTTCTGTAGTAGGTTGTGCCTTCTTTGACACTCAAATCAATGGTTTCACATGGGAACAAGCATAGTTTCCCTCAAATGGCTCTCAAAACTCAAAATTCAACCAATGAAAATGATTTGAAAATGACCCCTTGGGCCCCTTTTATACTTTTTGACCTAATTTTCAAAGTGCTCTGATCGATGCAAAATTTACACCCTTACCTAATTCTAGCATCCTGAGTCCATTTTTGGGATCAAAATCAAAATCTAATATCAATATCACACTCAAAATTATAAATCAAAATTATGGTCAAATGTAATTAATTGCTAAGTCAAATCAAGTTTATCGTCGCAAAGTCTATTCAACAAATTGGTCATTCAATCTTAGATTTTTTATCAAGATCAAAATCTTGAAATTTCTATATTAGTCAAAATATGGTCAAATCAAGTCAAAATTGGTCAAATCAAGTCAAACTTGGTCAAACCAAGTCAAACATAGGTCAAAATCACTCCAACTAACCTTGAATTTTCCCATAATTTTATCTCACTAATTTGTAATATGATTACATCAATCTGACATCAATTCTGCTTCCAAAATCAATGCTTTTCATCAATGGTATTTCTTCCCATATTTTGATTTTGATCCTGATGGGGTAGGAATACCATATCATCAATCAAATCAACTAAGTTCAAAACTACAAATTCAAGCAAAACCTCATCGCTAGGGGCATCTCAACTTCATCAAGACTCACATCAAGTTGAGACTCTTTGATCTTTATACATGAGTAATTTCATCACACCACATCAAGTTTCTGGGGCCAGGTATCTGAATCAATCAAATCTCTAGGGACATATTAGTTTCATTGCACCACATCAATCTGATTGTGTCTTCAAAATCAGTCTCTTAATGATAATCAATTTTATCGCACTTCATCAAGATGGTTATTCATTTAAATCAATCTATTGATTTAAGAGTCTTTTTGACATTAATCAATTTCATCACTTCAGATCAAATTGATTAGTTGTCATCATCAAATCAGATAGGTGTTCAGTTTCATCGCATCACATCAAGATGAACATTCTGGTCTTTTTATTGATCTTCATTCAATCAAGCTCAGAGTCAGTATGATTGGTTCTTGTTCAATCAAGTTCAAAATTGATGTCTTGGTCTATTTTATCATTCATCATTCATCATTCAATCAAAATTAGAGTTGGTATGTTTGGTTCTTGTTCAATCAAGTTCAGAATCCATGTCTTGATCTTTCTATCGGTTTTCATTCAATCAAGTTTAGAGTTGGTATGATCATTTCTTGTTCAATCAAGTTCATAATCAATGTCTTGATCTTTTTATCGGTCTTTATTCAATCAAGTTTTGAGTTGGTATGATCGATTATTGTTCAATCAAGTTCAAAATCGATATCTTGTGGATCTTCAGTCAGTCTCTATTCAATCAAGTTTCAGAACTGATAACTAATAATCTTTGCCAATTTTTATCCAATCAAGTTTGGAATTGGTATCTTGTAATCATGAATGGTATCAACAACCCGCATCAAGCGATTTGCTAGTTCAACACCATAAGTTCTTTGAATCAATGCATTGCTCACACATCAATTCAAAGAGGGACAAATGTAATCAACTAAACATGGTCTAACTAACTAAGTGCCCCTAATTTTAGTAATTAATTCAGCCAAATACACTAGACATAATTATCTAAGTAACTAAATCAATTGTCTTGCATAATTAAATCAATCATAAAATAATCTAATTATCAATTAAATCAATTGAATTGATTGAGCTTAAAAGGTTATTTAAAATCAAATCATTAATTAAAAGATCTTCCAAATTCTTTAATTAAATAAACCAACCTCTTCAACTCATGGACATACAAGTTTCTAATTCAAAAATAGAGTGAACAAATGGAAGTTTCCATCTTTCTTTCAGTCTCATTCAATCATGAGAAATTTCTAAAAATGAAAGAGAATCTCAACCACTCAACATGATGAATCTCAATACCACATTCATTTCTAAATTTCTATATAAACTAACTTCTTGGCTCATTCAAATGATCCTAATTTTGTTAAGTAAATGCATTATGCCAATTTTCTCTTAGAATTAAATGCTTAGTATTGTTGATTTCAATCTCTTAAAATCTAGATTTTCATGTTAGCTTGTAGCTTTCGATTCATAGAATAATATCATGCTAGAATAGACATTAGATTAATAGTTTTTGAGTCTCTCATAACTAGATTCAGATTATTGAATGCAGTCTTGCATCTTGATTCACCATGAATCTTCCATTATGAAGTCATCTAGTCACTAATTCTTGTGCATACCATCTGAGAACATCTTTCATGGAATCATACTTGCTTCTTATAGGAAGCAATAGATCATTTCTAGGTAGTTTCTTTGATTATTTTGAGTAAAGATCTATTGAAGTGTAGTTGTTTAGATTAACCACATTTAACACACATAGAAGTGATTATGGAAGCAACTAAATATGTGTTAAGAGATATGGAGGAGATAAATATTTCTCATGTGGGGAGGAATAATAACAAAGTGGTTGATTGGACATCAAGCGTGTATGCATAATAGAGAAGGGGGAGCTTCAAATAGATGGGAATAAAATATTCCCTTAGAGGTTCATCTATTTTTGGCTAAGGATAGGCCCTTTTAGTTGTCCTGTGGCTATATATGGTCTTCATGTGTGTGCTACTATTTTTGGTAGCATGTGATATTATTGGGCACTGATATTGAGACTATATCATTAACTTTTCTTTTTATTTACAAGCTCTTGGACCTTACAAAACTAGGTTTTTTATATCAAAACAAATAGATGAAGAGACTAATGAATTAATTACATAAATAATAAATATATTTCTAATTAAAAGAAGACACTATGGTAAAATAATTAAGTAAATAAAATATTTATTTAATTAAATACAATTTTAGGTGCCTACATTTTGCCCCTCTTTGAGACAATGCAACTTATCACATAGTTTCAAAGAAGAAAAGGATAAGGACTAGAAGCATCATCCCCAAGCCACAATATGGATAAGGATGGTGAAGGAAAAATGGAAGAATAATGCCCCATTGAGAGGACATGTGGGGTCGTGAGAACATGTATATATGTTCTTTTTAAAGTAAAAAATGAAAGATTATGGATAAGGCTAGAAGAAAATAGATAAGGTGATGGTAAAATCGATGGTCATATGAGTGGTTATGGGTAGGAAGATGAGATTAATAGGAAGGTGATGAATAGGTAGAGGGAAATGATGAAAACTTATGCATTTTTTAGTTTTTATATCATAATTGAACCTATTATGTCTATTGGATGCAAGTATCAAGGTATGGTAAAATCAGGATGCCTCACACACCATTTGGAATTAAGAAATGCCCTTGTTCAGTTTAGACTCATATGTCCTCAAAGATTCTTAAATGATCATGTCCTTAGATGAGTCATTATGTTACTAAAGAAAAATCCAAAAATAAAAATAAAGTGATCATGCCTCATCATAGCTTCTCTAGTCAAATACATCCTTGAGAAACATAGAAAACATATCACCAAAGATAAAAAGATAAAATTTAAACAAAAGATAAGAATCACTGACCAGACAAGTCAACAACCATATGGATCTCTTGCCAAAGATTATATTTTTTTGATAGGTTGATAATGATCAATGTGTCTGGTTTTAGGAAGAATTCATCCTGTATAAGACACATGATTGATCATGATCATGTTTGGTTTCAAGAAGGATTCATCTTATATAAGACAAATTATAGCTGATGGAGATTGATAATGTTGATTAGGCAATTGATCAAATGATTGCAAGCTATCTTGATAGTTTGTCTATTGATTTATGATTTTGTTGAGCACAATGTTTTGATTGTCTTCTTTTAAAATGTTTGTGCCTTCGAGATATTTTATTAAAATATTTTTGGATTTTTGAAAGTTTTTTTTGGATTTTAAAAAAATTATGATTTATTTTTTTATAGAAATTTTATGATTTTGTTGTATTTTTTATAATTATTGATTTTTTTGGGATTTTTAAAAATATTTAATTTTTTAAGATTTTTGATAATATTTTGACCACTTATTGATTCATTTTGAAGCATGAGGTATTTATTTTCCCATAATGTCTAGTTAGGCATAAGGATTATGAATGGATGAATGAAATAATGGGCTAAAAATGGATTAGTGAAGGATGGATGGATCTCAAGGACTATCTCATGATGGGATAATATGTTTATCCAAGCTAAGGGACTAGATATGGCAATGTAAGATTATAATATGATGCATTGAAAGGAATGTGGTCCAAAGTAATGGACATGCAAGAGGCTTTTTGAAAACATGTTTTGCATTTTATGTCCTTAATTTTAATCAAGATCAAGAGGTCAATCTGGATAGGATGGAGATAGGATATGTATAGGATAAGAAAGATCAAATGTGATAATGGATGATGGAAGAAACAAATGGATAGGATATTTTTTGAAGGGTTTAGATAAGGTGAAGTGAAAATGATACATAATGCTTATGGAGATCCTCAACCTTGTCAACATCAAAGGTGGGAAAAGGGGATATACATGTAGAATAATAAATGAGGGATAATCACATATATGGTGGATAGGATAGCGTGGATGAAACTTTTCCCTAAGTGTAAAGTGCAAGAGGATAGTGGATTATGCGTGATGCATGTTTTCCAGGTTTTCATCATGGTACTTTCCCAAGGCATCACAAGAAGTGTTTTTTAGCATAAGATGAATTTTTTCTCTTTTCTTTTTTTTTTCTTTTTTTTATTATCTTTTTTTATGGCTTTTTTTTTGGAAGATAGTGAATCAATGATAGGAGATTTAGGAAGGACTCAATTCTTTGGATAGTACCCTTGAATGACGTGTTACCATGGACCATGGCTATTGAAGGTATGCTCAAAGATGTTGATAAAGTGATGGTAAAGGGAGATGACATGTGGTAAGGCTTTATGTAAAGGATTGAAGAAGAGGGTTGGAATGATATAAAATAGGTGTTGAAATATTTGTGTAGGAGTAGATGGAAATTTTGGCAAGACCAACATTGGCACACACCTTGAAGGGTGGTGGAGTGATGGAGGAAAAGTGGATTTTAGAGTTTGAGGTTTTGATGGAGAAAAGGATGTGGATTTTGGGAGATAAGGGCCCAAAATGGATTTGGAAGGGGTTGAAGGAAGATGCTTGGGTAGAGGAATGGGAGAAGTTGTTGGAGTAGCAAGCTTGGATGGCAATTTTGACTTTTATTTAGGAGACTTGGGAATCCACATGGTTTTTAATTTTTCCTTTCTCTGTGGTTCTCTCGAATGCATCATTTGCATTAGAGATTTGGGAATCCACACAGATTTTGAAATTTATTTTTTCTTGACAGGCCTTTCTGGCCTTTTGGAGATTTATTTTAGCTTTTGGATCAAATTCATTTTGTATTTACATGGCTTATAGATTAGACATGTTGATCCTTGGATGCATGCAATTTTTTTGACATATGGATTGTATGCTTAGCATCCAAATTACTTCCAAGAGAATTGGGATTCATGGATGGATAGGAATGATATAGAGATTTCATATGAATAGGTGATTGGGAGGTTTTCAAGTACATTTTCCTTTTTTGATCTTTATTTATGATGGGGTAAGTGGATGGAGGGACATAAGGACCCAAGATGGATGAAAGAGTTGAAGGCTCTAGTTTTGGGATATAGGGACCCAAAATGGATTTGGAGGATGGGGAAGGTGCATGTTTGGGCTTATATAGAAGAATCTAGGATTTATGATGGATAGCAACATCTTGAGAGTGAGCTATATATCCAAGGCCATGATAATTAGTATATAATATTATAAAAGTGATGCAGGGGCATCCAAGGTTAAGGCAGGGGCATTCTTTGTCCTCGGTAAACTTCATGGGGTGTTTGTGTTTTGGCCGGTGTTACTCGGTTGCAACCTTGACCGATGGCCTCGGTCATTGAAGGAAGCTCGGTCACTAAAGGAACTCGACAGTCTCTGGCACTTGATGAAAGTGTTACTCGGTCATGCCTGTGGTGCTCGGTCAACACTGGTGCTCGGTGATGCCTAGCGTGCTCGGTTAATTCACTGTTGCTCGGTAGTTTTGGCTTACCGACTGGAGTTCTATGTGATTTGTTGAGCCAGCTTGGTGCATTTATTGTTGGTAGCTATTGTTATAGGCTGACATGCTGAATTAAATGTTTGTATACATTTGTAAGCCGACTTGTATGGCATTTAATTATTTGTTTTGGGGAGTTAATGGTTCCATCCAGCCAACTTGTGGCTGATGACTAGTATTTATAGATTGTTTGGATAGATGTTTAGGAGGAAGGGAGAGATCCGAGGATCATTGGGAGATCACATAAGTTCATGACTTGAAGACTTAGTGAATCAAACCTAAGGTTCTGAAAGCTGAAGTTGGCGAAGTTGTGGAAAGATCTTGCTTGATCTAGCAGATCATATTGATATCTGATAGTTGTTTGTAGCAGAGCTAGGGGTTGCATACTTGGAGACAAGGAGATCGCTTGGAGGCTTGCGAGCTCAAGTTTAGATCTGCCTTAGAGTTTCCATCAGCTTCTGATTGTCTTCATAGCTGAACTAGCCAAGATTGTATTGGATCTATTTGTGGATCTTGCAGAATTATTTCCATTTTGTAATTGGCCCTAACCCTGAAGGCCTTATAGCCAGACATGTTAATGCAAATTACTTGAAACAATTATTGTGTTATCTGTTGTGTTGAGTATTCCGCTATGTGATTCTGTTGGCTGCAAGGTTTGGACTGTCCTTCATTAGATCCACCATCCTTGATTGCATCAGGTGGTATCAGAGTTGAAGTTTGTTCCTGTTGGAGCTGATTGTTGATCTTGTGAAGCAAAGGTTAACCTAGCAAGGCTGATCTTGCGAAGTTGATCCTGTTGGAGTAGAGATTGTGTGTAATCTGGATTGCGGATCCGAGGCATTGAACTTGTAAAATTTTGCCCTAGTTTTGTTCAAGGTGGCAGGTTGAGATCTGACTTGTACACAACTTGGAGATTGTCACAAGGTGGTCGGTGAGGGTTTGTTGCTGAGGGTTTTTGCATATCTTTAAGGATGCCTCTGAGAAGATTGGACCCTAGAGCTATTGCAGATCTTTGTGATGTTGTGGAATCAAAGATCTTTGATAAAGTCAGATCGGATGTCAAATCTAAGATAGAATTGATGAAGAATGACATGGTCGCCGAGATCATGAGAGTTGTTGTTGGTATACCTCGAAATGTTGGTACTAAAGATGGCTATGAGGAAGCTGCTAAAGAATTTGAAACAACTGGATCTAGTGGTGATGACCGGAGGAAAAAATTTGGTGAAGACAGAACTACTCAGTTGCATAGATCTGAAGCTCGATTTAGCAGTAGTTACCGAATAGAAGTTTCTACTTTCTCTGGTACTTTAAAGCCCGACAATATGATTGACTAGATTGGTGAACTTGAAGATTTCTTTGAGCTAAAAGAAATTGAAAATCCTCTTAGGGTGAGATTAGCACAGACAAAGTTGAAAGGACATGCTGCTCTTTGGTGGAAAGAACTATAAAGAGATAGAGAAGATGAAGGTGAAACAAAGATCAATCGGTGGAGGTTGATGGTGAATAAGTTGAAAGCTAAGTTCATACCTTCTGACTATGAGCTTGACTTGTTTAAGAAGTTGCAGAATCTGAAACAGAAGGATTTTTCTGTTGAAGATTATACTGAGGAGTTCTACAAACTTACTATTCGGTCTAGACACCGAGAGCTTAGTAAGGAAAAGGTAGCTCGGTATGTGAATGGTCTGAGATTCAATATTCAAGATGAGCTTGGTATGCTGAAGATTGATTCTATTGAAGATGCTTATCAGTGTGCTCTGAAGGTAGAAGATAAGTTGAAGAGGAAACAACCTAGTAACTCTCGAGGGAATGAAAAGATTGATCACTCGGTGAAGGATAAGCCAACTGATGCAGAAGATGAACAGAAACTTGTGGAACCGAAGAAGAAGACAGGTAGAGTTATCTTTAAGGGTACTTGCTATAAATGTGGAGAGGAAGGACACTGTTATTTTGAGTGCACATAGAAGAAGGTTGACCGACAAACTGTTGTGATGAATGAGAACATTCAGAATGAACCTGAATCAGACAACTTGCTGCTTCGGCGAACATTGCTCGGTACAAAGGAGGAACCTTGTCAGAGGAGTAACTTGTTTAGAACCTGATGCAAGTTTGAAAGTAAACTTTGGGATGTTATTGTTGATAGTGGTAGTACTGATAACCTTGTTGTTGAGGACCTGGTTTAGAAACTTGGGTTGAATAGAATGAAGCATCCTTGTCCTTATAGGACTGGCTGGTTACAAGATGTTCATGCTTTGGAAGTAAGGGAACAATGCTTCATTGATGTACAGATTGGCCAACATAAGGATATTGTGTTATGTGACATTGTGAAGATGAATAGTTGTGATATATTGCTCAGTAGACCTTGGCAATATGATTGCAGAGCTATTTATGAATGTGTCCAAAATGTGTTTACTGTTGAGAAGGATGACAGGAAGTTTTCACTGATACCTTTGATGGATACAACTCTTGGTAGGAGAAGCCTGAGTATTGGTAGCCAAGTTGAGATTGTGGATCTAGAGAAAATGAATGATCAGTTTGGAGAACTGATCTATATGTTGTCAAGAAAAGACTTGAAGAGACAGAGGAAACTGAAGTGGAAGAATCTGCAAGCAAAAAAGGTGGAGGACTTGTATGTGAAGAACCAGTTCGGGATTTACGTGCTGAATCCTGGAAGATGTTCTTCTCACATATGAACATCTTTTGGAACATGGGGTGTCTGATGCAGGGGCATCCAAGGTTACGACAGGGGCATTCTTTGTCCTCATTAAACTGCATGGGGTATTTGTGTTTTGGCTGGTGTTACTCGGTTGCAGCCTTGATCGATGGCCTTGGTCATTGAAGGAAGCTCGGTCACTAAAGGAACTCAATAGTCTCTAGCACTTGGTGAAAGTGTTACTCGGTCATGCCTGCAGTGCTCCGTCGACACTGGTGCTCGGCGATGCCTGGTGTGCTCAGTTAATTCACTGTTTCTCAGTAGTTCTGGCTTACCGACTGGAGTTCTATGATTTGTTGAGTTGACTTGGTGCATTTATTGTTGGTAGCTATTGTTATAGGCAGACATGTTGAATTAAATGTTTGTATACATTTGTAAGCCAACTTGTATGGCATTTAATTATTTGTTTTGGGGAGTTAAGGGTTCCATCCAGCCGACTTGTGGTTGATAACTAGTATTTATAGATTGTTTGAGGGGAAGGGAGAGATCCGAGGATCATTGGGAGATCACAAAAGATCATGACTTGAAGACTTAGTGAATTAGACCTGAGGTTCTGAAAGCTAAAGTTGGTGAAGTTGTGGAAAGATCTTGCTTGATCTAGCAGATCAGATTGACATCTGATAGTTGTTTGTAGCAGAGCTAGGGGTTGCATACTTGGAGACAAGGAGATCGCTTGGAGGCTTGCGAGCTCAAGTTTAGATATTCCTTAGAGTTTCCATCAGCTTCTGATTATCTTTAGAGCTGAACTACCAGAGATTGTATTGGATCTGTTTGTGGATCTTGCATAATTGTTTCCATTTTGTAATTGGCCCTAACCCGGAAGGCCTTACAACCAGACATGTTAATGCAAATTACTTGAAACAATTATTGTGTTATTTGTTGTGTTGAGTATTCCGCTGTGTGATTGTGTTGGCTGCAAGGTTTGGACTATCCTTCATTGGATCCACCATCCTTGATTGCATCAAAAAGGGGTTCGAATATACCTTATTTATAGATGCCCAACCCTTTCCCTTGATAATTCATGCTTTGGAATATCTTCTTAGAAAAGGGGTACTTGTTATTTTGAAATCAAGATGCGAGTCCATTTTTAGGTGGATGAATCATGTAAGGAATGATAGGATCATGATGTAGACCAGACAAAATGAAGGTGGATGAACCAATTTGATATGTACACAGACCATTATTATCTTGGATAGGGGTGATTGAATCTTTAGGTGGATTAGGATCATGAGAGGGATTAGGATGATTATGACACATAGATGTGGGCATACTTTGATCTTGACATGGAAGAGGATCATTGGTTTAAATGGAAAGGGTGATTTTCTCTTGATTTTCAATGGGATCATAAGAAAGGATGGAAGGGATATCATTACCTTTCTTAGGAGGTAGATTATGATGAGATTTGGAAGGATAATTTTCTCTTGAGATGATAAGGGATCATCTTGGAAGAAATAAAAAGCTATGATTGTATCATCATGGTATTTTAGGGATATGGGATCTTGATCTTGATTTTTAGGACATGTTTCCTCATTCTTTGGATTATCCTCTTAACATGGAGACATTTATAAGGACAAAGTAGGAGTTTGGATAATCATTGAAGATTCTTGGAGGGGGTCCAATTTTGGGCATGTTAGGGATGGGTCTTTCATAGGACTATTGGGAGTACATATGATTGGTATTGGAGTGTATGATGGGATATGGTCTAGGATTTTTCAAGCATGGAAGGTATTTTTATCAAGATTTGTATTAGCTTGGATTTCTAAGGGTTAACATGAAAGGTGTCATCATTTGATTCATTGTTTAATGGAGGAAGCATGGCTTGTTGTGAAGCTTTAGGAGATGAAGGAATGGAGGAAGAGGTGGAGGCTACATGTGGGCCATTGATAGACATAGGTGTTTTTTATCATACTTGGAAATAATGTCTTATTTCTCCTTAGGTTAATCATTACGGTCTTCAATTTCAAAGACACCATTATTAAAGAGGTCTTAGATTTTGTGTCTCAACTCCATACGATTTTAAGTCTTATGTTCATTGTGTCTATGATATTCACAATAGTTATTCAACCATTGACATCCCCTTTTGGTCACTATGGTTAATGTTATAAGATTATTCTCAAGAAGTTCTTTTAGATCTAACTAAAAATATTATCCCAAAGGTATAAACTTTATATCCAAGGGGTATTTGGGTAATGCACATATTTTTTGAAGAAGTGCTTGGTTTGAGATTTTTCTTTTGATTTTTATCCATTTGTTCAATTTTGAATATTTTCTTTTGTATTCCTTGAATTATTGTGTTGTCTATGATTTCATGGGTTTCTTGGCGGTGTCTCTCAAGAGTTCTTTTTGGTTCCTTTCTTGTTTATTTTCTAGTTTGTAAGTCATGAATTTTTCTCTTGAGATCTTGAATTTGTTGAGACAAGGTGACCATTGGTTTTCTCTTGTTTAAGATATAGAATTGTCAAGTATGACTGGCTTTGACTTTTGATTTTATGTTTTTTTTTAATTCTCAAATAATAATAAAAGCAAAAAAAAAGAAAAACAAGACAAAGTCCTTAGGATATTTTTGGATGATGTGTCCCCCTTTTGGTTTCAAGTGGGGAGGGTGAACCAAAAATTCAACCACAAGACACATTAACAAGCCTACTCAAGTGGGAGTATCAATCCTTGCATACACAAGAAATGTGTTAATATGATTTAGAACAACAGAGAGGGGGGTGAATTAATTGTTCTCAGGTCTTGATGTATAAAATAACTTTTCTTTAAATCAGATCAAGCAACCAAAACAAACTCGGTCATCACTGATTCAATAATAGAAACATATAACTCAGCAGTCCACTACCTAGCTGTATCTAACTTGTAAAACATAGAAACATTCAAACCCAAAACATTCACACAAGTATTGACACCAGGATTTATAGTGGAAACCCAATATGGGAAAAACCACTTTGTAACATGCTACTATTATTTTCACTCTTCTGAAGTGAGCTTGGTTAAAAGCCAACCTTGTCAAAGGTTACAATACACATTGTAAAGTGTGACCCGGTTAAAGGATTTCAATCACCCTATTAAAAGTGAGCCTAGTCAAAGGACTTACATACACTCCATTAGAATGCAACCTTGTTTAAAGGATTTAACATATGACTGTTAGGTCAACCTCTGTTAAAAGGATTTTGACTGTTACAATGGTTAGAAAGTAGTAGTAGTATTGATTTGAAAACATACAACTCACTTTGCAAATATCAGATCCAATTCCGTACACAAATGCTAGTTTACTGACTTTGAAACTTTGCCATCTCTACTTCTGATTTGCTCGGAACTTTCCTTCAAGCAATCACCACACTTTTCCTTCAGCCTTTTCACTTATATAGTCAATAAAACTTTATTATTCTTCCAGCATCTACTTCACCCATGCATCCACATACCTAATGCTTCGGTTCCCTTAATAATTTCCTCTGTTAGGTTAACTTTTCTTTTGCCGCTTAATCTCCTTCGTAGATCTTAGGGTTAGGTCAAATACATTGAATCTACCCGCTTCATGTTCTTCGTCTCCTCTTCTAGAATCATCTCAAATCTCATAAAGATTTACAATAAAATGTTTTACAAAGCAATAAATGTTTCCATACAATCAATAAATAAAGTCAACACATTTTACATAATCCAAGAATTCAACAATGTCAGCTCCAAATTTGAATTCTCTTCAAATATAAAATTGTTGATGCTCGGTCAATACTATGATCATCCACTCGGTCTCCATGTAAAATGCTCGGTCACTACTAAAATTGTTTCCTCGGCAAAAACTGTCTTCCTTGGCAATTTACTGATACTCAGTCGACACTAGATTTTTGCTCGGCATCCACTAACTCGATCGACTCTGTCATAACTCAGCTTAAACATGATTCTTCATTTTTACTCGGTCAAGCCTACCAGTTTAGTCTTCAATCTTACTAAGATAAACAATACATTATCTCATCATTGTGCAACATAATCAAGTACACTTTGTAGTATCAAGATAACTCAACCTTTCCTTAGGTGCTATTATTACCAACCTTTCTTTCCCTTCTCACCATAGATATAGTACTTTCCTAAGTAGCAACAGTCTTACCAGTTAAGGTTTGACATCAATGACAATACAACAATTGTTTCAATTGCAGTTTCCAACAATCTCCCTATTTGGCATTGATGGCAACACCATATGATATCACCTGAATAACACATCGATTACCAACCAATCCAAAAACTTATCCGTCCATCAGAGAAAAGTTATAATATCCTTAGCTTCATTCTGATTCAGAATTAGTAAATCTCACTCCTATGACCGTCAGAAGTATCTGGATCTCCCTCTATCCTGATCTTTAATTTCAGTTCATCATCTCCCTTACTTTCAGTGTCATGTGTTATAGTATCATTTCAATTCAATCTCCCTCTTTGACAAAAATGCCAAAGCAACAACTCAAACATACATCCAATAGATGTAGATATATCTGTTCAGCACAGTGTTTCTCCCTCTATCATCTGCTTATGACTAATTTGTTATCTTTGTTTCTTCTTCATAGCTCTAGGACAGTCCTAAAGTGTGACAATCTTCTGCATCAATGTGTCAAATGTTCTGTTGTAGCATATTTGATGCAGTGCTCCTAGCTTGGCTAGGCAACCTCAGTTAGGGGAAGGACCCCTAATTGACTTCTCAGGTACTCATGAGCTTCTTTAGGTAAAGCTTTAGTAAATATGTCTGCCAATTGTTCTTTTGTATTCACATATTCCATTCAGAATTCCTTGTCTTGAACCAATTCCCTCAAATAGTGATACTTGATTGCTATGTGCTTGGTCTTAGTGTGCATCACTGGATTCTTTGAAATATTGATAGCACTTGTGTTGTCACAGAAAATAACAACAGGTTCAGTGATTTCTTCTTTGATGCCTATCAATAATTGTTTTATCCATATCAAATTTGAACAGTTTACTGCAGCAGCAACATACTCGGCCTCAACAGTAGATTGGGATATGCAATTTTGTTTCTTGCTTGTCCAGGAGACTAATCTCTGTCCAAGAAAGAAAGCTCCATCACTAGTGCTCTTTCTGTCATCTACATTTCCTGCCCAATCAGCATCCGTATATACTCTAAGTTCAAATTTGTCATTCTTCTTGTAGTATAACCCATAGTCAGTAGTTCCTTTCAAGTATCTCATGATTCTTTTCATCGCCATCTTGTGTGTTTCCTTAGGATTGGCAAAGAATCTTGCCACAATCCCAACAACTAATGCAATATCAGGTCTACTATGTACAACATACTGCAATTTTCCAATCATGGATTTGTACAAAGTCTGGTTAACTTCTGCAGCATCATCATTCTTAGATAACTTTTGTCCAGTAACCATAGGAGTTCCCACTGGTCTAGCATCCTCCATTCCAAAGGTTTTCAGTATTTCATTAACATACTTAGACTGTGTAATGAAAATACCTTTCTTCATCTGATATACTTGTAAACCAACAAATAATTTGATCTCACCAAACATACTCATCTCAAATTCAATTTGCATTTCATGTGAATAACTTTTACACAATGCATCTTGTCCACCAAAAATAATATCAACAAAATTTTTTGCCAACAAAATACCTCTACCTTCTTCATCTTTCATATATAGATTGCTTGTGTCATTTGTCCTGGAAAATCCAATCTGTATTAGATAATTATGCAATGGCTCATACCATGCTCTGGGAGCTTGTTTCAATCCATATAAAGCTTTGTTTAGTTTGCATACCATGTGTCTTCTGTTTGGATCAATAAAACCTTCTGGTTGTTCTATGTAAACTTCTTCTTCCAGTATACCATTTAAAAATGCAGACTTGACATCCATTTGATATACCTTGAAATCTTTATAAGCAGCATATGCAAGCAGAGTTCTGACTCCTTCCAATCTAGCTACAGGGGCAAATGTCTCCCCATAATCAATTCCTTCTTGTGCGTAGCCTTTGCATGCCAGTCTAGCTTTGTTCCTAGTGATTTCACCTTTTTCATTCAACTTGTTTCGAAATACCCACTTTGTTCCTATAACATTCTTATCTACAGGTCTCGGCACCAGAGTCCAGGTTTCATTTTTCTCAATATGGTCAATCTCTTCATTCATTGCTTGTATCCAGTCTTCATTTTCTAATGCCTCTTTAGTTGTCTTTGGTTCAAATTCACATAGAAAGCATGTTGGATCTTTTGTCTTGCTTCTGGTCTGAATTCCAATGTCTCTATCTCCAATTATTTGTTCAGGCTTGTTATGTCTTCTTACATATTTTGCCAAAACAGGTTCAACATTTTTCTCTTCTATTTCATCAGGTTGCCCAACAAGATTGTCAGATTCAACTTCTGAATGCTCGGCAACCTCTTCCTGATCCTCGACAACATTATCTTGTAAGTCGTCATGTTCTTGCTCCCTCTCGACATTATTTTCCTAATGCTCGGCATCATCTATCTGTCGCTCGACATTGCTTACCCGAGACTCGGCATCAGGTGCAGGTCTGTTACCTGCCTCTTCTATTTCCTCAATGTACACAAAAGATCTGTAATCTTCTGGTTCTCTTTTGCTATCAGCCTCATTTCTTTCTGCATACTCATCAATTTTTACATTCACACTTTCCACAATTTTTTTAGTGTTTGAGTTCAAACACTTATAAGCTTTACTTTTTGTGGAGTAGCCTAGGAATATGCCTTCATCACTTTTAGCATCAAACTTTCCATTCCTATTGTCTTTCAATATGTAACACTTGCTTCCAAAGATTCTAAAGTATTTAACACTCGGTGCATGCCCATACCATAGTTCATAGGGTGTCAGATTTGTACCTTTCTTGATCTGTACCCGGTTAAGAGTGTAAACAGCTGTACTTATAGCTTCTTTCCAGTATTTCTGTGCCACATTCTTTTTAATCAATAGTGTCCTAGCACAATCCAGAATATCTATTTCTTTTTCTGCTATGCCATTCTGTGGAGGTGTCCTAGGTGCAGACATCTGTCTTTTGATTCCTCTGTCATTACAAAACAAATTAAATTCATTTGATGTAAATTCTCCACCACAGTAAGATCTAAGACATTTCAGGTTCCTACCTGTCTCCTTCTCAACCTTAGCCAAATACCACTTGAAAAATTGAAAAGTATCATATTTTTCCTTTAGAAACATTACATGCATCATCCTGGTATGATCATCAACAAACAGAATAAAATATCTAGCACCACAGTAACTTTGTACACCCATAGGTCCACAAAGGTCAGTATGAACCAAATCTAAAATGTGTTCAAAAGTAAAGGATTTGCTCTTGAAACTTGACTTAGTCATTTTTCCTAACTGACATTCTTTGCACATCACATTCTCAGGTTTCTTCAATCTAGGTAGGCCTCTTACTTTCTTCTTCTTACTTATCTCTACTAGATTGTCAAAGTTAACATGACATAGCCTCTTATGCCATAATCAAATATCATCAAGTTGTGCAATCAAACATGTTTCTACAGATAGGTCAAGATAGAACAAATTACCTCTAGTCTGCTCGCCACTTCCAATTAGTTCACCAGTAGCATCAAATATCTTAGCTTTCTTGTGGTGAAATTCCACTCGGTAACCAATTTTGTTGAGTTGAGCAACACTTAACAAATTATAATTCAATCCTTCAACCCAATAAGCATTTTCACAAGAGATCTTATCAGTCAGTTTAATCAATCATTTTCCTCTAACAGGACATGGTGCATCATTACCAAATGTTACACTTTTACCTTTATAATGATGTAGGGTGTCAAACTTACTCTTGTCACTAGTCATGTGATGTGACCAACCACTGTCAATAATCCATTTATCATTCTTGTTCACATAGGAAATCAATGCAGTTTTCTTATCCTCATCAAATTCATCTTTCATTGCAACATAGACTACCTCAATTTCAAAATCATCACTATCAGTGTCAGTCTCTTCTTCAGCAATGTAACAGGATTTCTTACCTTTTCCTTTGTAGTCTTTGTACCTTCGGTAGCCTTTGTCATCTCTTATGTCTTTGTGTCTGTTGTTTCTTTCTTCATCTTTATCCTTCTTGTTAGGACATCTAGCAGCTATATGACCGACCTTGTTACATGCAAAACATATAATAGGGAGTTTACCTTTGTATTTTCCTTTTCCTCTTCTCAGTCTTCTAGCCATAAGAGCTTCTAGATCTTCAAGATCTTCATCGGAAGTGTCACTGTCATCTTCACTTTAACTTTCACTTTCACTGATGCATCTTTCTTTTTCCTTCTTAGGCTTATTCAAGACTAACTGTGACTTGAAAGCAAATTCAACATTTCCAATACTACCAATAGTAAAGTTATCATAATTAGACAGTTCAAAAGCAGTCAGCTTGCCAATCAAACCTTCCAAAGTAAGCACATTTGCAAAGTTACATCTAGATTCCTGAATAGCTGATATCTTAATAGCATATATAGGACGCAGAGTTCTTAACATTTTTTCAATTATGGTCTCATCATCAATAGTCCCATTTGCTCCTCTAATAGCATTCACAACCTCTTTTATTCTACCATAATATTGTGCAATGTTTTCATCTTCATTCATTCTCATTTCATCAAACTTACCTCTTAGACTCTCGGCTTTAGTTTTCAGTACATATAGATCACCACCATAGATCTTTGCAAGAGTGTCCCACATATCCTTAGCAGTTGTGCAGTCCTTAATGTCCTCAAATTCAGGATAGCTTAGGACAGATGCAATTTCCAACATTGCCTGATTTTGTTCTTGCTTGGCTCTCATTTCCTCAGCAGTCAAGGGTGCAATAGGTGTGACATAGTCATGCTCAATGTAGTACTTTGTAGAATCACCAGTACCAGCCAGATGCAGCTTCATCAAGCTTTGCCATGCAGGGAAGTTTTCCTTATTTAGCTTCGATACCTCCTTCTTATACATCTTGATCATTTGCTTCAAGTCCCTTTAAACTTATTTTCTGTAAACATCAATAAGCAACACAGCTCTAATACCAATTGTTAATATGATTTAGAACAACAGAGAGGGGGGGGTGAATCAGTTGTTCTCAGGTCTTGATGTATAAAATAACTTTTCTTTAAATTAGATCAAGCAACCAAAACAAACTCAGTCATCACTGATTCAATAATAGAAACATATAACTCAACAGTCCACTACCCAGCTGTATCTAACTTGTAAAATACAGAAACGTTCAAACCCAAAACATTCACACAAGTATTGACACCAGGATTTATAGTGGAAACCCAATATGGGAAAAACCACTTTGTAACATGCTACTATTATTTTCACTCTTTTGAAGTGAGCTCGGTTAAAAGCCAACCCTGTCAAAGGTTACAATACACACTGTCAAGTGTGACCCGGTTAAAGGATTTCAATCACCCTATTAAAAGTGAGCCTAGTCAAAGGACTTACATACACTCCATTAGAATGCAACCTTGTTCAAAGGATTTAACATATGACTGTTAGGTCAACCTCTGTTAAAAGGATTTTGACTGTTACAATGGTTAGAAAGTAGCAGTAGTATTGATTTGAAAACATACAACTCACTTTGCAAATATAAGATCCAATTTCGTACACAAATGCTGGTTTACTGACTTTGAAACTTTGCCATCTCTACTTCTGATTTGCTCGGAACTTTCCTTCAAGCAATCACCACACTTTTCCTTCAGCCTTTTCGCTTATACAGTCAATAAAACTTTACTGTTCTTCCGGCATCTACTTCACCCATGCATCCAAATACCTAATGCTTCGGTTCCCTTAATACTTTCCTCTGTTAGGTTACCTTTTCTTTTGCCGCTTAATCTCCTTCGTAGATCTTAGGGTTAGGTCAAATACATTGAATCTACTAGCTTCATGTTCTTCGTCTCCTCTTCTAGAATCATCTCAAATCTCATAAAGATTTACAATAAAATATTTTACAAAGCATTAAATGCTTCCATACAATCAATAAATAAAGTCAACACGTTTTACATAATCCAAGAATTCAACAATGTCGGCTCCAAATCTGAATTCTCTTCAAATATAAAATTGCTGATGCTTGGTCAATACTGTGATCATCCACTCGGTCTCCATGTAAAACGCTTGGTCACTACTAAAACTGTTTCCTCGACAAATACTGTCTTTCTCGACAATTTACTGATACTCAGTCAACACTAGATTTTTTCTCGGCATCCACTAACTTGGTCGACTCTGTCATAACTCGGCTTAAACATGATTTCTTCATTTTTGCTCGGTCAAGCCTACCAGTTTAGTCTTCAATCTTACTAAGATAAACAATACATTGTCTCATCATTGTGCAACATAATCAAGTACACTTTGTAGTATCAAGATAACTCAACCTTTCCTTAGGTGCTATTGTTACCAACCTTTCTTTCCCTTCTCACCATAGATATAGTACTTTCCTAAGTAGCAACAGTCTTACCAGTTAAGGTTTGACATCAATGACAATACAACAATTGTTTCAATTGCAGTTTCCAACAAAATGATGACGAATAAGTTCAACTATAGGCTTCACAAGCTCAAATAGGGGATGTCCTCTATATACACAAGGTAAAAGAGGCCCAAGTTTGTAGATGAAAGAGAACAATGCCAAATAGTCAGTAGGAAACAATAAATCGATCTCCACCTTAAATTACCAAAGGTATAAAGTTATTTGGGGCATAGCCAAGATTAACAAGATTCTACTAATTACAAGAGGCGTGTCTTTTGATTCAAGCCCACTATTTATACTTTGTTAGAATATAGGCATTGAGGTAATCCCTTAGAGGTGATCACTTCTCTAGGAAGGCCCCCTAAAAATGAAAAAAGCAAGATCTCTTATTTATGGCCCCCCTCCTTAACAAGGATGCAAGAAACAAACATATAGAAGAATAAATTGGGGATTAGAAGACAAAGGGGTTCATTTTAAGCTCAAATTCAAATGTGAATGATCAATTTTAAGCCCTTTTTTCAATGTGAGGAAAACAAACCAAACAAGTTGACCAAAAGCAAGAAATTATTTTATAATAAAATAATAATAAATTGATCACTTTTTTTACAATGTAAATAAGAGGGTTTGGAACAAGTGAACCTTGATTTTATGCTTTCCAATTTCTTTTATGCTCCTTTGACCCAATATGATAAGCTCCAAGTGAGCTTCACAAACTCAAATCGAGTGTGTGAAATTGTGACAAAAATGATAATCCCAAAGAAAGTAGATTGAAAAATTTAATTTCACGTGACATTACAACTCATTATAGACCCCCGTCTAAAGAGATAACATAATTTTATTATGCTTTGAAATATGTGCAAATAAAATGCAAGCTCATTATAAAATTACATTTTTTATTTTTTTGCTTTTTACCTACTCAACAAGATCTGATTTTTAGGCTATAATTTCAGCCACAAAATAGAAATGTAAAGAAGTTACCCATGCTAAAAATTAGAGAGCTTTCAAAAAATGTAATAATTTAAGAAAAATACCCTAATTTGTGCCCTAGGGAACTAATTTATCCAAACATACCGATTTTCACAAATCTAATTTTTGACCAATTATTTTTCATCAAAATTAAAAATACAAAGAACAAACCTCTCTTAGAATATTTAAATATTTCCAAAAAATGTAAATTTGTCAAAAAATTAGCTGATTTGAGACTAGAAATTAATTTTCATAAAAAATCATGAAAAAATTATAACTCGTGAAAACATGATGACAAAAAACTAAATTTTGGACTGGGACCTTTTTTTACTATCTCTAATTTGCAATAAAAATCCCATTTGTTAGCAAGATATGACCATATCTTTGAAAACCCTGGGATTTTGACTTCAACTCTACCATACGCAAGGGTTAGCCTTGAAAATTGAAAAAAAAAATAGCAATACAAGGTTAGAAAAACTTTTAAAAATATGGATCTGATAGGGACACGAGTCCCACAAGGCATCCTAATATGATGATGATGGAATTGGAATAGATTAACTTGCATACCCACTAAACCAAAACATAAGAGCTAGGGAAGAAAATGAATCCAAATCATCCAGTAGAGCTCTTCCTCAAGAATACACAAACACAAAATAAAACAAAAAATAAGTATACCATGCATTCAAGAGACTCTTGACTCCATTGTCCTCCTATTTTCCAAGATCTTGTATTGAAATGTTGGTTCTCTCATATTTGTTAGCACATGCACAAGAGTCTATGAGAGAATGGAGGCTGGTTGATTGAAGCAAATACTATGAAAATGACAATATGAAGGCAATGATATGATAAGATAGTAAGCTAATAGTAAGATACAAAGATGATAATGATGATAATAAAGATAGAATACTATAATCTCTTTAGGATCAAGTACTCATTAGCTTCAAATTCCTATTAGATATCTCAAGATGACAATGGCACAAGGTCTCTTAGATTGCATAAGATAAGATCATCAAAATGAGGAGAAAAGATATTTTATAGAATCCTCATGAAAATTAATAGTTGAGATTAACAAATATTAGGAGATTGAATAGAATTGAAGGTTAGGTATGAATGAAGGAGATTAAGAGGTATTAGAAAAGGAGTGACTAAGATTGAGTTTTAGGTAGGAAAGGTGTTTACTTTGGCTATAAGAGGAAAATGAAGAGACATGCTACAAGTGGCACAAGCTCAAAATTTAGGAGTTGATGTGAGTGACTGGCTAAATATGAAAGAAGAGGATTTATAAATTTATAAAATAAAAAAAGTGTTTATTCCATAAACAAAGATATAGGAAATAGAAAATGGGTTAATTAAATAAATATGATTTATTTAATTTTATGATAGAAAAGGATAATGAATTATTTATAAAACATGTGTCTAAACTTGTTTAGAGCTCTAACAATGTTGAGGACCTAATTCACTACATAGCTATACTTAAGCTTGTAATCTTTTAATCCTTCACTAGAGAAAGCAATGAGTTGCTCTAAATTATCATCATTCAACCATGTCAGAACAACTAAGATACTTGATTCTCCTCCAAAGGTATAGAGGATAAAATCCTTTTATAATTAGGACTGACAAGAGTGGGAGGCTAATAAATCGCTTTTTTGATCTCTTCGAAACTAGCTTTCCCTTCCTTAGTCCAACTAAAAATTGAATCTTTTTTAGCATGGATGTGAGTGGTTTTACCATAGCAGCAAGGTTAGGAATGATTTTTCTCATAAAGTTGATCCTACCAAGGAAACTCTACAATTGTATTTTGTGAATGGGGAGTAGAAGAGAAATGATTGAGTCCACCCTTTCTGGATCAATGGATAACCCATCTTTGGAACTAATATGTCCTAATTTTCCCTAATCAGTACAAAATACAAACTTAATTGGTTTCAAGGACACACCATACTCTCTGTACTTAATGAATACTTTCTCAAGATGATCAAAATGATCAACAACATGCTTTGAATAAACAATTATACCATGAAGGTGTTGGTTCCCAAATCAATAGATTAGAAAGTTCTAAGAGTATGAAAACTTCTATGCTCAAACCTTCCAATTGACTTGGCCAACAAACAGGAATAACGAATTGTGGTTGAACTTCCCCTACACTTTAGGCTCTACAAAACCTAGGCAGGTGCACCTATTCACCAACTAGATCTCCAAGCTGATGCTTTTTATAGTAGATTGTATCTTCTATCTGTTTTCTACTTATAGCCTCTATCTTATCTATCTCAGAGTGACATGAGTTCTTGAAATAGACTAATTTGATTGTTGACTATTTGATTCTTACTCCTGATTGCCTTGCTTTGATTTATATTCCTTCTACTACTATTTTAATCTTAATATATAACTAATTTATATTTCTTCTACTAATTTCTACACTTCTAATTTTATGATTCTTCTACTATATTTTGCTATGTTTTGAATAATGTCTTGTATGAAAGACCAATACCTTCTCCTCGTTGGGCAATAGAGTCACCCTCCTTTTAGATCTTCACGTATAACTCAATGAGACATTTTCTAAATTCTCCACTTAGATGAATCTATTGACCATCTAAACCTCAATACTAGATAATTATATATCTTCCACCACAATTAGTCCAATTGAGTTTAACTCCTACTTGAAGAGGCTAATTAGACAAGAAGAATAAGGACAACAACTTCTCAAATGATTCTTGATATTCAAATTGCAATAATAGAAGATAGTTTCTTAAAAGAAAATTTAATATGACATTCGATCGTTAAGACTGAAAATCGTAGAGAACTGATCTAGAGAAAAACTTTCCACAACACAATTTAAGAGAAAAGTACTGATTGTATTACATTAATCAAATATCTTATATTTACATCTTGTCTCCTGAATTCTGAATCTCCTCCATCCTAAAATCTAATGTCTTTCCTATCCAATCTTCATTCCCCTTTAAAAAACACAAAGGGTCTTTCCATATCGGTTACAACTCTTGACTATCAAGAAGCATGACTGTTCAATTACCAAACTACCCCAAACTAATCAATTACCCCTTTGAACTAAAATATAATTACAATAAAAATTGATCTGTTACAATAAAACTTTTAGTCCTCAAATGCATCAATTGAATTTCTCTGTTTAGCCCAATCTTCCAATAACAAAAAGGCTTTTCCTCATCAACATTCTCTCAAAGAAAGGCAACATGTTCCTCAAAAACACATCCTCCAAATTGCTTGAATTGTAACAATGTATAGTACTTTTGGATGTTTGAACTTTGAAAATTTTGAAAAATCAGAGTTCTATCTGTAACTGTGGGAATTATCTATCCCTTTACAATAGGATAGAGACCTCTTATGATGGTGCAAATTATCATTTTCAAAGCACTACACCTTTGGCATTACACTGCAAATGGCGTGTCATAAAATGGAATCCCTGACATGTATTTAGTATCTGCCATAGCATTCACATAATCCCTGTGAAATCTTTTTGCAGGAAGACCATCACTAACATATATCCACTTTTGTTTTCCCTCTAATTCAGCCCCGTCATCTATAAGACTGTAAAGTGCTTCCCCAATTGCTTGAGTCACCTCCTGACAGTCTCTACTAATTTTGATTGGCTTTTATTCATTCAATGGGTTCTTCAGGTGCAATATCTTCTGAAATTGTAAGCGAGGCTACTTCACCTTGGAAGTGCGTCCTCATGGCTGTCTCACTATTAAATTCACTTTAAACATTAATTCTCTTACAATAAAATAGAGACATCTTTTGAGCATATCCCT
This sequence comes from Chamaecyparis obtusa, assembly GCA_027943335.1. Lineage (NCBI taxonomy): Eukaryota > Viridiplantae > Streptophyta > Pinopsida > Cupressales > Cupressaceae > Chamaecyparis > Chamaecyparis obtusa. The sequence continues at coordinate 26,591 of BSBK01003442.1, forward strand.
GGAATTCACATATTGACCAAGATAGTCAATCTTGATCAAGTTGTGCTTATATTCTGGAATACTGATTCCCTCAACTGGTTGCCTCCTAAACTTCTGAGTTTGCATACAGTGTCATTTTATAGTCATTTTGCACTGTTTTAAACTGCTCATTAGCAAATTGGAGACTTCCTTTTGAAATATAGTACAGCTTTCCTAATTCAAACTTGTCCCAAAATTTATATGCATCTCCCTTAAACATGGTTGCTTGAATTTAGGTGCCATCTTCATTAGTAAGTTCAACATTGAAGACACCGCCTTCCCCTGGTATTATGAAATGTGCACAAAGGCCTTTTGTTGGTTACTCAAACCTTAATAGTCCAGTTCCTTTGATCGGGTTTCAAGGAAACCAAGGGATAAACTATTCAACTAATTCCCATTTGAGTAGCAGGTGCAACAGTTCCACACTGATCATGCACAATTTAAGCTGCATATTTTAGTATAGGTCCATATGGTTTAATATTGGTGAAATCCTCCTGCTTTATTTCTAACCCGCCAACTTCTACATCAGTTGTAGGGGAAACTACTTCACATTTTGTGATTATTAGCACCTTTTGACAGGATGTAAAACATTTTCAATAGATCTATTTATCTACTACAGTCATCACAATGGATTCCCTGAAATGACTTTCTTTGACATTTTTTCAAATAGTTGACATGCTTCTTCTGTTACCATATGCCCATACATTCTTATCCATGTCGATATCTGACCATAAGAAAAATGTGGAAAAAGATCACAACGGTTTCAATTGAACACGAAAATCATTTTGAACTCCTTGTTGGTGCCTTTGCAACAACATTGAAATCTTCTAAAGCCTTTCAACCGATCCATCTTGAACATATATTTGTGCTCATCATATTCCCTGGAACTGACTTTTTTGGGGGGCATTCAGTTTATATGCAAATTCTACAAACATTTTTGGCTTCCCTTATGCCGATTAATTTTACTTGAGAGTTTCTGAAAACTTAACACCAAAAAAATATTTGTAATCATCGCACATCTCCAGCTTTTACATATGAATCATGAAGGGTGCCTAGACCTTCGCATCTGACAAAAAGACTTTGGCTCTATATTTTGCATTTGCATTTGAAATTTTATGAAGATTCATCATCATCGTGTCTTGTAAAGCCTTATCTCATTGAGGCATCAAACAGTCACATTGTATCCTTGCATGGATTCCCACATCTTTTCAAATTGAACTCTTTATAGAAAACATATTTATGTTAATAGGTTTTTGGTCTACTGGTGAAGTTGAATGATTCTGAATGAGCCCACCTGTAATCAAGTCTTGCTGAGTGCATGGCTTCGATAACATAAGGAATGAGACCGGAATCATGATAGACTTTAGCAGAATGGATACCCCTCAATCGTTCTCTAGACCTTCAAAAAAAATAAAAAATTCTGCACGGCATCATATAGAATAAATTACGTGCCTTGATCACACTTTCACGACCCTAACATCTGACAAAATCTACACATTTATGTTTAGATGCATGTTCATACCCTGCTAGAAACTTCTAATCTATCCCGCAACCATTACATTGAATGAGATGAAAAACTCTCTCGAAAAACTCTATCATGGCTTGGTCCATATCGGTTTCTTGTTCCATTTGAGGGTACATATTTTCACATGTCACATGCTTATCTACTATAATATTTACGACTACAACGATCCAGTGGATTTCATGTCTTTTTGTATGATTATTTAAGGATTTCATGTCGATGAGACATTCTATCTAGATGAGACATTTTGGTAAACAGTTGGCATGTTCATGAAGTTTCCATTCTGGTTTGCGCAAGAAGGATACCTGCAACAGTTGTAGACATTGGCAATTACATTTTTTTTAAAGCTTTGAATCCTATTTCAACATATTCAACTTGAACACATCTGCAAAAAAATATTTCCTATGCATTTTCTATACTTTTACTATCAGCATTATGTCGGCGCGGCATGCATGCATTGTCTACGCTTTCTCATTTTTGTGCCTATTATTTATTTCTGACTTAACCAGTGAACCAAAAGCAACATTTTGAACGGCTTTGTGTCTGAGTAAAGATCATTGTTAATCCACATAAATGATTCAGATTTGTATAATGACAGAGTGAAAGCTCCTTTACGATCATCATTTCTGCTACTGCAATGAGTTTGTTGCATACAATGATATAACATTGGCACTATAGAATACATTGCAACACTTTTAGTAAGATATGAGCCACCTGACAGAAATCATTTTGTACATATATTGCAAATATTCCATTTTTACTAATGCCCCTGTGGCCAGGGTATTTATCAAACTATTCTTTTAATCATTCTTCAATCACTATTCATGAATCGATGCTTTGAATGTATTTCCTGTGTACAAAGCTTACTTATCTTTACGCTTCAATGGATGTCGGTACCCTGTTTGAAAGCTTTATTCATGGAATGCGTAGTAGGAAGTTTTGGGCAACTGTCTTCTGATTGGAGAAACATAAGATTTCTTGATCTTTTAATGTTAGTTTTGTCGATGACCGTATTTAATTCCCCCTCTCTTCCATCGAGGAAACAGAATGCTTCGAAGAAAATTTCAAATGTTTCGTTGAAATTGCTTCTTTCTCCGATAGTTTATTTTTGGGTAGAAAAGAAGAGGATCCCCAATCCGCTTGGTGTCATCTCATTTGATGCATAATGGTTTTAAATCATGATTTTAATTTAATTTATTTTTATTTTTTTATGGCCTGTTTTAAATCTTGATGTTGATAACCTGTTTTATGAGGCCACCACCAGATAGAGGTTTTCCTTGTGGTATGATAAGCTATTTGTGCTTAAAGATTTTGTATGATTTCATTAGAGTCTAAAATTTTCCTCTTTGCAATCTTTTGGAACAAAAGTTCATAGGATAGTAACTCTATACATACTTGCCTTTCTATTAATGAGCTTGTTACAATAATGACTTCATTAACAAAAGGAGAAAGTTCCTTGACGATCAAATAAACCATTCTTCTCAAACTAGTGTCCCTAGATTGGTATTGTAAATAATTTAGAATGTTCTCATGATCAAAATGTGATCCAACATCCACATGTTTTTTGTTTTATGCCCCTCTAGAAGTGATCAAAATGCATTTATAATTGCCCTTAAAAGTCAATTAAATGATATCATGAGACCATAGAAATTGGTAGACATATGGACATTTTATCCAAGAATATACAACAATAGACGGTTCTAAAAAATTCAGCTTGGAGCGCAAGATATTCATTGTCAAATTGGGCCTCCAACCACTTTCTGAAAATTCAACTGATAAACCTTAATAAACTGCATATCAAACTAAATGATGAAGTTTTGCAGATCAACACAAGAGTACATGTCCATATAGAGAACTACACAGACAATTCAATTAATGTGATATCCATCAAGTTGAGAGATATGAATTTCTAAAGTGGGCCCTAACCAACCCTTAACTTCTATGTAGATAACAAACTGAGAAATTTCATTTCATTTTGTTCTTGAAAAACTATCAAAAGAGCTAGCGAGGCTTTAAAAGCTGGCATAGGGGTTCATTGTAGTATAGATAATTGCAAGAAACATTTGGTTTGATGTGGGGATCACCCAAGTGAAAAATGTGGATTTATATAAAAGGATATTCGAACAAGTATTGACAAACGTTAATGACAAACTATCAAAAGTTGCATTTGATTTGGTTATTGAAAAATGATTATATGAAGCTATAAGACTATGAAAACTACTAGGGGGTATAATATTATGTGGAGGATTTAGAGGGACATTTTATCTGGTCATATATGTACTAGGCACTAGGATATGGATCCTGAAAGATGGCTTCCTTATGCATATTACTTGTTGTAATACCCCAAAAATGGCCTTAAGTACCATTAACCTCCTACATCAACAAATCAATCAAAATCAACCTAAAAGTCCTAACCTAAGGCACATCTACACATCAAATTATCGAAACCCTAATCGATCCTATTCCAATTCTGCATCGAAGAATATTCCTAATCTATCCTAATTATCTCTAATTAAATATTATTTGGTAATAAATGATGTTATGTTATTTATTCTAACTACAATTGATTGAATATGATAAATATTTAATTAATTAAACTTCATTTACCCACTTAATTATTTTAATTATATTTAATTAAATTATTCTTAATTAATATTGTTTATTTGACAATAAATCAAAAACTCAAAAATAATTGATTAAAATTGAATTGTCAATTTTAAAAATATAAATTTGGATAAAGTTTGATTAAAATAATTGATTCACCCATAAATTAGTTATTTAATTGATTAAATGAGTTAAGTTGAGAATAAAACACATGAAAAATTAAATAAACTCACATTTATCTATTTAAAAATCAGAAAAGCAGTTAAACTCAAAATCAACTCTTTGATTCAATTTTTTAATTTTTCTAAACTCAACAAGTGATTGTGAGTTGAAAAGCATATTGGAGTGATCTCAACTTCTAATTATGAGTTAAAAAGATGATTTGCACGATTTTACTAGATAATTGTTTCTAATTTCTTGATAACTCACCAATCAATTCAAGTTTTAATCAAGGAGTGATTTTTAACTTTCCATGAGTTCTCCAACCTAGATTTCCATATAAACAGGCCTCAGTCCTTCACAATCATATGTGCAATTTTGAGAACAACAACGCTATATTGTTGAGTTCTTGCAAGATTGTGCATAATTTTTTAGATCAATTGCTATCGTTGTTTTCTAGTTTTTGCATTCATAACTAGATATCAAGTTTTTAAATCAATTTCATATAGTTGTTATTGTTATTTGCATTGAAAATCACAAAAATATAGATTAAATCTTGCATTCATTTCAATAGTTTTCACATTCAAATCCTTCGTTTAGGCATTGCATTGTCACTGATCTCGGTCAAATCTGAGAATACCATACTCACATCTTCTAGAAGGCAGTAAATCGTCTGATTGATGATATATCTGTCAATTACTTATTTTCTTATCATTGATCAATAATGTTTTACTGATGTGTTGTGTCTTCTAAGTAGGTACAATTTTCACACACACATTTCTGGCGCCCACCGTGGGGCCTGATATCGGGTTTCACATTTTTCATTTTTCGTCAATTTTTTGATCATTTTTATCAAATTCTCAAATTTTTAAGTTTTTTTGTACAATCTTATACGACAGTTTGCAGAGTGTCATTTTAGAAGTCTCTATCTGTCATACGACAGATGACATTCCTGAAGTGTCGTACCAGTTGTAATACATTGTCGTATCAGAGTTAAATTGTTGTATCTTTATGTACACATTGTCGTATCAGAACTGAAGTGTCATATGGGTTGAGGTATATTGTCGTACGACATTTCATACCAAAATTTCAATTGTCATATGGGTTTTCACAATCAGTTTATGAAGTTTCTGCTCTTAAATTTGATTGATTGCTAATCCTAACACTTGTTGTTTTCTGGTGTGTGATTGTTTGAGACAACCTAAAGCTTTTTGTAGGATGAAAGACGAAGACCTGAGCATTGAAACCTACTTTTTGGCCTATTCTTGTCTTGTCCTCTAAGCCCTTATTTGCAGGAAACCCTTTCAGATCGTTGGCCAAAGAAAGCTCATTCAACAAAAATTTCTGACATGTGGTTTTGCAAGTTGCCAAGATCTTCATCGAGAAGATATTCTGTTTGATTAAAATATCTTTTCATAGGCACTTAGTTAATTAGGTACGTGCGTCTATTGCCATTTTGGTGGATATTTAGGGGATTATGCTCTTCTCTTTCTTAAGAGAATCAAAAACTCATAAGATATCTTCCTTGGTGCCAGTATATGTATTGTCTCTGGATTAATTTTTTTTTGGTGTGTCTTGGATAGGGAAAAGGACAAGGCTAGGGGATTATGCTCTTCTCTTTTAGAGAATCAGAAACCTAGATCCTGTGGTCCCCAACCTCACATTTCATTTAATCCTTTAGAGGACCTGTCAACGAGGTAAAAATCTCCCGAGAATGACCCAAGTGAGGACAAGTCTTTGCCCGACTCTTCCACCCCACTATAAAATTTGACGCTTCCTTGAGGTTAAAGCCTCGGAAGACATATATGTGCTTGTTCCTTGGATTTATTCCATGAACATGCTTGGATTTTGTGTAGAGTGGAGCCGCTTCAATATTGCTTGCGAGACTACATAGATTTGACTACTCATAGGGTTAACAACCTCAATCCTGCTTGCGGGACTATGGGAGACAGTTGTGAATAGATGCCTAGATTAATAGCCTAAGCTAATTTTCTACTGATCTACCTCCAAAGGATTTGTAGTGCTTGTGCAAGGTGAATAGTAATCACCCCAAGACACTCGTCATATCGAGCCCTCCTTGAAGCTTGAACTCGGCTAATATGGGCTTCAACGTCCATTGCGTGTTGTTAAATCGCCATATTCTGAGGAATCTCTGAGTGTGGTAGGGATAACTTTAAGAAACCCCCTTTTAGGAAAAAGTGTAAAATCCTAGCGAATCGTACATTATTTTAGGGGAGAATTTTTTTAATGTAGGTGATTTTTTTTTTCAAATTCATGATTTTTCATAGTTTGTATTGGCAATTTTTTCCATGCCAAATGAAAATTTCATAAATTGTTGGCGAATAATTTTCTTTTGAAGTAAAAAATTATAATATATGAGGCAAATGATATTCTTTTGAAGGGAAAAATAATAATTGTATTGGCAAATTTTATGTGCCGTTTGAAAATTTATTTATTTTATTGGCTAATCGTTCGTTAATTATGGGAAAAGAATATTTTATTGGTGATTGTCAAAAGATGGGACATAACATGGACACGTAACCTAACCTAACATACCTAACATACATACACTATTTTATAATGTTAAATGTATTATTTGAGACCGTCTGATGATCCAAGATCAATGGCTGAAGTTTAATTTCAGCTCCAATTTCTTGAAGGAAATAGAGTTGTCCAGGAAGTCACCAGAATGTTGACATGTATCAAATTAGGGTTGCCAACTTGTCTGCAGACTACAGTGTACACATGTTGGTATCAATAATCATGGTCCTATAGTGCAACTTGTAACCTCTTAACTCGGTAAGAAATAAATGCCTTGTCAGTGACAAGCGACATTCTTTAACTGTCATGCACCACTTCCAAATTTGTATAGACAATATAACTGATTTTTGACATTTTTGCATTTATGGAAAAGATTTACTGCCAGATATGAAAGATTAAGGACAAAATTTTAATTTCTCACACGCATGCATTTAGGGGAAAGATTTACATGAAAGATTTAGAGGCATATTAAGGATAATGGATTTAATACCATTAAAGATAGAATAATTTATTACTAAGTAACGATCAAGGATTCAAGGGCCATTTATAGACGATCTAGCTTCTTTATTCCTCAATTCATCTTTGCTAGATAAATTGTTTGTTTAGGTCATTAGTCTGCACTCTACAAATAAATTTTTTTAAAGATTTTTGAAGTTTTAGATGGACACTCCAATTAGGCTTAGATGCACATCTGAGGAGCCCCAAAAGGCCTTTTTGGGTTCCTTTTCAGATGAAACCTTACAATCAATTTGTAAGGAGGGTGGGCCTTTCGTAATAGAGGCTGTTAAAATGGTGTTGGGAAGAGATTTTCTGCATAATGAAGATAGGCACCGGGTAAACACGAACATTACGTCCCATTTTTTGGCATCTCTTCTCAACCTCGGAGGAGAGAAGTTGTACATATTAATGCAGTTGAGGAGGGTTTTTAAAGAAGAATACCTGGGGGACAACGTTCATGTTATCGTGTTTGCAGAAATAGGGGTGGGGTGTTGGCATTAAGTATGATTGTCATCAGTGACAACACTTATTTATACTTTGCGTGCTTATCGAGCATAACAATGCTTACAGAGCAGAACAATGCTTACCGAGCAAAATAGTGCTTACCGAGCAAAATAGTGCTTATCGAGCAGAACAGTGCTTACCGAGCAGAACAGTGCTTACCGAGCATAACAGTGCTTATCGAGCAGAACAGTGTTTACCGAGTGACACTATATCTACCAAGTCTCTAGTATATACTGTGTTTGAAACTACAACCGAGTGGTTAGTATGGACCGTGCCTCCACTTCTACTGAGTGCATGACGATGCCAAGTAACGCAGTGGATGTCGAGTATCAGAAAGTCACCGAGTTAGTTTGCAGTAACCAAGTCACTATACTTGGGCCAACTCATTAATATTTGTGTTAGCTTGTTTAAGAGCCGACTTTGTAATTATGTTGTAATTATTTTAGATTGATATATAAATAATGTTTTATATCATATCCAAAGTGAAGAAAAATAGTGAAGTATGAAAAAGAGAGAAAGGCAGAGATAAGCGAATTACAAAGGGCTACAGCAGTATAAGAAGTAGCAAAGATCTATCCATCACAGAAGGTGATCAATACATCAGAGAATCTCAATCAGCAAGTACAGTTGCAAGTAAGAGATCTATTGTTTCATCCTAACAGGTGAATCAACTTGAAATCCTTTAACTGGGTAGACTTAACAGTCTTTGTAAAATCTCTTAACCGAGTGCATACTTCATTGTATGTTTGTAAATCCTCTAACAAGGTGGACCTAGCAGTCCTTATTGCTCCTAACAGGGAAGATCATCAGAAGTGATCATTGTAAGCCTTAACCGGCAAACTTTATACTGCAGTATTGAAGTTTTGTGGGTATCATCCCCACCCCAATTTTACTTTCTACTTGGAAGGTTTCTGGGTCACCAAATCTTTGTGTTCAAAGTGTTATGAATATTTTATTCTTTCTATTACTCATGCATGCAGTCAGATTACCAATCTAATATTATTAAGATCTGAATCTGTTAAAAGTTTTGAAGTTACTGATTCACCCCTCCCCTCTCAGTAACCTAGATAGTCTTGAATATTTCCAAAAATTGGTATCAGAGCTCCGTGGTTCTCAGAATAAAGTTTGACAACTTGAGAAAAGATTCAGGACAATGGAGATATTCAGACTTAACAAAGTAATTGAGAATGAAAAGCTAGATCTGGAAATGGCCATAACTCAACTCAAAGAAGCAAGAGAGCATCTTTCCCTTTCCCTAAAAAGAAGGAAGGAACTTGCAAATCAGATTAATGACCACCAGTATGTTGAAGAAAAGATTGAAGACTTTTTCCCTTCAAGCAACTCAGATGAAGCAAACAATGCAATCAAAGAACTTCTAGAAAAGAGTGGATCTCTGCAAGAAGAAGTGAGAAAATTGAAAAGAGAACAGGAAATTCAGTCAACAAGATTCTGTGAAGTCTTGGAACAAAGAAACAAGATGAAAGATGAAATAGATGGAAAGAACAACGAAATCCAAAATAAAACTCTTCAGCTAGAAAACCTTATTGATCAATTCTCCAATGCAAATGAAGAAATATTGACTCTGAGATCAGAAAATGCAAATATAAGAGAGGAGCTGAGATCTGAAAAGCAAATCAATTTAAGAGTGATGAGTGACCTAGATGCTGAAAGGCAAATCAATGAGAGAATGTTGAAATCTCAAGAAGATATGAATCAAGTGTATGAACGAAACCTTCATAGGCAAAAAGGAACAGCAGGACTTGGATACAAAGAGGAAGGTGAATCCTCCAAACAAGGTACTCAAAAGAATCAGAAACCTACTTGTAATCACTATGGCAAAATTGGTCATACTTCAAACAAATGTTGGAGCAATGGAAAAGCAAAATTCAATGGAAAATGCTACAATTGAAATCAGCTTGGTCATAAAGCAAATGAATGCAAGGAGAAACCAAGATTTGAAGGCAAATGTCACAAATGTAGCAAACAAGGTCATAAGGCATCAGAATGTAGAACTAAAACACCCAATCCAGCGGAACAAATTATTAAAGAAATGTTTGGTTGGGATTACAACACTTGGTGTAGATGTCATTACTATGGAGAATATGGACACATTGGCATGAATTGTGTAAGGCATCACTTGAGAAAAAGGGATTCTACCATAAGATGTTATAATTGCACTAAGCTTGGTCACATAGCTAAAAACTGCATGAATTTAGGCAAAGTTGAAGATGAAAAGAAAGCAAAAGCAAATAGCATTAGGAAGCAGATGAGACAGTAGTGGATTCCTAAACCTACCGAGAAAACCAGTCCAAGTAATGTAGTCACTCATGAAGGGAGTGGCTCTATGAACTCTAACTAGTCTCCAAGAAAGCACTGGAACTGTATCTTCATAGACATATTCCAAAACAGTTCCCGAACTGAAAGGAAGAAAGACCCAAATCAGTATGCAAGATACAGCAGGATCACAAGAAGGTCGGTATCAGTTACCACCGAGCAAGGTCGGGAGTAACCTAATTTCATTTGGTTACTGAGTAAGGTCGGAGAAGTATGAATTCGTATGTTCTCCGAGTTGCGAAATCTTCACCGAGCATTTAATGCATAGTGGATGACAGTCTGTCGAATTCAATACCCTAATTCCTATGGAGCATTAATGACAAAGTTTTAACAAAAAGCATGAAATCAAGTTCATTCTTCACCGTGAATATCAACATTTTGAGCAGAAAAATTTCTAGTGCGATCCAGTGATTCGAAGCAAAATTTTAAAGCAGAAATTTTTCTACCATGCTACCATGGCTTCATCCAGCACTAAAGTAAAGAAAGGTTCAGAAATGTTAGTTCATGGAGAATGGAAAGCGTCGGATTTCAAACTCGTACCTATGGTTGCAGAAACCCTAGATTCGAGTGGAGCTTAGTCTCAAATTCCTCCAAAGGTACTTCTTGTAAATGACATTTGCAGTCATTTTAAAGGTACAATTTAAGAACTTGGAACCCTAGAGATAGATGTTGTTTGTGATGAACTGTGTGTTGATGGTGTTCTCAAACTAGGACATAAAAATTTGGAAGAAAAGGGTTTAACACATATCACCCACTTGCCTCAGGGTTTCCAGATAAAATGGATAAGATATATTCTGAGCCGAGTACATGAAGGTAAAATTTGGCTTGAGCAACCAGTGGAAATAACAAAGAAGATGATTCACCAAATCACTGGTCTTCCCATGCTTGCCAAGGCTAAATCTACAAAAACCCTAGGTCAGGTAGAGCTGGAAAAGAAAACCCTAGCCGAATGGGACGGTAGAGGTATGAAAATTAACAGTATTACCGATGTAAAACTAAAATTTGGCACATATGTAATAGCTCACAAGATATACAGTTCAAGTCGGCAGAATAGTGTTCCATGTGAAGCAGTTGACCTAGCCTATAAAATTGTGAAGAACAATCTGTCATTTAACCTAGCAGATCTTTTGTTGAAACAGTTCAACAAGAACATGGAGAGCATCCAAACCTCAAAGAACAATCCATGTAAGTTTGGCTCACTGTTGGTTTGTTTATTTTTCTATGCTCAAAATTTTTTCCCATCAAAAGGTACAGTAAAATGGAGAAAGGATGTACCTATTCTTTATCAGATAAATGAGTATATTGCAGAAATGGGTGAGAATTTTACAAGCATAATGGATAACTATTTCAAATCTTTTAAGGAGAAGATGAATAACAGATTCTGAATTCCACTAAAATTGGTGGAAGATTATAAAGATGATGTTTGTTTCATGGTTGATTGTGATAGAGTATACATTTAGGCAGTAAGGCCTAGGATTGTATGGGTGAAACCTCTTCCTTATGAGGTAAACATTGATGAAACAAAGGATATAATCGAAGCCCTAGTAAATCAACCTGTTGATCCAAAGGCTCCATACTTTGGAACATATGATGAAGCTAAGATAAGAATTGAGCTAAGCATAAAACTTCCACAGGCGGTTAACAAAGGCAGAAAGAGGATGGCCAAGATGCAATCTAGCACACCTCTAATGTTAACCGAGGGCATAGGAGAAGATATTGTAGAAGAAGAAGAAAAGGATAAGAATAAAGAAGAACAAGTGCCTGTAAAGAAGAAAGGAAAGGTAACTATCACCAAGGAACCCGAGCAATCCACTGCAATATTCACAAGGAAAAGATCAAGGGGCAAGGCAAGTAAAATCAATGATGATATAGTACTCAAAAGGCCTCCTCCCTCATTTGAACAAAAGATTAAGGATTTGAGAGAAGGATCTGGAATTGCAAATTTCAAATCTCTCAAATATGAAATTAAATCAAAGGCAGAGCAGCAGGAAATAGAAGATGTTGTCATTGAGAAAATGGGAAAATGGAAGTACTCACTTGATGATATGGCTTCTCAAATTCCAGGTGTTCTATTGGATAAAGTCAAGTTGAGATGGTCCAATGCAAGATAAACTGTCAAGGACATATATGCTCAAACCTTAAGACAGTTAATGCCAAGTTTGAAAGATGATGAAATAAATAAGGCATTGATAGAAAATGAGCGCAAGATGACACTAAAATTCAATAGTTGTTTAATTTTGATCAAATATATAGAGTCAGTTGTGAAGAGTGCAAATTCTACTTGGAAAAACATCTATCATCTTCACAAACTGAGTACTGAAATTGTGATAATCAAAGATATTGAAGATGATAGCGATCAAGAAGAAGAAGAAGAAACAGTTCAAATTGATAATGTTGTGACAGAGGAAGTAGGGACAGAAGCTACCGAGGAAGCTGAGAAGAATGTCGAGGAAGATGATCCAGTTCAGATAGTTGTAGAGGTAATTGCCTCACTTCCCCACTCTCCAGTAAAAATTGCTACATCTAGCCCGGAGAAAACTTCAAGTGTGATTGTAACAACTCCCTCAGATACATCAAATGTCCAATCATCACTAGCACAGCTCAATGTATCAATGACAGAAGTGGCTACCACTTCATCTACCGAGCTTCAGCCTCCTTCCATTGAGTTGCAGTCCTTTGTACCTTCTTCAAATTTGAGTTTTTCAGCAGTAAGTACTTCAGATTCTACAGTTGTAAATACTTTAGTTTTTTATTTATCAAGTATTCTAGTTAGCATCCCATCAGTCGGAAGTTTATCAGTTTTTACTACTAGTCCTACTGTGTCTACAATAATTTCTACTACAAAGGCAATAAGTATAAAGACTCAACCGAGTACAAAATTTCTGAGTAAGAGTGTAGTAGAAGGTATAGATCTAGATGAGGAGATACAAATTCCCCAGCTAGATTTTGCAAACCTCACTACAAATCAAATGCAAATAGTTGGTGAACTCCTCCAGAAGAAAGCAAAGCAGAAGAAACTAAAAGAAGAAAGAGATAAGGAATATAAGATCATTGAGGATGCCAAGAACATTTTGACAAAAGCTATAGATGTTAAAGTTGATTCCTCTCAACACATTTTGTTGAAGTTGGCAGAAGCAATTAATAGGTTTAATGATGATTCCTCTGGAACAGACAAGTTGCTTGAAAAGGCTGAGAAGAAATTTGAAAATGAAGTGCTTGAGCACATTGCTCAACAAATAGCTATCAATCAGGCAGGGTTATCTTTAGTTTTGACTAGCATTGAGTCCTCCTATTCCAAGGTAACATCTCTTTTTGTCAAAATCTGTAATGTTGTCGAGTTCTCAAAGGAAATTAAAGATAAAATAAATAAGATTGATGAGGATCTGAAGATCAGTGCACAAAAGTTGCAACTTGAACGTAGTTCAAGCTCTGCACATCAGATGACAGTCAAATTCCTATCTGATAAGCAGTCAGAGTTATTGAAAGAAGATGCAAGGATCAGATCAACATTAATAGATATTCAGAACATGATCCTTCCCATCATGGATACAATGCAAAAGCATATTGCATACTCAAAAACATTGATCCATGACAATTAGTTTTCAATTGCAGATCACATGATTGAACTCTCTGCAGAAGTCCAAGTTGCACTCCATACATGCAAGATTCTGCAAGAGAATTGGGATAGAACTCTAGCACTAATTGGAAAGGTGCATTCTGATTTTCTCTCACGTTTTGGTATCTCCGTGTAAAATATTTGTATATACACCTTTGGCATTATTGTCAAAAAGGGGGAGAAAGTATATGAGATATGAAAGGGGGAGAAAATATAAATAGAAATATGAGGTGAAATAAGATATTTGTATATATACTGTATAAGGGAGACATGAAATGTATATACAAAACTAGTGTCAGCATGATTGTGTATATAAGTTTTGGGCAATAAGTGTTTTGTCACTAATGCCAAAGGGGGAGATTGTTGGCATTAAGTATGATTGTCATCAGTGACAACACTTATTCAGACTCTGCGTGCTATTCGAGCAGAACAGTGCTTACCGAGTGACACTATATCTACCGAGTCTCCAGTATATACCGTGTTCGAAACTACAACTAAGTGGTTAGTATGGACCGTGCCTCCACTTCTACTAAGTGCATGATGATGTTGAGTAACGCAGTGGATGCCGAGTATCAAAAAGTCACCGAGTTAGTTTGCAGTAACCGAGTCACTATACTTGGGCCGACTCAGTAATATTTGTGTTAGCTTGTTTAAGAGCTGACTTTGTAATTATGTTGTAATTGTTTTAGATTGATATATAAACAATGTTTTATATCATATCCAAAGTGAAGAAAAATAGTGAAGTATGAAAAAGAGAGAAAGGCAGAGATAAGCGAATTACAAAGGGCTACAGCAGTATAAGAAGTAGCAAAGTTCTATCCATCACAGAAGGTGATCAGTACATCAAAGAATCTCGATTAGCAAGTACAATTACAAGTAAGAGATCTATTGTTTCATCCTAACAGGTGAATCAGCTTGAAATCCTTTAACCGGGTAGACTTAACAGTCTTTGTAAAATCTCTTAACCGAGTGCATACTTCATTGTATGTTTGTAAATCCTCTAACAAGGTGGACCTAGCAGTCCTTATTGCTCCTAATAGGGAAGATCATCAGAAGTGATCATTGTAAGCCTTAACTGGCAAACTTTATACTGTAGTATTGAAGTTTTGTGGGTATCATCCCCACCCCAATTTTACTTTCTACTTGGAAGGTTTCTGGGTCACCAAATCTCTGTGTTCAAAGTGTTATGAATGTTTTATTCTTTCTATTACTCATGGATACAGTCAGATTATCAATCTAATATTATTAAGATCTGAATCTGTTAAAAGTTTTGAAGTTACTGATTCACCCCTCCCCTCTCAGTAACCTAGATAGTCTTGAATATTTCCAACAGTGGGGATCCCTGGGGCAAGTGAAATACCCAACCTTCTACTCCCATGCCAGAATGTGGCCATGCAACCTTTTCGTTTGGGCCTGAATGTTGGGCAGTATAAGCACCATAGGAAATGAGCCCTCATTGTTAGGGATTTTCTTCATAAGTGGTTTATGCTTGACGAAGTGGAGGCTTAGGCAGGGAAATACAGGTGGCTCGATGAATTCTCGCAGTTAATCCTATCTATAGAATTCTACTTAGATGGAACCAGAGGGCAAAATCAGTAGTGATTTTTTTTTTATAAAAACATACCACATTTTTGGGTTATTTGTTTATATAATCATACCACGTCTTTTGGTTTTTTGTTTATAGTAGGTTTCTCTTTTTACTGGACAATGTATTATGTAATTATAATTTTATGAAAAAAAATAATGAAAATTTTGCAAGTTCATTTCAATTTGTGTTTTATGGGTACAAAAAATGGTTCTTAGACTTCTCTGTGATTGCAAATTTTAATTAGTTGCTTTATCTATGTATTAGACATGTATGATGTAACTTGTAATTATGTTTCAGTAGAAATAAGGAAACGATGTTGAATGCCTATGGTATTTCCATTTTTAAATCTGAATATTTAAAATATATCACAGTTGTACAATGTAGACAGTTGTAGTTAATAAAAGAAATGTCTTATCGCTAACATTAAGTTTGGGTAATGTTACTTGTCATGAAATTTTTTCCAATTTCACACACTCGTACATTTAATATGAAAGATTTACAGAATTTTGAAGGACAAATGAATTAATAAGGCTAGAGAAATAATTTATGATTTTCTAATTATAAGGTATGATAATTATATGTGATTATAATTATCAACGTTAAAGTTATAATCAATAAAAAATATCATTTTAACTTTAAGTATACTATATAATCAATTTGAAGGACAAATGAATTAATAAGGTTAGAGAAAGAATTTATGGTTTTCTAATTATAAGGTATGAGAATTATATGTGATTATAATTATCAACATTAAAGTTATAATCAATAAAAAATATCATTTTAACTTTAAGTATACTATATAATCAATAAAAAATATTACTTTAACTCATGTTTGGGAAACCTAGCGAGTCAGGGACCACAAAAATTTTGTAATCTCTAAACACTAACCTAAGTAACCTTAACTCCAGCCTCTGAAATTTATTAGACTATAATATTATTAAAAAAATAGTACATTTTCAATTTGATTAGCTAACATTGTTACTATTCAATTAAATAACTTTAAATGTTATTATCCATTATTAATTAATATCTATAAAGGAAAAAATAACAGTATAACATTTAACAATGTCCGTTGCAAATAACTACCATTGGATGAGCACAGATTGACAATGTACGATGGAGTTTGGGATGAAAGGGAAAAGCAACCCCATCTTTCCAAACCTGTTCCAGAATAATGACATGTGTCACTAAACACGTTCCATTGTAGTCTCACACAGTCTACCAACAATGTCATTTGATGATGACGTGACACGTCTGACTCATGAGGTGAGTCAGTCGTCAGGTGACTAGGTGAGTTAATGGGACCCACAAGGCCACCACACCACTCACTAGATAGTGACTAATAATGACATTATGATTGTTGGATGATTGTAGATCAATGACCGAAGTTGTATTTTGGGTCGAAAGGGAAAAACAACCTCATCTTTTCAAACATGTTCTGGAATCATGACATGTGTCACTAAACACGTCTCACTCACAGTCTCGTACGGTCTACCAATAATGTCATTTGATGATGATGTGACACGTCTGACTTGTGAGGTGAGTCAGCCATCAGGTGACTAGGTGAGTTAATGGGACCCACGGGGTCACCACACCAGATAGTGACTAACAATGACATTATGACCATTGGATGATTGTAGATCAACAACCGAAGCTATATTTTGGGCCGAAAGGGAAAAGAAAACCCATTTTTGCAAACACATTCCGAATTCATGATGTGTGTCCACTCACATGGTCAGTGACAAGTGTGACGACTGTAGAATGTACAATTTTTGCGCTTTAAGTTTCCAATCTAATTTTTCATTTATAAGTATAAGTAGTCTGCAGATTTAGAAAGGGGTTACAGATTCTAAATTTCTAGGTTGAGGATTGAGGTTCGAGGAAAGCAACAAAGTCTCTCAGCTCTCTTCCCAGTCATAGTCTACAAAAATTGAAACTAAGGGTAACGGGTAACTACTAAAATCATGAACACCTATGTCCCGCATTTTAAATTTTTCAAATCTCTTGATTTACAACTTTATTGTTTATATTATATAAAAAAATTAGCCTATTAGGGTTTAATTTTGAATCACCCTTGTAAATTGTAGGCTTGTAGCTGTGTATAAATATTTGAATTTTCCTACGAGTAAATAGTGATACCGATTACCAACTTACCACGATGGGAAAAAAAATATCAAGAACAAGACTATGAGTAAAAGGCCAAGTCTGATAATAGAATTCCATAATCTACTTAAAACACTAGGTTTCACTGATTTATTCCATGATATTTATGATCATGTTATTCATGAAAATAAGGGAATAATGGAAATTAGATTTGCACTTGAAAACAAGTGGAATGATCCAAATAAGGGTTTAAAATTTTATTCATTTAACCCCATGATAAATGCAACAGCAAATAAAATTGCAGTGTGGTTTGTTGGGTCAGCACGCATGGCGTTACCTCAAGTATTCCCTTGCCCAGAAATTGTCATGGTCTGCGCCAAAAATTATGATGAAAATAGAAAAGCAATTGTAAAAAAAATACTCAGGAGGAAATTTTGTCCATAACCGAGAGTGGATTTGCTAGTATGTTGAACCTAGGGTTTGAATAACAAAACTCAAACATGCACATTGACCTGGAAAAGTTGGCAGAGGATTATGATAAGTTGGATGCAACACAAAGAGATTCTTATATCAGAGGAATAACAAGCGGTTCTAGTCTGAGTCCAGATCATAAGCCTCCTTTTGATTATGATATTTTTGTGTCATGGGCACAAGACAATATTTCCTTGCTAGCATTTTGTTTGGGATTGGATAGTAACAAACAAGTGGATGCCAACATTCTTGAAATGCTTTTTCATATTCATTTTGAAAAAGAACCAGTAAAATATTATTTTATTGAGCGCATTGTTCGTTGCATGCAAGAACAATTACTAATGATTAAAAGAGGTTCATAGAAGACATTTAGATTCACAACCTACTTGTGCTATCTACTCTTAGCAAAGCATCATGCAATATTTCAAACAAACAAGTCAGGGCCAAAATCCAATATATGAGTGGAAACCTCAGATAAGGATGATTGATAATAGAAGAAACTACAACAATTTTGTAGACTTCTTTTTGGCACCAATGTACCATAAAATTACAGGCACTCCAATGCCTAGATTGCCTGTTACTTGTATAGATTGCATTCAACTCGAAAGTCAAATATAATTGGCTGACTAGTACTTAATGGAAGAGAACATTGTGTTAAGGTTTAATGGTTTAGTGGTAGAACCCTACAAACTTCCAATGCATGTAATAGAGAGGGTATTTGCATTGGAATATGTACGGAAGATGGAGAGCACAAATGTACTCTTTAATGGTCAGCAAAAGAAAATGATTTTTCCTTCCTTGCCTTTCTCATTTGGAGGGTTCACATTTGAGAGAAGAGGATTCAAAGTGGCACAAGCCTTTTTTTCAATTTTTCGCTTTGATGTTGACAGTCACTGGCAGTATGATCCACTCAACATAATTGGAACAAAGCTTAGAGAGAATGGGAACTCTACAAGCAAATGTCAACATGAAATTATGCCATTGATAGAAAAATTTAAAAACATGGAGTCTTGGGACGAGGTCAAAAAAGAGATGGATAAATATGATGCTGAAAATAATATTTCAATACAAGAATTGTCATCACAAATTATGGCATTACAGAAACAGAAAGAAAAAGTGCAGGCCATGACATCATACAATTTCTAATAGAAAGTTGCTCAACCATCTACAAAATCTATTCCAAAAGATCTAATGGATGACTGTATGGATGATAATTGGACTCGAACCAAATTTATGATTTTTGGGAAATGAGGAAGAATCTCGGTGAGCCAAAGACCTCTGAAGATCTTTATGAGGTGGAAGAGGATAAAATGTTTAGCGAATGTTGGAATAAGGAGCATCCAGCTGAAGCATATCACGAGATAGTCCAGATAATGAGTATGAGTGGGATTTTGTGAATCCCACATTTAGTAAAGTATATTCAATTAGTAGAGGAGTTGATGTGTCCACAAAAGATCAATATACCAAAGGGAAAAATATTGTAGAAAAATGGGCTACCCAGGTTTTGGTGGTCTGGGTCCTAGTGGACAAGGGTCTTGGTCTGCACCTGACCCACCAACTCCACCAAAATACGGTGAGAAACTAGGCCTTGGGCTTGGAGTTCAATCATCATATTCATCAACAAAAAATACTACTTGGTCAATTTCATTTGTTCCACCTTCAAATCTAGTTCCACCTGTTCCAAGCACTCAGATTCAATCTGAATTAATTGCCACTCCCATAGCTGTGGATATTATGGGTAAAACTACAACTAGTGGTCTGAAAAGGACATTTCAACTGGACATGAGATCAATGGGTCCCAAAGATCAAGGTAGTGTAAAGAAGCAAAATGTTATGACAAGTAGTAGTACAACAATGGCAATGGTGACTATGAGTCCAACAATTGCCCAACCTTCAGGAAAAAACCCTCAGAACAGTCCAAAAACTCCACTTGTAATGGGTCAGGGTGTTGGTAATCCTCATGGTGGAATTAGCTAAACCACAGGAAACATAGGTGGAAGCTTGTACATCAATGCAAGTGCTATTTCACCATTCAAACATTCAATTGTGTCAAAAAACCTTGATTTTTGTTACAATGATTTTGTAACTAACTATGAACAATTAAAAAATAGGAATAGACAAAATAGTAAGACATTGAAGATGGAAGCAATTGTTTTAGCTCGTGATGCAAAACCTGCATCCAACAAGTTATTTCCCACATATGACCCAAAGAAAGATATGATGAAATTCATGGTTGTTATGCCCCCACCTAGAGATAACAATCCACCAGAGAGTCAATTAGATCCATCTCAATTTCAAGTTTGCGCCCTCCAAATGGATTTATCAAAAATTAAAAATGTGGACAAGATAAATGTGTCGAAAATGACCAACCAAGTGGTCTACAATTCAGTGATGAAGTTGGAGAGAGAGAAAGGAAAGTTTCAGGGAACAATAGATAAGTTAAAGGAAGACCTAGCAAATGAAAAGGCAAAGGATAAAGCAACAGAAAACAGGTGCAAATAATTAGAGAGAAGGATAAAAAATTCATCCTCTAAAGAAGTAATTGGACAACAAGAACATATGGACATAGAACTAAAAACTCTGAGGGGAAAATTAGAACAAAGCAAAAAAAAACTTGAGGATGAAAAAGCCTCTTCATTAAGTATATACAAAAGCATGGAGAATGCGGGACAGGCAAACAATAACTTAAAGAAAGAATTGGAGAATGAGAGGGTGGAAACAAAACAGTGGGAAGAGAAAGAAGAGAAAATAAAACAACATAGTGAACACCAATTCTAAAAAATGAGAGAAGACCTAAAGAAGGCAAATAATACAATTAAAATTATGAAAACAGCTTGAATGACCATGTAAATAATACAGTCAAGCAAATAAAAAAATTATTCTGGGGGAAAATAAAGGTGTCTGCTGATAGGTTGTGTGATTGGTTTGAACTGAATGAAATTCTTACAAATATTTTTGGGAAGCTGAAAGAGCACATTGAGAAGAACAAAAAAAATTTATCAGAGATAGAAAATTGCAAAGCATATTTTGCAAGAAATCAACACAACCAGTGACAGGAATTTGGCAAGCAAGGGAATTCAGGACTGCATTGGTGCAATAATAAACGTGAACCCTGTCTTTCAAAAATGTCATAAACCAACAGAAGCGGACAAAACTATTGCCTTATTCAGGCCAAAGCTCGCTAAGATGAATAGTAAAATAACCAAATTGATAACTCTTGGTTTGCCGAGTCCTAGTCCTAATTACTCATCAACGAATTTTGTTGGAAGAGAAGCTTCCCAAAAAAATTTGGAGGACACAATGACGTCTGATTTAGGCAAGCTTCCTCAGGACATAACTCATGAAGGCATTGCAAACTACATCAAAACATCAACAAGTTGTAATGTAGTATTGGAAGGAACATTGCTTTCAACTCACTCTTCCAAGTATGGATGGCTGACGAGGTTACAGGTCATTTACTATAACATCACAAATTTTTCCCTTCCAACTGACAAAGAATGGACCATACTAAAGAAACTAACAGAATCATCTTGATCTCATCAATCATAGTATGTGAAAGTACTTTCAATTTCAATCATCTCTATATCTTTAGTATATATCTTTGATATTATCCTAAATACTAGAATTGAGTTTAAAGTAACAAGTTTGAACTTTGTTTTTTGACCATGATCAATGTTGTAGATGCTATTGCCAATGCTAATTTACTAAACCGGCTTGTCAAATGCAGAAATGTACAGTTGTAGAGATAATGTAGACTTGTAGTTGTCTTACTGATTTAGATTTTGAGACTTCACATTAGGCAAATTGACCTAAAGTTGTTGTTGCTCCCTTGTTTCTATAAAAGGGAATTTAGGGTCATTGGCTTAGGGTAATGAAATTGATATTGGGCAATGTGCCAAATTGCCAATGGGTATTATTAGAGTGATTTTTAGGGTTTTCTAAGAATTCTCATTTCTGATCTTGCTAGCCTCCAAATCCTATCTATATGTCAAAATTTTCATGAGTCTGCAAGAAATTGTCTTTAAAAAATCTAAATGTCAAGTCCACCAAATGCATATATGTCCACATACCCATACCCTAGATCTTTTTGCCTTCAATAGGGTTTCTATTTTTGAAAATACCCTAGATGTTCCCCAGGTCTTTATATCTTTGAGTTACTTTTTGAGGGTCACATATGCACATGGTCTTTATCTTGCCTAAGTGTTCATTGAATCTCATAAAAAATTTGTTAAGTCTTCAAACACTCGGTGATTCAGTGACAAAACCCTGGTTCTTGGTTATGTGTTACTCAATCACTTAATCTCCATATTTAAATTGGTAGTTAGTGATTTGATCTACCGATCCAACGACAATGCAATCTCTGATTCTCGTAATTTCTGGTAGTTTCCTCATAACATCTAGTGACCCAGCGCAACAGTTATCTCTCATTCGCTGGATTAAATGGTTAAGTCCTATGATATTCAGTGATCAAGCGATACTCATTGATGAATGTTTTGATCAACGATGGTCTTTTAATCTCAAGATAGATTTCTCAATTGATAATATATCTGGTGATTCAGCGATAAGGGTGTTTAAAAGGGTAAAGTCTTTTCAGTCGCATGTTCTCTGGATATGATTAATGGCTAAGATTTAAGTCATTCAGCGACTTAGTGAATAAAGGTATTCACTCAATCTCATGAGAAAGTAGTAAAGCCCTAAAGCATCCAGTGATTCAGCGAGAGTCGTAGATGATGATCAAGATCAATGGTTAGTATTCTATCTCAGTTTTTACTCTGCAGTGAATAATGAATTCAGTGATTCAACGGACAAAGTGTTCGCTCAATCTCCAAGACTTAGTGATTAAGTGGGAGATATTAAGCGATTCAATGATCAAAGATGAAACATTCTTTAGTTGCTTAATCTCCAAATACTGAGATAGTAGTCAAGATAAGATATTCAGCGATTCAACAAACACAGTGTTCGCTTAATCTCATAAAGGCAACACTTAGAGGTTTTTATCTAGCGACAAAGGGAAAAGATGATAGGATAATGGTTTTTCCATTCAGTGAATGAGCAACTAAAGGCTGTCACTAAATCTCAAGATAAGTTGGTTAAGTTTTAAAGCATCCAGCGATTTAGCAATAGCCATTGATGAAGATGAAGATCAATGGTCAGCATGTGATCTCGGAAAAGAACTAAGGTTAAGGATTTCATTATGTGATTCAGAGATAATGGTGTTCGTTGAGTCTCCCAATATAACTAAGGTCAGTATAATCTTTTAGAGATCATGAGAATACATCAGTCGCTAGATCTCAAAGTTAAAATTGAGTTAGGGTTTTCATTCAAAGATTGTGTGGATAATACATTTAGTCACTAGATCTTGTGATATAACCAAGGTTAATGAAGTAATCTGGAGATCACGTGGGGTCTTTCAGTCACTCAATATCTGGATAAACGATGAGTTAAAAGAAAGGTTATGAGATTTCATGAATCCTTCAGTCGCTTTTTCTTGGAAAGTAACCAGGGTTTAGTATGAACATCTAGCAATTCAGCGAATGGCTTTCAGTCTCCAAATCTTGTAATCTAACTAAAGTTAAGAAAATATTAAGAGATTATGAGAATATATTCAGTCATTGAATCTCTGAGAAAGAGTAAGGTTAAGCTAAAGATCTAGACATTCAGAGAAAGCTCTCAGTCGCTGGATCGCCAAATCAAGTGAAGTTAGAGTTAAAGACACGGAGATTATATGAGGACCGTAGATACAAATCAAATCTGACGGTGTTCACCAGATCTCCAAATAAAACCATGGGTCAAGGAGATACTATGAGATCACATGAATCCTTTAGGTGCTTGATCTCCAAATTAACTCAGAGTTAAGCAAAGCATTTTGAGAATAAGAGAAGTCTTTCAGTCGCTTGATCTCTGAAAGATGTGAGTTAAGTTCGCATTAATGAAAAAGAAAAGGAGTTGTTGATTACGTGGAAAGGGACTTTGTGAGGATGGATAAAGTGTACAAACTAGCCAATCAGATCATGATCGAGGGTTTTGTCAGTAAGCGAGGGTTTTTTGATGATGACATAGTAATCATTCTTCTCTTTCTCTACAATTTTTAAATATAAGTTGTCAACATCTTACATTGCCACTAGCCATTTTTCAAATTTGGTGTTACGTAGAGTTGAATGTTGAGATGACTGAAAGAAGATTGCAATTATCTTGATAAATCCTATGCATTAAATGATCAAGGTTATATTAACGAGAGATTCTTGCATTTACACTTAACACTTTTCAGAAGAGCATTTGAGATTTCAGAGCAATTGAGATTTCTAAGTGAGTTACAGAGTGTAAGTTGCAGAGCCGAGTGTTCATAAAAGAATTTATAGAATTTAGTGGTATCCAAAATTACAGAGATGGGCCAACCAGAATCAAGTCGGGCATCATCCAATGGTGAAGCCATGGAATAGGGTGGCGAGGATAAAGGAAAGCTTAACTACTTAGAGGAATTTGTCAAATTGCTCCTTGGTTCAAATCAGAACAAAAAGGCTAGTGATGAAGCTTTCAAGGATTTAATGGAAAATTGCAGGGATCCTGTCACTCCATCAGGCTCAGGTTACACTATTTTTACATATTTCTACAATAATAGAAGTAAAGCTATTCTAATTTGCAATGCATGGGTTTTAGGCATGGCTAAGTTAATTGTCCCTAATGTTTTCTTAGATGTTGACCTCATTATTGAACTAGCTAGGCTGTATGACCCCATCTTAAAGACTATCAGGAAAAATGACCAATCAACCTTAGTAACCCTGGATAGGGGGTCTTTCATGAAGGATTTTGATTTCTATTCTTCATCCTCTACAGAGATAGACCTAAAAAAGGAAAAGTAGAAATATATGAGTCATGTAGGACTAGTGAAAACTGGCAAGTACATAGCTCCTCTCACAGCACACATGAATGCTCCTTACGAGTTTAAGTCCCTCAACTTCTATATGAAGTTTCTATGCCATGGATTGTGTAGAGTTTTAGGGATGGATGGAGATGCAAAGATGTTGCCAGTAGACCTATTAATGACTATTTTGGACATTCAAAACCCCCATGCTAATACAGACTATGATTACATCTAGTATGTAATTGATAGAATGCATGAAGGCTTAGTAATGATTAAGAAAAACAAGAGGCCCATAAGGTTCATGCATTATTCCCTTCTCATGCACTTAATTATGTACTTTAATATTAATATTTTGAATGTGCAAATGTTGAAGCCTAGGATTATGTTTGAAGGTCAACCTAATCCAGTACAATATTGGCTGAGGGTGTGGAATTACACCTCCAATGAATGTGACTTCTGTATTTTTCAAAATTGGATAGTTTTCCTAATTTTGAAAATGTTGGGGACAAATATCGTAAGGTTGCTAGTTAGGGTTTGGAGGCTACTTAGGCCCCAAAAATTTGAAGATAAGTGGCAAGCAAACCATAATTGGGGTGATTTTTACTTGGGTGAGAACTTTACATTAATCAGAGTATATGGATGCCCATAGCCCCCACATTTGATCCCAAAATATGTTCCTCCTAGAGTTTCTCAGTTAGAATTCCTTTGGCAACTGATTTTGAGAGACAAGGAGCACTTGGCACTTTCACACCATGATAGTTCAAGGTAGGAAACTTCCTAATTGGTAAGAAGGCACTACCATAGCTCAGTTCATGGTTGAACCATTTCAAGATGACCTCTGGTATCTGCAAGCATGTGGACTCTGAGAATTTTATCAAGATTATCGGAATGACTTTGATTCCCAACATTGGTACAATTAGGGAACATGAGGGGTGTGATGAAGAGGATGTTATAAGAAACATAATGGATGAAGATGAGATTGGTAGAAGGCTTACAAATTCTATGATTTGTTGACGTTAGAGGCTCAAGCCAAAAAGTCTAAAATTGTCTTTGGTGGTTTCTTCCCTGATCTTCCTTATTTGAAAAGAATTGATAGAATGATTGAGATGCATGGTACTTTTTCTAGTTAGCTAGAGGGATAAATTGAGGAGAAATTAGATGTAGAGAAAGGTTACTCTTCTTCTCATTATGAAGAGTATACTGATGAGTCACAAGAAGGTGACAGTCCACCTCAAGTCAATGACCCCCCTATCATTGATATCACTCAAGACTCACCAGAGGCAGAAGATGTCTCTGAACCACCACAAAAGAAGTAGAGACTTGAGGTAGGTGGGCCCTCAAAAGAAAAGAAATAGAGGAAAATAATAGATAAATCTTCAGATTTAGTGCCTGGTGACCGAGCTTATTATCACCATTTGAGGAAGAGCATCAGAGAAGGAAAAAAGGTGGCCTCAAAGGAGGAGGTAGAATTGCCTCTGTTGCTTGGCAAAGATGAAAGAGAACTATATCAAGAGGAATTCCTTAATGATGATCAATTCGTCAAGAGTGAGGAATTTAGGAATTTCCTTATTTGGAAGAAGTAACAAGACGTTGCAAAGGCACTACCTGAAGGCATGGATCCAAGTGAGAAAACTTTGAGAGCTCTAACTTCTTATGATCCTAGCATAGAGAACATCTATGTTGAAGAGGCTAGGGAGATGGTCAAATCCAGTGGAATGCTTTTGGTGCTTGGATGGGATTTAACATCAGCTTTCATCATTGATTAGATCATAAAGTAACCTGAAGGCAACCTATCCGATGAGGCTCATATTGGAGATATGATCAGGGGAAGTGGGTATGATCCCAAGTCCCAAGCTTTAGCAATGTGTTCCATAGCACCAAGAACCCAAAAGCCATCCCTAGTTAGCATAGAGGACAAAATGGAAGGGGACAAGATCATCTAGACTGTCCAAAGCACTAGTGATCTTGAAGTATCAAAGGTCGTGACACATTTTTCTCATCTGAATGAATCCAAGACAACCTAACTATTAAACATGTATGCTAGATTGTTTGATAGTTCAATAACTATAGAAAAGGACAGAGACAAGAGGCTGATGTAGATTAAGGTCTTGGAAGAATTGAAAGCTAAGCTTGAAAAAGATTCTAAGGCAACTCCCCCTCTAGTTTTACAAATTGAGGTTGTAGAGAAACCAATGGCAGAGGCTTCTCATAAGGCAGCAGATGAGTCAGAGAAAAGAAAACTTGATATAGCCTTAAGGGCCATCTCTGACATTATGCAACATAGGTGTGAAAAGATCAAGGAGAAAATGGACTCAGTCCATCAATCATGTACTAAGTTACAGAAGACTAGTGAGAATGTGAAGGATGCAGTGGCTACATTAGAGCCACTTTTTAATGTGTGGTCTAGAAGAAGTGCCCTGTTTTAGAAATTAGAGGCACTTCAACCTCATCAACAAGACATCCCAGAGGTAGTTACTAACGTTGGGGAGAAAATTGAGCTAATTAGTACCACATGGGGTTTCTTCAAAGGCAAAACAAATTAGATAAAGGCCAAAATGGCAAAGTTTGGCACAGGCTTCAGAAAGTATCTGCCTTCAGTTTATGGGAATGATGGTAATATCATAAGCCTTAAAGAGTGGAAATCAAGCATGGGTTAGTTGATAATCAACTAGGAAGATTTTCTCAGTAATGATGGCTCTTTAGACATGGAGGGTTGCAACAATATTCTTGGTAATTTGATCAAAGTTGAAAATGATTGCATCATGTTTGTTGCTGACACAAGAGTCATTACTGACTCTAGGTGGGACAGACAAATCAAGTTTTTGTAGGACTTGCAGGGGTACAATTGGCCTTCAGAAGATGATGTGGCAAATTGGGATAAGAATACCAAGCCAAAGAAGAATAAACGAGCAACAATTGATGTTGAAGAAATATAAGAAGAGTGAGGTTCCAGCATTGCACCTGATCTATGAGCACAGGGAGAGAAATTACTACAAAGAGGATGATGTAGGTTAGCTAGATGGTGGACATCATTCACACAACAACTTTGGTAGTTTCTCTGAATACCAACAGACAAAGGTTCAACTCAAGTGGGAACTCACCATGAGAAGAAACAACTTCTGGTGCCATTTTCCTTCTTTTCTGTTGCAATTTAAATATGTTTTGTATTCTAGTGCAAGTCACTGTCAAAGCCATCTGAAGCTTGTTGCATCCTTTTCTCAAGGATTCCAAGATGGCTTTTTCTATATATAGTAAGCTCTAAGTGATTGTAGAGGGCGGTGAATTACTTAGTGTAATAGTAGTTTTTGCATTAGTATTTTGATTCTACGGAATCTCAGTTTCAGAATGTATTAATACAAAAGATTTGTTAATGAGAATATATTGAAATTCCCTGTATATGTTTTGTTGTCTTTATGTATGAATTTGATTTCTTTGTGCATTTAATTTGTAAGGCAGTTTTAAATACATGATTCTACAAGGTAGATAGTGGGTTTGAATCTTAAGTTCCTTTCAAGGGAGGGGTAAATCTTGAGTGAGGTCTCAGAGATTTCAATATCTGTGCATTGAATTTGATGAATTAATGTATACATGAGAGGATAATTTGTAAGGCATTTTATCTGGGGTTTGGGGTTATTTGAATTGCAAAGTTTTATGTATATGTAGGTTTGTTGACTTTGATGCCCTAGGATTTGGCACTGGTCATTGCTTAGGTTGCACTATTTCACCATCAAACCAAAATGAATAATGATTTACTTTAAATTTTTACTGAAAGTTATATTTTTTACGTCTATATCAAGCATACAGATAACATTTGTGATATTTGAAGAATTAAATTTGATAGGTATATCCACCTGTAGTTGAAAGCTCAAAGTGAAGGACTCAGATCCTTAATACCTTAGTGTCAATTATTGTCTGATGCATCTATTGGGATTACAAGAGTTAAGAATCAGAGGTTTTCTAATTAGTTTTGATCATTTGCAGTTTTAGACACTAAAAAAATTGGCGACTCCATTGGGGATTTAAAAAATATTTCTACAATAAGCTTGTTACAATTTGCTGCTAACTATTTATTGTTGTATTTGAAGACCATTTTATAATCTATCCCCACAAATTTATGGGTGGTGATCTGAAATCTGTGTTTACCAGTTGTTGGTTAAGCATAAAGAAATTTATTTAGGTATCTTGTCAAAATTACTATGAGTAGACAAAGATACACTAGGTCATACTATAAGGAACATCTAGAAAATAATATGGGTGATTAGCTCCATACACCTACTAGAAAGAAATGGTCCTAATGAGGTATGTTTAACCGTAGTGCCCCTAGACCATCTAATGAGCACGTTTCAACACCTATCCCAAAAGAGGCCCCTTTTTTTCCTGAAGGCCCTGAGTTTCTTAGAAGAATGAACCCTAACTCAGTTAGTCCTCCTCAGGAGGATGAATTCATAGACATTGGTTTCTTTCCTGCACGTGAAAGCTCAAACCAAACAGAAGATACTTCTATTGCAAAAATTGTTTCACATGATTCTGAGAAGTTGCAGGAAGAAGTTATGGCTTTAAGGAAAAAGGAGTGGGAACAATTATTAGAAATTGCAAATAGAAGAAAAGAGCGGGAGCAAGAAATTTATGAGTTACTCATGGAGAGACAAGAACTCATGAGAAGGACTAAGAATAATGAGCTCAAAGCAAAGGATTTAAAGGTTTGGACAATGAACTATTTGGTGATATGAAAGCTTTAAGACACCAAGTTAATAACAATAAGCCTAACCCCGAGAAGGATGAGTTTGAGAGTGAAGGCCCTGTCCTGAGACAGTTGCATCCATTAGATATCAAAAGAAATGAAGATCACATAAATAATGTGAAAAATGCATCTAACAAGGGAAAGCAAAAAATAATTGGGATCAACATAAATGAACCCAAAAGGAATGATGTTATCCCTAATATAATATCTTGGGCTAGCTTAGAATTAGAAAAGGCTAGAAAGGCCAAAGAGGATCTAGCTATCCAATTAGAGAAATTAGAGTTAGAAGTTGTTGCATATGAGATGAAAAGAAAGATTACTTTCCTACATGCCAATATGAATATTGCTGCTAGTAGCTCAATCCCTGTTCCTGGTGGGACATTACCACAGAGCCAGCAATGTGGTACAAAGCCAAATGCCCAAGTTTGGCCCCAGTCAAATGGTCCAAGGACCAGTTCAAAATATAAATTCATCAGCCCCTTTAGCTAGTGTTCCCATTGGTCATGTATCATGTCAAAATGTTGGAGGAGTGGGAGCACAAGTTCCACAAAATCTTCAAAGGAGGCCAATTCATCTGGATAGATACCAACCATTATTTTTTTATGGTATTCCTAGTCAACCAAATGCAATTCAAAATGAGGTAAGAGACAAAATCCCTAAATTCACAAGAAATAATGTTATCACATGTGAAGAGCATCTCAAGTCTTTTACAGATAAGATAAATGATTATGAAATTGAAAATGTGGATGTTGTGATGAAACTTTTTGTTCAGTTACTAATAAAAGATGCTAGGGATTGGTACACAGGTCTGCCTAAAAATAGAATTAATTCATGGGATGAATTTGTGAGAAATTTTAAAGAACAACATGCTAAATATGTCAATTCTAGTTATATGCTTAATGAGTTCAATAATATTAAGAAGCATTTAAATGAGAGCATGTCAGAATTCAATGGTAGATTTCAAAAGGCTATGTACAAGTTTTTTCAAGTTTTGAGATTAGATGATGAGGTTTTTTTGACCACATACTTCAATGCTTTAGAAGGAAAGATGTCTTACCTTTTGAGAGACAAAAACTCACGTACTTTGAGAGATGCTTTCTGTATGATATAAAATAGTTATGGGGTCCTAGAATAATGGTTTACACATAAAAGAGACCCCAAAGCCAATATTTTACACATACATGGAATTGTAATGATTTAGAAAGTAAATATAGAAGACTAATGTTGAAATGAAGAAATAAAGGTACTTACCTCAGAAAAGAATCGGCTGAAAACCCTGTCAAACAGTCTCAAAAATTGTTGATTTTTGCAATTATGAACTAAAACTTTGAGATCTACAAAACCCAGGAATCTTTTTCAATTTTGAGGGAGGTCATCTTTGACCCAGATAGTGGGGCAAGGTCTTACATTGGGGCAGGATCCTACCCCTCACAGCTACGATGGAAATTTTGTTCATGGATCTCAGAAGTTCACTGAAAATGGTATCCAGATTTGAACTTCAATTCATTGTCCTATACCTGTACTTACAAGAAAAATGGTTTTGTTGTTTGGATGAGGGGTTTGCCTTGGTCAAACCCCAGTTTGGAATCAACCTTAATAATGAAATTGAAATGGAGAATGCTAGCAAGTAGTAGAAGTAGATCTAATAACAAAGCTATGATATTCAATAGATATGCAATTGTATTTGAAATGTAAACAAGTATATTGATATGAGAGCTTGAACATAACATTAACAAATGTAAATCAAAATCTCCATGAATGTATGCTTGGAATCCACCTTGAGGGAAGAATGAATGGATCTTGAAGATGAACAAAGGATCTTGAAGGAAGATCACACCACCATGATGGATAGATCTAGGGTTTGAATGATGAATCTTGAATGCTTGAACCAAATCCCTTCAAAGGCTTGAATGCTTGAATCCTTGATCTTCAATGGAGAAGAGGACTTGAGTGCTGGAATGGATGATTGATTGATCTTGCTTGATGAAATTTCTTGAGAGAGAACTTGATGGCTTGTGAATATCTCCTCGAGAGTTCTTGATCATGAAGTTTCTTGGTGAATAATGGATGTAATTACTTGATTGTGAATGTGAAAATGAGAGAGGAAGGCTTCCTTTTATAGTGATCTAGGGCACAATCCTCTAGAGGGGCCACATAGGGGAATTAAATTCCAATTAGGCCCATTCCCCCTAGAAATGGAGTAGATTAAATGCAATTAAGAGTTTACCATTTTAGAGACCAAAATAGTCGACCTAGAAGTGGTAAAATAAAACTTTCTGAAACCCGACATCCAGAAACTAAAATTTGGACTTGGGGTTAGGGATGAAGTAGTCTCTGCCCTAGGTCAGGGTTGAGGTCATCCTTGACCTAGGTCAGGGACTAGGTCGTCCTTGACCCTTCAGATCATCCTTGACCCATAAAGTCAAATTTCTTAGTTTCTTAGAGAAAGTTATCAGAAAGAGGCTGGAAACAAGGAGAGAGAAGTAGAATAGGGGGAAATAATTAGATTCATGCAAAGACAAATTCAAGGCACTTGAAATGACCCCAAAAAACTTACTCGAAGGGATAAATGCTCTTAACATGGAAGTGCTTTCATTTTAAGATGATACATTAAGCCCCCACTTTAGCAAGAGTATGGACTCGATGCAAACTCTTGGTAAAGGAGAAGAAAGAAAAGATCTGAGTGGATTCACAATGAGATAAAATAATACTTAGCTAAGGACACAAGCCCCTAGGCTAAGGATTCTAAATCAACATACACGCACGAGGGTGCAAAAAGAGAAAACCAAAAGAACATGGGTTACTACAAACCCAAATCAACTAGTAGAGGAAACCTTGCTAAGAAATATTTCCTATACTAATATCATATTTGGAAAGCTATCATAAAAGCATAAATGATTACATAAGAAAGACAAGAGAAATACTATAAATAACATAGCTTCATGATCCAATCCTACTAGCATGAAAGTGAAAAGAGAGAAAGGAGAAAGAGTGATTACCTTGCCCAGTAAGATGCCCACCTTACCATGAATCACCAAGGAGGGAGAGCCCAACAGGTGGCAAGACCCGATAGTTCACCCAAAGACTGTGCCTTGAAATTATAATGCATCTTCTGATGGCTTCTGGAATACCCATAGATCCACCTTCTTGTATCACTATGAATATGAAATGTGTGTCTCATCAAGATTTAGCAACTTATGTGCATTACCTTTGGAAGATTTGGCATATTGGAAATGTGTGTCTCTTCAGGATTTAGCAACTTATGTGCATTACCTTCAGAGGATTTAGCATATTGAAAATTGAAAAATGTGTGTCTCTTTAGGATTTAGCAACTTATGTGCATCACCTTCTGAGAATTCAACATATTAAAAATTGAAAAATGTGTGTCTCTTCAGGATTTAGCAACTTATGTGTGTTACCTTCCAAGATTTAGCATGTTGCAAAACAAAAGGTTAGAACAAAAATGCATAATATAGAGTGAGGGAGGCCGTATATATGCCCCCATCCTTAATATAGAAAAAACATACTATTTTGACATGTTAAGGAAAGAAAAGAACAAGGATCAAGCCTTCTTCAACATCAAGACAATATCCATAGACAATATCCCTTCTATGGCCTCATAGAAGGGATGAATGCAAGAAATATCATGCAAGAAGTGAAAAAAGTAACCCTTGTGAGGGATAACACATTGTTTAGCTACCAAAGTGAGAGATTTATCAACCATGGAAACCCAATGTCAAACAATGAAAGAGGTTGTGATCAAGGACATAGATCGTTAATGCAAACCAAAATTTTCATGTATGATTGGATATCACATAATAGATAGATATTGCTTAACCAAGGGAACAATGGATCCCAGAAAGATAGGATAGAAGGAGATGGCATCCTTGCCCCCCAAGCGTAGGAACAAGGATGGAAGGGGACCTATTATATTGCTCACAACACTATACAAGACAACGAGCCCCCAAGTATTATGCTAACATTGTTTAGATAATGTGGAGCTCCATAATAGGAACATAAATATTATTTAGAGAAAATAGGATTGAAATATAACTCATTGCCACATGATATACAAATAACCTTACTATCAATGAGCTACCTAATCTTATAATGTAAAGCATGACATTCATTAGTAGAGTGATCATGAAATCTATGATACAAACAAAAAGGAAGAGTCTTCAAGTGTGGACTACATTTCATTTTGCGTTTAGGTCTAGTAATCATCTTAGCACGAAGGAGTTTAGGCAA
Organism: Chamaecyparis obtusa; assembly: GCA_027943335.1. Lineage (NCBI taxonomy): Eukaryota > Viridiplantae > Streptophyta > Pinopsida > Cupressales > Cupressaceae > Chamaecyparis > Chamaecyparis obtusa. Next base: position 60,400 of record BSBK01003442.1, read on the forward strand.
AATAACTTCTTGGTCAAATTCCTTCATAGTTTCATCATGTTTTGAAGTGTTATTTGAGATGTTGTTAACATTGATGTTTTGTTGAGGATTAAATCCCAATCCATAAGAATGCTCATGCCCCCAAGTGTGTAAGGGCATTTGATTTCCATGTTTATACTTACCACATTCTTGACCATTAAATCCTTGTTTAATAAGAAAATGATAACCAGGACCATAACAAGAAGCCATATCAAAAGGAGTCAATGGAACTTAAACAACCACAATATCATCCTCAATAGATTGGACAAATTCATTATGGATAGAAGCAATGACAAAGTTATTATGAAGGGCTTTAGAAGTAGAAGTAAAAACTCATTGTTCAAATTCTCTTTGTTGCTTCATAAAATCAGGATCATTAACCTTATACTCTCCAATAAAGGTAGGTTTAAAATCCAAGTTTCCCCAATCATCGCCAGGAAGAGCATTAGAGGAAGAAGGATTACTATTAGGAATAGGAGTAGTGTGGGCTTGAATATTCAAACAAGGATTCAGCGCATCATTCGTATGAAGTGTATACATCTTGTTGTTATGTACAAACTTGACTTTATAGTGAAGGGTGGAAGGAATAGCATGCATCTCATGCAACCAAGGTCTACCTAAAAGAAGGTTATAATTGAGAGGTCCAGGCATAACATGAATAGGTGTATTCAGGATGACCGAACCTACTTTGATATGTAAGGTAATGATTCCCAAAGTGTTCTTAGCAATGTTATCAAATCCATGTATAGGAACATTGTCAGGTTGAATAGTTGAAAGATCAGCTTTAATCACTTTGAGCATGTCCATGCTACAAACATTAAGCCTAGATCCACTATCAATCAAGGTCCTACGAATGATACTTTTATTGATAGAAACAACAACCATAAGAGCATCATATATATTCTGAACTTCTTTAGAAGGTAAAACTTTTTGAGTAAATACAATGTCAGGAGGACCCGGGGTAGCATGCATGCATTGTAAGAAGTTATTGATGTTGTCTTGATTAGGAGGTGGAGTGGGAAGAGTTGCTAGAGATTTTTGCATGGCTTCATAGTAGGTAGGTGAAGTTTGAAGAAGCTCCCATAAATAAATCCTGGTAGGGGTATTTTTCAATTGGTTTATCAAATCATACTCCTTGCTAGGAAGACGAGGTGGAGGAGGAAGAATGGGTTGAGAAGGTGGCAAAGAAGTACAAACCATCGGATTAGGTTGAGGTTTATTCCTTGTACGATATGTGTGAGCTATCGAATCTTCATCATTGAAAGACTCTAAAGACTCTATAGATTTACCTTTGATAGTAATGCGAGGACAACCTTTGATAGTCAACAAGGGTTTCAGAAAAACCATATTAGTTGTCTCAACACTAAAAATAGATTCACAAGAAGGAAGCAAAGAAGACACCCTAGGAGGAGATGAGGTAGGATCTTGATTCTCCATAAGATCATCACTAAGAGGGAGAACATTAAGGGAATTCATATCATTCTCCATTAATGCCTCATCACTAGAAGGAATCCCAAATGGAGGTAAAGCATCTGTAATGTCATCTTCTTTCACTAAAATGTCCGCATAAGGGGAGTGTGTTTTAGGAAAAGAGTCACCATCATGTATGAATATGTCATCCATTAATAAATCACCCTCTTGTATCAAATATTCTTTATGAGGATGGGATAAATCAATGTCTTTATCCAAGGGATCATTCACAATGGTTTCATGAGGAAGAGAGTAATCAACATCCAAATCCAAAGGTTCATCCCAAATAGGAGGATTATCATCCCTATCAATAATGCATTTGAAAAAACTTGAAAATAACTTGTGCCACATGATAACGAATAAAGAAATGCATAGAAAATAGATCTAGATATATCCAAATGCATTCAAATGAAACACAATAGGGCATCTAGTTCCACATGTATTTTTAAAGAAATTTTTGTGATTTTTTTGTATTTTTGAAATATAAATGCAAGAGCATAAAAGAAGCATGTAAGATCTAACATGAAATGCAAATCTAACACCAAAAGAAAGAGTTGTTATAAACACAATAGGGCATCTAATTCCACAAAAGAAAGGGGTAAGCTCGTCGGGTTCACCAAAATGTATGATATAAAATAGGTATGGGGTCCTAGAACAATGGTTTGCACATAAAAGAGACCCCAAAGCCAATATTTTACACATACATGGAATTGGAATGATACAAAAAGTAAATATAGAAGACTAATGTTGAAATGAAGAAATAAAGGTACTTACCTCGAAAAAGAATCGACTAAAAACCCTGTCAAACAATCTCAAAAACTATTGATTTTCACAATTTTGAACTGAAACTGCGAGATCTACAAAATTCAGGAATCTTTTTCAATTTTGAGGGAGGTCGTCTTTGACCTAGATAGCGAGGAAAGGTCTTACCCTGGCGCAGGATCCTACCCCTCACAGCTACAATGGAAATTATGTTCACAGATCCCAAAAGTTCACCGAAAAGGGTATCCAGATCTAAACTTCAATTCATTGTCCTATACCTGTACTTGCAAGAAAAATGGTTTTTTTGTTTGGATGAGGGGTTTGCCTTGGTCAAACCCTAGTTTAGAATCAACCTTAATAATGAAATTAAAATGGAGAATGCTAGCAAGTAGTAGAAGTAGATCTAACAATGAAGCTATGATGTTCAATAGATATGCAATTGTATTTGAAATGTAAACAAGTATATTGATATGAAAGCTTGAACATAACATTAACAAATGTAAATCAAAAACTCCATGATTGTATGCTTGGAATCCACCTTGAGGGAAGAATGAATGGATCTTGAAGATGAACAAAGGATCTTGAAGGAAGATCACACCACCATGATGGATAGATCTAGGGTTTGAATGATGAATCTTGAATGCTTGAACCAAATCCCTTCAAAGGCTTGAATGCTTGAATCCTTGATCTTCAATGGAGAAGAGGACTTGAATGCTTAAATGGATGATTGCTTGATCTTTCTTGATGAAATTTCTTGAGAGAGAACTTGATGGCTTGTGAATATCTCCTTGAGAGCTCTTGATCATGAAGTTTCGTGGTGAATAATGCATGCAATTGCTTGATTGTGAATGTGAAAATGAGAGAGGAAGGCTTCCTTTTATAGTGATCTAGGGCAAAATCTTCTAAAGGGGCCACATAGGGGAATTAAATTCCAATTGGGCCCATACCACTAGAAATGGACCTAGATTAAATGCAATTAAGATTTTACCATTTCAGAGACCAAAACAGCTGACCCGGAAGCGAGAAAATAGAACTTTATGAAACCTGACATCCCGAAACTTCTAGAAACTGAAATTTGGACCTGGGGTCAGGGATGAGGTAGTCTCTACCATAAGTCAAGGTTGAGGTCATCCTTGACCTAGGTCAAGGACTAGGTCATCCTTGACCCTTCATGTTGTCCTTGACCCAGAAAGTCAAAGTTCTTAGTTTCTCAGAGAAATTTATCAGAAGAGGCTGGAAACAAGGAGAGAGAAGTTGAACATGGGGGAAACAATCAGATTCATGAAAAGATCAATTCAAGGCACTTGACATGACCCCAAACCACTTACTTGGAGGGCTAAACGCTCTTAACATGGAAGTGCTTCCATTTTAAGATGATACACTTTCAAGTTAGCTATAAACATTGAAAGTAATAGGAAAGCATATGGTCAAATGTACAAAAGGGATGAAGGTAGATTGTGGAAAGAAACCAAACCACATGTTGTAAAACCTACCAAAGAAGATGACAAGGTTGACAAATTGGCCAATGTTGTCAAAGATCTTTCTACTAGATTTGATAAGGGTGGAAAAGGTTTTTAAGATAATAGACCACCATATCAAAGGCATGAGAGATTTCCTAGGCTACATGATCAGCCATAAAAAACAAATTGGAAGGATGGGAAGCCTATTTTTGACACCCATGAGCCACAAAAGGGTAGGGATACTCTTGACCCTTTGAAGAAAAATACAACACATAATGTGGAAAATATTCCATGGTGTGTGGCCTGTAACATGCCTCACTCACCTTACCAATGTGTTGTAGCCCAAGCTCTAGGAGATGATCCAAAAGACCCACTTGCATGAGAGCATGAAGGATTTGAAAAGCCCGTAGTAAATATGTTTACCACTGAGAAGGTGGAAGAACTTTCCTCTTTAGAGGATGAAGAGATATTAGTTGATGTTGATCAAAAAAGGAGAATTCTCCCAGTTTATGAGCAATAAATATTTTCCCATTCTGATCCTAAGGAATCTGATGATGACACTTGTCAAACAAATATGATCAGACCAGATATGGATGATACTCATTGGAGAAAGCCCAGTAAAGAAGAAATCAGGACTATGACTATGGTTGCAATTTCTCAAGTTAGATCCTCGTATAACTTAAGAAATAGAAAAGTTGATGCTGATCAAGGAGTCCCAAGGTCAGTCTTTGTTAAGGATGATTCTCAGAATAAGGTTTCTCCTAAACCAAATGTTTTCCCAAGCAAAAGTAACAACAACAAGCAGGAACTTGTTGTGGTTGAAAGTGATAAGAATAATGAGGAAAATACCATAGAAAAGAAAAACAAAAAGGTTGGTAGAAGAAAAGACTTATATGATATTTCTATTAAGGCCCCAACTTTTGATATGAGACATGATTTATCTCAAATGAAGGTGTCAATCCCTTTGTTAGAAATATTGAAAATAAAAGAGCATAAGGCAACATCTTTGGCTCTGATAAATGAACAAGAAGATATTCCTATTGTGTCAGAAAAGGTAAAGCCAGTGGCAGGACCTGAGATAGCCAAAGAGGTTTCCAACTTTTGTGTTGGAAATATTGTGACCCAAGAGCCATCCTCGATCCTTTTTATGTCACTTTGGTTGTAAATAACTTATTACTAAAAAATTGTATGATAGACTCTAGTGCTACAGCTACTGTGATGCCTTATCATGTCATGAACGTGTATAGGGTAAAATGTGGATGAGGTCCTAGAACAATTGTTTGCACATAAAAGAGACCCCAAGACCAATATTTTACACTTACATGAAATTGTATTGATATAAAAAGTAAATATAGATGATTAAAATTGAAATGAAGAGATAAAGGTACTTACCTCCAAAAAAAAATCAGCTGAAAACCCTATCAAATGATCTCAAAAATTATTAATTATCGTACTAGTGAACCGAAACTACGAGATCTACAAAACCCAAAAATCTTTTTCTGAGATTAGATCAGGTCGACTTTGACCCTCATAAAAGGTCAAAGGCTACATTTTTATTCTGAAGGTCGATTTTGACTTTGTTCGCAGATCTTAGAATTTCGCTGAAAAGGGTATCCAAATCTGATCTCAGATCCAAAATTCCACACTTGTACCTACAAGAAAAATGGTTTTGTTTGTTGGGGGTAGGGGTTTGCCTTAGTCAAACCCCAATTTAGGAATTAACCTTGAAATTGAATTGAAATTGCTGGAATAAACAAAGTAAATGGAACAATTCACCTTGCTTGAGTTGAAACCCTTGTGGAGGATTCAAATCCTTGAATCCACAAGAATGGATGAATGTAGAATCAAATGTAGGATGTCTCCAATCAATTGTCTTTAGATCTTCAACACCAATCTTGAATGGATCTTGAATTTGGAAGAGGCTTGAATGGAAATGGAGGAATCTTCAACAAGAGAGCTCCATAGAGCTTGAATCCTCCAATGGCTACTAATGGACCTCCTTGATTGAATGCTTGAATGTTTGAAGGTTTGAATACTTTAATGCTTGATCTTCTTGCTTTCTTTCACTTGAGAGCTTGAGAGATTGTGAGATGAGATGTGATGGAGAAAATGAGAGAGGAAGGCTCCCTTTTATAGTGATCTAGGGCACAAGAGGGGCCTCGTAGAAAATAATAATTAAGGGCCCATGGCACAAAACTCTAGAGAGGTGCACATGGAGAGGAAATTAAATTAAATTCTTGACATAAAACTCTAGGAGGGGACCACCCTTAATATAGAAATAAAATAATTATTTAAGAGTCTTGTCACAAAATTTGAAGTAAGGCCAAGCCCAAAGTTAATTTGAGCATTAGGCACAAAACTCAAGAAAGGATAATCTCCAATAATAAATTAGGAATCCTATACAAATCTTGAGAGAGGTCCACCTCAAATATTAATTTGATAATTTGACACTTAATCCGAGAAATAATGGCCCCGAAGAGGGAAAAGATAAGATTTTGATGAAATCCCAAAACTAGAAGCTAACCCCGAGGATCCCGGACCCTAGGGTCAAGGATGAGGTTGTTCCTGACCAGGTTAGGGTTGAGGTTGATCCTAACCAGGTCAAGGTCGAGGTCAACTTTGACCTAAAAGGTTGACCTTGACCCTGAGGTCAAGAATCTTAGGTTCATAGTCCAAGATGCCCGGAAAATGCCAAGAAGAAGTGGAAAATGGGGTAGAATAGGGGAAAAAGCCAGATCTAAGTTGAATACCCATTCAAAATATTCAACACGACCCCAAACCACTTACTCAGAGGGATAAATGCTCTTATCATGGAAGTGCTTCCATTTTAAGATGATACAAAAGGAATTAGGGCTTTAAGTTGATACATCCAATGGTAGATGTTATGCCATGGATAATAGAGCAGTTCCTATGATAGGAAATTTGATTGGAATAGAGGTAAAAATTATTGCATTTCCTGAGGCTACTTACAAAATGGATGTGGTTTTAGTTGATACCAAACCTCATTATGGTATGCTACTATCAAGACAATGGGCAGCAGCAGTGGGTGGAAAGCTGCAACTAGACCTGTCATATGCTACCATACCTATAAATGGTACTGAGGTAAAGTTGTATAGAGAGCCTCACTCTTCAGTCATGATTGAGATGGTAGCACCTGAGGATCTAAATTATTGTGTTGACATTGACATGGAAAACTTCATGGTTGAAGAAATAGTGCCACAACTCATAAATACTGATCTGATTATTGATGAACTATTATTGCAACAAGATGGACTATGGCAGCAATACTTTGATGGAGGATGCTCTAAGGAAGGCTTGGGAGCTAGTGTTTTACTTATATTCCCATCAAGTACTACTTTTAAGTTCTCTTTTCTATTAACCTTCCAATGCACAAATAACGCTGCTGAATATGAGGCTTTGATACTGGGATTAGATATTGTAATAAAGCATGGTATAAAATGTTTAAAAGTTTATAAAGATTCCCAGTTAATCATTGCTCAAATTAGATCACAATATGCTGCAAAGGATGAAAGACTTAAATTATATAAATATGTTGTCTGGGATAGGATTGAATTATTTGATGCTTTCAATATTATTTGGGTGGAAAGATCAAAAAATATCATGGCAGATTTCCTTGCAAATGTTGCATTGAAAAACAATGATGCTACTCTTACTGGTGTATCAAAATTAGAAATAAAAAGTAGACCTGTTGTCCCTGATAATGTTTGCAATTGGAAAGTCTTTGAGGATGACAATGACATCTTAAGGTTCATTCAAGGGTTGGATCAATATGATGGACAACAAATTGATTTTGATGCTTATCAAGAAGTTGTGGATGGAAAGGATTGTGTCATGGGAAATGAAGTTATTTAGCTACCTTCCAACCATATCCCCAAGGGTTTAGTTGAGCTAGAAGGCATGTTCAAGATAAATGACAATCATATGTCCCAAAAATCCAATGCCAAGGTGGATGATCTAGAAGAAATAAACTTAGGGTCAAAAACATCCCCTCAACTAGTATACATTGGAAAAGGACTCAGTAGAGAGGTAAGAATAAATTTAATAAGGTTGTTGAAGAGGTATAATCATATTTTTGCTTGGTCATATGATGATCTCAAATCCTATAGGGCAGACCTGTTTCAGCATGAAATCCCTCTGAAAGAAGATGCCAAACCTCTCAAACAAAAGAAAAGGCCTATTAATCCCTTGTTAGCTACCAAAATGCAAAATGAGCTGACCAAGTTAAGAGATGCAGGTATTATTGAGCTCATAAGACATTCATCTTGGGTTTCAAACGTAGTACCAATTAGAAAGAAGAATGGTGACATAAGATTGTGGGTAGATTCCAAGAACCTAAATGTTGCTTCACTAAGGACAACTATGGATTGCCAAACATGCTTCACAAAGTGATTGGTTGTGAGTTATTATCCATGATGGAGGGTTTCTTAGGATATAGCCAGGTGTTGGTCAAAGAATCAGAACAGTTCAAGAAAGGATTTACTACTCCTTGGGGAACATATGTATATGTCTAGATGCCTTTTGGTTTAAAAAATGCTGGAGCAAATTTTTAGAGAGAAATGGATGTAGCATTTAAAGACCTTATTGATGTTCTCATGGTAGTATATCAAGATGACCTGACTACATATTCTAAGAGGGCTGAGGAACATTGCAATCACTTAGAGAAAGTTTTTATCAAAGCTTTGGAGTTTGGTATATCTTTAAATCCTAAGAAATGTCATTTTGTTGTCACTGAAGGGAATCTACTAGGGCATATAGTGTCCAAAGAAGGAGTGAGGATTGATCTTGAAAGAGTTGAAGCAATTAAAAAGGTCCCTACTCCTAAAAGCCTCAAAGGTGTCTAGTCTTTCCTTGGACAAAATAATTTTGTCAGAAGATTCATTGCCAACTTTGCAGAATTGGTCAAGCCTATTGTCAAGCTGCTAAAAAAGGATGTGAAGTTTGATTGGAATCAAGAATCAAAAGGGGCCTTTGATAAAATCAAGCAAACAATCCAAGAAGCACTAGTTTTGGTATCCCCTGATTATTCTAAACCCTTTTCTCTATTCTCTTTTGCATCTTTTAACACCATTGCAGTAGTCTTGTTACAAAAGGATGGGGAGGGATTTGAGCATCCCATTTATTTCTTCAACAAATCATTACAATAAGCTGAGCTGAACTATGGGCTGATGGAAAAATAGGCCTATGCTTTGGTAAAGGCAGTCAAAGCTTTCAGACCTTATCTAGTTTGTGCAAAGGTAAATCCATATGTTCCTCATGCTGCAGTCAAAGATATTCTAGTGCAAAGTGAGGTCACAGGTAAAAGATGCAAGTGGATTAACAGAATCCAAGAGTTTGATTTAGAGCTTCACATTACTAAGCTTGTTAGAGGTCTAGGACTTGCAATGTTAATGACAAGAAAATATGGACTTGATTTAAGTAAATAATGTTGACATGAATGAAGGAACTGTCACTAGCATTGAAATGCAGCTCTGGTATACCAATATTGTATTTTATCTTAAAAATGCTAGTTTCCCAAAAGGCCTGAATGAAAATCAGAGGAGAAGCCTTAAATTGTAGACCCAAAGGTATATATTGTTACAAGGTGACTTGTATTGGAAATATAATGATGGAATCTTGCTCTTATGTTTGGATAAAGGGCAATCTGAAAGAGTTTTAAGAGAAATGCATTATGGACTATGTTGAGGACATCATTCAGCTAGGGAAACTTCTCATAAAATCTTGAGAGCTAGTTATTATTGGCCTGTATTATTCAAAGATACTCATACATTCATGAGGAAGTGTGAGCCATGCCAGAGGTTCTCAAATAAGCTAAATTTTTTAGGAGCATTAATGTTAAACCCTGTGGTTGCAGAGGCTCCTTTTTCTATGTGGGGTATTGACTTTATTGGGGATTTTACTAAAAAATCCAGTGGAAGACATAGTTGGATACTTGTGGCCACTAATTATTTCATTAAGTGGATTGAAGCAATCCCAACAAAAAAGGCTATAAGTAAAGTAGTTATTGAATTTTTGATGGACAATATAATAACAAAGTTTGGTGTTCCTATCAAACTAGTAATGGATAATGCCATGTGTTTCAGATCACAAGAATTCATTGATTTTTGCTCAGAGATGGGCATAATACTATCATATTCTTCCCCATATCATCCACAAGCTAATGGATAAGCAGAATCAACCACTAAGAGCGTTCTGCAAATTTTGAAGAAAACTTTGGAAAAGAAAAAAGAACCTGGCATGCACAATTGAAATTAGCTCTATGGGCAGATAGAATCACAAAAAAAAGAGCTACAGGCAAGTCTCCTTTTCAGTTAGTTTATGGTGTAAAATCTAGACTGCCTGTAAATAATTTGCTGCCTATTTACAAGTTCATGCAAGACGAAGAATTAGAAATGTGTGATCCTTTACAAAATAGAATGAGCTAGCTAGTAGGATTGGATGAAATTAGGAGAGAGGGTCAAAGAGAAAATATAAGACTGCAACAAAAGATGAAGTATCTTTTTGAAAAGAGAGCTTCTGTCAAGAAGTTTAAGCCTGAAGACCTAGTTCTTCAATGGAATGCAAGGAGTGAAGATAAGGGCAAGCACAAAAAATTTGAATCCTTATGGTTGGGTCCTTATGTCATCCATCAAACTCATGGAAAAGATTCATATTATCTAAAGAATATGGAGGGTGAAGAGAAGGAATTTCCAGTGCATGGACAATTTCTAAAAATTTTCTTCAATTGAAATCAAATTTTTTCCATGCACAGTAGTTTTGTAGTGTATAGGTGTGTTTTGTTTCAATTTGTGTGTTTATTTCTTGTAGTAGGTTAGTGCTTTGTTTGGTCTAGCACCTAGAGATTCTAGTTTCTTTCTATGAACTTACATTCAAGGATCCTCAGATAGAGCCACCGTTGGAGTAATTTTTAGGGTTTTCTGAGAATTCTCATTTTTGACCTTGCTAGCCTCAAAATCCTATCTATATGTCAAAATTTTCATGAGTCTACAAGAAATTGTCTTTAAAAAATCTGAATGTCAAGTCCACTAGATGCAAAAATGTCCACATACCCGTGCCCTAGATCTTTTTGCCCTCAATAAGGCTTCTATTTTTGAAAATACCCTAGATGTGCCCTAGGTCTTTATATTTTTGAGTTACTTTTTAAGGCACTTAAAGGACTCATGTATGCACATGGTCTTTATCTTGCCTAAGTGTTCGCCGAATCTCATAACAAATTTGTTAAGTCTTCAAACACTCGGCGATTCAGTGACAAAACCCCAATTCTTGGTTATGTGTTACTCAGTCTCTTAATCTCCAGATTTAAATTGGCAGTTAGTGATTTGACCTAGAAATCCAGCAATAATGCAATCTTTGATTCTCGTAATTTCTCACAGTTTCCTCCTAACATCTTGTGACCCATCACAACAGTTATCTCCCATTCGCTGGATTAAATGGTTAAGTCCTATGATATTCAGTGATCAAGTGGTAGTCATTGATGAATGTTTTGATCAACGATGGTCTTTTAATCTCAAGATATATTTCTCAGTTGATAATATATCTGGTGATTCAACGATAAGGGTGTTTAAAAGGGTAAAGTCTTTTCAGTCGCGTGTTCTCTAGATATGATTAATGGCTAAGATTTAAGTCATTCAGTGACTTAGCAAATAAAGGTATTCGCTCAATCTCATGAGAAATTAGTAAATCCGTAAAGCATCTAGTGATTTAGCAAGAGTCGTAGATGATGATCAAGGTCAATGATTAGTATTCTATCTCGGTTTTTACTCTGCAGTGAATAATGAATTCAATGAACAAAGTGTTCGCTCAATCTCCAATACTCAATGATTAAGTGGGAGATATTAAGTGATTTAGCGATCAAAGATGAAACATTCTTCAGTCGCTTAATCTCCAAATACTGAGATAGTAGTCAAAATAAGATATTCAGCAATTCAACGAACACAGTGTTCGCTTAATCTCATATAGGCAAGAATTATAAGTTTTTATCTGGCGATCTAACGACAAAGGGAAAAGATGATAGGATAATGGTTTTTCCATTTAGCAAAGTTAAAGTTGAGTTAGGGTTTTCATTCAGAGATTGTGCAGATAATACATTCAATTGCTAGATCTCGTGATATAACCAAGGTTAACAAAGTAATCTGGAGATCATGCAGAGTCTTTCAGTCACTCAATCTCTAGATAAACGATGAGTTAAAAGAAAGGTTATGAGATTTCACGAATCCTTCAATTGCTTAATCTCATAAAGTAACCACAGTTTAGTATGAACATCTAGCGATTCAGTGAATGGCTTTCAGTCTCCAAATCTCGTAATATGACTAAAGTTAAGAAAATATTAAGAGATTACGAGAATACATTCAATCACTAAATCTCTGAGAAAGAGTAAGGTTAAGTTAAAGATATAGAGATTCAGAGAAAGCTCTCAGTCATCGAATCACCAAATCAAGTGAAGTCAAAGTTAAAGACATGGAGATTATATGAGGACCATAGATACAAATTAGATCTGACGGTGTTCACCAGATCTCCAAATAAAACCATGGGTCAAGGAGATATTACGAGATCACAAGAATCCTTTAATCGCTTGATCTCCAAATTAAATCAGAGTTAAGAAAAGCATTTTGAGAATACGAGAATTCTTTCAGTCGCTTGATCTCCGAAAGATGCGAGTTAAGTTCGCATTAATGAAAAAGAAAAGGAGATGTTGATTATGTGGAAAGGTACTTTGCGAGGATGGATAAAGTGTACAAACTAGCCAATTAGATCATGATCGAGGGTTTTTTCAGTACTCGAGGGTTTTTTGATGATGACATAGTAATCATTCTTCTCTTTCTCTATAATTTTTAAATATAAGTTGTCAACATCTTACATTGCTACTAGCCATTTTTCAAATTTGGTGTTATGTAGAGTTGAATGCTGAGATGACTGAAAGAAGATTGTAGTGATCTTGATAACTCCAATGCATTAAATGATCAAGGTTATATTAACAAGACATTCTTACATTTACACTTAAGACTTTTCAGAAGAGCATTTGAGATTTCAGAGCAATTGAGATTTCTAAGTAAGTTGAAGAGTGTAAGTTGCAGAGCCGAGTGTTCATAAAAGAATTTGCAGAATTTAGTGGTATCGAGAATTGCAAAGATGAGCTAGCCAGAATCAAGTTGGGCATCATCCAGTGGGGAAGCCATGGAACATAATGGGGAGGATAAAGGAAAGCCCAACTACTCAAAGGAATTTGTCAAATTGCTCCCTGGTTCAAATCAGAACAAAAAGGCTAGTGATGAGGCTTTCGAGGATTTGATGGCAAATTGCAGGGATCCTATCACTCTATCAGGCTCAAGTTACACTATCTAGGCATATTTCTACAAAAATAGAAGTAAAGTTATCCCAATTTGCAATGAATGGGTTTTAGGCATGGCCAAGCTAATTATCCCTGATGTTTTCTTAGATGTTGACCTCATTATTAAACTAGCTAGGCTGTATGACCCCATCTTAAAGACTATTAGGAAAAATGACCAGTCAGCCCTAGTAACTCTGGATAGGGGGTCTTTCATGAAGGCTTTTGATTTGTATTCTTTTTCCTCTACAAAGATAGACCTAAAAAAGGAAAAGCAAAAATATATGAGTCAAGTAGGACTAGTGAAAAGTTAGATGGTCAGACATATCCCTAAAATTGGCAAGTACATAGCTCCTCTCCTAGCACACATCAATGCTCCTTACGAGTTTAAGTCCCTCAACTTCTATATGAAGTTTCTATGCCATGGATTGTGCAGAGTTTTAGGGATGGATGGCGATGCAAAGATGTTGCTAGCATACCTATTAATGATTATTTTGGAATTCAAAATTCTCATGCTAATACAGACTATGATTACATCTAGTATGTAATTGATATAATGCATGAAGGCTTAGTAATGATTAAGAAAAACAAGAGGCCCATAAGGTTCATGCATTATTCCCTTCTCATGCACTTAATTCTATAGTTTAATGATAATAGTTTGAATGTTCAAATGATGAAGCCTAGGATTATGTTTGAAGGTCAACCTAATCTAGTACAATATTGGTTGAGGGTGTGGAATTACACCTCCAATGAATGTGACTTATGTGTTTTTCAAAATTGGATAGTTTTCCCAATTTTGAAAATGTTGGGGATAAATATCGTAAGGTTACCAGTTAGGGTTTTGAGGCTACTTAGGCCCCAACAATATGAAGACAAGTGGCAAGCAGACCATAATTGGGGTGATTTTTACTTGGGTGAGAAATTTATATTAATCAGAGTATATAGATGCCCACAGCCTCCACATTTGCTCCAAAATATGTGCCTCCAAGAGTTGCTCAGTTAGAATTCCTTTGGCAATTGATTTTGACAGACAAGGAGCACTTGGCACCCCACAGGAAGGGCACTTTCACACCATGATAGTTTAGGGTAGGAAACTTGCTGATTGATAACAGGGCACTACCATAGCTTAGTTCATGGTTGAACCATTTCAAGATGACCTTTGGTATCTGCAGGTATGTGGACTCTAAGAATTTTATCAGGACTGCCAGAATGACTTTGATTCCCAACATTGGTACAATTAGGGAACATGAGGGGTGTGATGAAGAGGATGTTATAAGAAACATAATGGATGCAAATGAGATTGGTGGAAGGCTTACCAAATTATATGATTTGTTAAAGTTAGAGGCTCAAGCCAAAAAGGCTAAAATTTCCTTTGGTGGTTTCTTCCTTGATCTCCCTTATTTGAAAAGAATTGATAGAATGATTGAGATGCATGGTACTTTGTCTAGTCAGCTAGAGGGACAGATTGAGGAGAAATTGGATGTAGAGAAAGGTTACTCTCCTTCTAATTATGAAGTGTATACTGATGAGTCACAAGAAGGTGACATTCCACCTCAATCCAATGATCCCATGTCATTGATACCACTCAAGACTCACAAGAGGTAGAAGATGTCTCTGAAGCACCACAAAAGAAGTAGAGACTTGAGGTAGGCGGGCCCTCCAAAGAAAAAAATAGAGGAAAATAATAGATAAAGCTTCAAATTTAGTGCCTGGTGACCGAGCTTATTATCACCATTTGAGGAAGAGCATCAGAGAAAGAAAAAAGGTGGCCTCACAGGAGGAGGTAGAATTGCCTCTATTGCTTGGAAAATATGAAAGAGAACTATATCAAGAGGAATTCCTTAATGATGATCAATTCATCAAGAGTGAGGAATTCAACAATTTTCTTATTTGGAAGAAGCAACAAGATGTTGCAAAGGCACTACCTGAAGGCATGGATCCAAGTGAGGAAACTTTGAGAGCTCTAACTTCTTATGATCCTAGCATAGAGAACATCTATGTTGAAGAGGCTAGGGAGATGGTCAAATTCAGTGGAATTCTTTTGGTGCGTGGATGGAATTTGACATCATCTTTCATCATTGATCAAATCAAAAAGCAACCTGAAGGTAGCCTATCCTATGAGGCTCATATTGGAGATATGATCAGGGGAAGTTCATATGATCCTAAGTCCCAAGCCTTAGCAATGTGGTCCATAGAACCAAGAACCCAAAAGCCATCCCTAGTTAGCATAAAGGACAAAATGGAAGGGGACAAGATCATCTGGACTGTCCAAAACACCAGTGATCTTGAGGTATCAAAGGTTGTGACACATTTTTCTCATCTGAATGAAGCCAAGACAGCTCAACTGTCAAACATGTATGCTAGATTGTTTGAGATTTCAATAGCTATAGCAAAGGATAGAGACAAGGGGCTGATGTAGATTAAGGTCTCAGAAGAGGAAATGGAATAATTGAAAGCTAAGCTTGAAAAATATTCTAAGGAAACTCCCCCTCTAGTTTTACAAATTGAGGTTGCACAACAACCAGTGGTAGAGGCTTCTCATAAGGCAATAGATGAGTCGGAGAAAAGAAAACTTGATATAGCCTTTAGGGCCATCTCTGACATTATGCAACATAGGTGTGAAAAGATCAAGGAGAAAATGGACTTAGTCCATCAATCATGTATTGCGTTGCAAAAGACTATTGAGAATGTGAAGGATGAAGTGGATACATTGGAGCCACTTTTTAATGTGTGATCTGGAAGAAGTGCCCTGTTTGAGAAATTAGAGGCACTACAACCTCATCGACAAGACATCCCAAAGGTAGTTACTAAGGTTTGGGAGAAAATTGAGCTGATTAGTACCACATGGGGTTTCTTCAAAGGCAAAACAAATCAGATAAAGGCCCAAATGACAATGTTTGGCCCAGGCTATAGAAAGTATGTGCCTTCAGTGTATGGGAATGATGGTAATATCATAAGCCTTGAAGAGTGGAAATCAAGCATGGGTCAGTTGATAATCAAACAGGAAGATTTTCTCAGTAATGATGGCTCTTTAGACATAGAGGGTTGCAACAATATTCTTGGTAATTTGATCAAAGTTGAAAATGATTGCATCAAGTTTGTTGCTGACACAAAAGCCATTACTGACTCTAGGTGGGACAGACAAATCAAGTTGTTGCAGAACTTGCAGGGGTACAATTGGCCTTCAAAAGATGACATGGGAGCTTGGGATGAGAATACCAAGCCAAAGAAGAAGAAGCCAACAACAATTGATGTTGAAGAAATAGAAGAAGAGTGAGGTTCCAACATTGCACATAATTTATGAGTGCGAGGAGTGAAATTACTATAAAGAGGATGATGTAGGTTAGCTAGATGGCAGTGATCATTCACACAACAACTTTGGCAATTTCTCTAAATACCAACAGACAAAGGTGCAACTCAAGTGGGAACTCACCATGAGAAGAAACAACTTCTGGTGCCATTTTCCTTCTTTTCTGTTGCAATTTAAATATGTTTTGTATTCTAGTGCAAGTCACTATCAAAGCCATCTAAAGCTTATTGCATCCTTTTCTCAAGGATTCCAAGATGGCTTTTTCTATATATAGTAAGTTCTAAGTGATTGTAGAGGGTGGTGAATTACTTAGTGTAATAGGAGTTTTTGCATTAGTATTTTGATTCTAAGGAATCTTAATTTATGAATGGATTGATATAGAAGATTTGTTAATGATAATATACTAAAATTCCCTGTATATTTTTTGTTGTCTTTATGTATGAATTTGATTTCTTTGTGCATTTAACCTGTAAGGTAGTTTTAAATACATCATTCTATAAGGTAGATAGTGGGGTTGAATCTTAAGTTCCTTTCAAGGGAGGGGTAAATCTTGAGTGAGGTCTCAGAGATTTCAATATCTGCGCATTGAATTTGATGAATTAATGTATACATAAGAGGATAATTTGTAAGGCATTTTATCTGGGGTTTGGGGTTATTTGAATTGCAAAGTTTTCTGTAGATGTAGGTTTGTTGACTCTGATGCCCTAGGATTTGGCATTGGTCATTGCTTAGGTTGCACTATTTCACCATCAAACCAAAATGAATAATGATTTAATTTAAATTTTTACTGAAAGTTATATTGTTTACATCTGTATCAAGCATACAGATAAGATTTTTGATATTTGAAGAATTAAATCTTATAGGTATACCCACATGTAGCTGAAAGCTCAAAGTGAAGAAGGACTCAGATCTTTAATACCTTAGTGTCTATTATTGTCTGATGCATCTATTGGGATTACAAGAGTTAAGAATCAAAGGTTTTCTGATTAGTTTTGATCATCTGCAGTTTTAGACACTATTAGGTATGGAGTCATTGAATTTTTTAAATAGAATCACAGAGTTGTGTTCTTACTAATATTAATGAATGAATTGTTACATTGATGCAGGAGCATCTCGGGTCCTTGGCAATCCTCTTTCACCAAAAAGAATTTGGAGTTTTGTCTGTATTGCTCAGTTTCTGCTTTGACCAAGTTGGTCAGTATTTGGTCAATTTCCTTTGGTTACCAAGTGTGTTTGGTTCTCTCCTGGGCGGTCAGTTATTTCACTGGTGCTCGACGTTGTCTGTCTGCTGCTCAGTTATCTTGCTTACCAACGGGTCTAGTTTTGTTTCCTGTTGTGGCTGACTTGTGCATTTATATTGGATCATGGAATTAATGTTTTTATCCATCATTGGGAAGTTTGTGGTCCCAGATTTGACCATTAGTTCTATTAATTATGGATCTAAAGGCCGACTCAGCTCGATAGCTTCTTGTATAAATGTAGATGTTTGGTGGTAGTTTAGGGAGGCAGTTTTGATAGAAGATAGAAGGTATTAGATTAGAGATTTGTAGCAGATCCTCGCATGTTTAAGGACTTATGTAATTCATTGTAATATCAAGCCCTAACCGGGAAGGCCTTATAGCCCGGCATGTATGATTCAAATTGATGATAATAATTGAAAGGATCTGGCATTCTCTCTCTCACTCTTGTTGTTTGTTGCTTCCACATGTATGTTGTAGCCTTGGATCATTAGGGTGCACCATCCTTTGGCCCCTCTTGCTCCCTGCCTTGTATCAGGTGGTATCAGAGCGAGGTGAGATCTTGATCTAGGTCTACGAATCTAGGTTTGTAGGTTCCTCTTGAAGCCCTAGTTGAATTGTTGTGGGGTAGCAGATTACGATCTAACCTGCAATTGTAGAGGGTTGTCAAGATGGTTTGTGGGAGGTGAGATGCATATCTAGGATTGGCAGATATGCTAAGATAGATTACTACTAGATTAGAAGTAGTGGAAACAACCCAAAGAAGAGGCAGACATCTTGAAGATATTAGTGATGATGAAATTGAAGAAGAACATATGAATGCAGAACCTGCTCCTATTATGGATCAAGGTGAAGAAATATTTTTGAAGGCTTTGACAAGTCTTAAGTCAACACCACATTTCAATCCCCCTGAGTATAGTGGAAAGTTGGATTCTGATGAATTGGTGGACTGGATCAATGAGATGGAAAAGTATTTTGAATATGAAAATATCCCTGAGGATAAGAATGTAAAGATTGCAAGCACAAAGTTGAAAGGTCATGCATCCTTATGGCGGGAACATCTACAATTGGATCAGAAGAGGAAAGAAAAAGACAAAATCAAGGTATGGTGTAAAATGGTCAATAAATTGAAAGGAAAGTTCTTACCCTATGATTATCAGATTAACCTACTTCGGCGAATACAAAGTTTGAGACAGAAAGATAGCTCGGTAAAAGAGTATACTGAGGAATTTTATAGATTAGATATCAAATCTAGACATGATGAAGATGATGTGGAAAGAATCAACATATACCTGAATGGTTTGAGAGTTTCCATCCAAGAGGAGATTAGTATGGTCAAGTTGGAGAACATTGAAGAGGCTTATCAATTTGCTTTGAAGGCCGAGGAGAAATTGAACAAGAGACATGAACAAAGATAGAGAGGTCGAGGTGGTAGATTCCCTAGAGGAAGAGGTAGATCTAATGGTGAAAATGGTAGATCGGAACCAGTAAAGACAAATCTGGACAAAGGCAAGACCGAGTGGAAAGGTGAAAGTTCTAGAGGTAGAGGCAATAATTACCTAGGTGGTTATGGTAGAGGAAGTTTCTGAGGAACTTGTTATAACTGTGGAGAAGAAGGACATAGATCTTTTGAGTGTACATAACCTAGTAAGAAGGTTGGTAGCAGTAGAAATGCTTTGGTGCAAGAAGAGTCACTGAATGAACCTGAGAAGGAAAATAACTTGATGGAGAGCACTGTGGAATGAAAGCAAGAAGGAAGATCTGGTAAGGAAAATTTTGTTCAAGACCAGATGTAGAGTTTCTAATAAAGTTTGGAAGGTAATCATTGATAGTGGTAGCTTGGAGAACCTGGCATCTGAAGAGATGGTCACAAAATTGGAGTTGGAAAGGTTGGTATATTCGAAGCCCTATCAGATTTCATGGATCAAAGATGAACATACACTCATGGTAAGTGAACAATGTTATGTGAATTTGAAGATTGGAAAGTACTATGATAAGGTATTATGTGATATCATGCCTATGGATTGTTGTCATATTTTGTTGGGTAGACCTTGGAAATATGATAGACATGCTATATATGATGGGAGATTGCATAAGTATACTATTGTGGCTGATGAAAAGAAATAAATCTTGTTACCATTGATGGAAGAACCTGTTAGTAATGTTTGCACATATGTGAAAGTTTGCTTGATGGAAGGAAGAAAGTTTGTTAATTCTTTGAAGAGGAATGATGTATGTTTTGTTGTGATTCCTAATAAGCTGAGTAAGAAAATAGAGGATAATGTCCCTGAGGAGATTAATAAGTTACTCACCAAGTACAGTGATATCATTTCTGATAATGTACCTGATGGTTTGCCACTGAAAAGAAGCATTGATCATTGTATGGATCTAATCCCTGGAGATAGTTTACGAAATAAGGCACCTCATTGGTTGACACCTATCAAGAATCAAGAATTGAACCGACAGATTCAAGAGTTGCTGGAGAAAGGTTTGATCAGAGAAAGTTTGAGTCCCTGTGTAGTACCTATTATATTGGCACCAAATAAGAATGGAGAATGGATAATGTGTATTGATTCCAGAGCAATCAATAAGATAATAGTGAAGTATAGGTTTCCTATACCTAGAATGGATGACGTAATTGATAGTTTGACTGGAGCAAAGTATTTCACAAAGATTGATTTGAAAAGTGGGTATCATCATATCAGAATCAGAGAAGGTGATGAGTGGAAGACTGCTTTCAAGGCAAAAGAAGGTTTGTATGAGTGGTTGGTTATGCCCTTTGGTTTAACTAATGCATCGAGTACTTTTATGAGGCTGATGAATGAGGTTTTGAAGAAATTCTTGGGTAAATTTGTGATTGTATATCTTGATGATATTTTGATATTCAGTAAGACCAGAGAAGAACATTTGTTGCATGTTTGACAAGTTTTGTAGAGATTGAAAGAGGAAAAGTTGTTGATAAATCTAAAAAAGTGTTCGTTCATGAAGGAAGAGATTGTATATTTGGGATTTGTTATCTTAGTTGATGGTTTGAAGATGGATCCTAAAAAGGTTAAAGCTATTTTGAATTAGCCTACACCTATGAATGCTACTGAGGTAAGATCATTTCATGGTTTGGCAAGTTTTTACCGAAATTTCATAAGGAATTTTAGTTCAATTTGTAATGCTATGACTGAGACTATGAGAGGAGACAAAAGAGAATTCAAGTGGACACATGGAGCTGATAGAAGTTTTGAGACTCTGAAGCAGAAGGTTGTTGAATTACTTGTTTTGGCATTACTTGATTTCAGTAAAGTATTTCAAGTAGAATGTGATGCAAGTGGAAGTGCAATTGGAGTTGTATTGAGTCAAGAAGGTAAACCTATTGCTTTCTTTAGTGAAAAGTTGAATGATGCTAGAAGGAAATATTCTGTGTATGATCAAGAATTCTATGATATTGTTCAAGCACTGAAGAAATGGAGAAATTATTTGATGCCGAGTGAATTTGTGTTGTATACTAATCATAAGGCTTTACAATATTTGGGTAGTCAGAATAAGTTGAATCAGAGACATATGAAATGGGTTGAGTATTTGTAGAGTTATACATTTGTGATAAAACATAAGAGTGGAGTCACTAATTGAGTTGTTGATGCATTAAGTAGAAGAAGATCTTTGATGACCGAGATGAAAATTAAAGTTCTTGGTTTTGATGAGATGAGAGGTTTGTATGAAAATGACCCTAATTTTTCTGAGCCATGGAGAAAGTGCAGATCACCTATTCAAAATCAACAAGACACTAAATGGGATGAATATTTTATTTAGGAAGATATGTTATTTAAAGGTATTCAGTTGTGTATACTGAGAGGACTAATGAGATCTAATTTGATAAAGGAGAAACATAGTAGTGGTTTGGCTGGACATTTTGGTATTGATAAACATAGAATTTGCTTAAGGAGAAGTACTATTGGCCGCAGTTGTATAAAGATGTTCATAAATTTGTGAAAAGTTGTGGAATTTGTTGAGTTGCAAAAGGAGTAAGTCAGAATACTAGATTGTATACACCGATTGTTGTTCCTGAGAAACCTTGGATTGACATTAGTATGGACTTTGTTCTTGGCTTACCGAAGACAGTAAGAGGTAATGATTCTATATTTGTTGTTGTCAATAGATTTTCTAAGATGACACATTTTATACCTTGTAGAAAGACATCAGATGCAGTACATGTAGCATATCTTTTCTTTAAGGAAATTGTCAGATTGCATGGATTACCGAGGAGTATTATCTTTGACCAAGACAGTAAATTTGTTGGATATTTTTGGAAAACACTTTGGAAGAAATTTGGTACTGAGTTGAAATATAGTTCTACATTTCACCCACAAACTCACGGACAGACTAAGGTTGTGAATAGAATTTTGGGAAATCTTTTGAGATGTTTAGTTGGAGACACACCAAGTAATTGGGATTTTGTGTTGGCACAACAGAGTTTGCATATAATAATTCAATGAATAGGAGTACTAGGAAGACACCATTTGAGATTGTGAATGGCATGCAACCGAGAGGAATATCTGACTTGAGAGACATTGCTGATGAGAAAAAGAGAAGTGTTGAAGGAGTAAAATTTGTTGAGTATATGAAGACATTGCATGAAGATGTGAAGCTGAAGCTAGAAGACAGTAATAAAAAATACAAAGACAGAGTTGATAGATCAAGAAGACATAAAACTTTTGATGTTTGTGATAAAGTGATGGTTCATTTGAAGAAAGGTCGGTTTCTTGTTGGCACATATGGGAAGCTAAAGATGAAGAAGTTTGGACCTTGCAAGATTCTGAAGAAATTTGACAATGAAAATGCATATGAAATTGAGTTACCTGCTGACATGGACATATCACCAATTTTCAACATTGCTGATTTGTATGAGTATCATGAACCTGATGAAGAAGTGACAATACTGACAAAATATCCTAAGAAGCAGAATGATGAAATTGAACAGATTTTGAAGGAAAGGGTTGGAAAGAGTACAAGAGGAAAATAGTACATGGAATATCTAGTTAAGTGGAAGAATAGACCGATGGAGGACAGTTCATGGATTTCATAGTCTGAGTTGGATGCAGCTCGGACCAGACCTACCAAATGATTTGGAGAATCATTTCAAAATAACCCCAGGTGTCTGATGCAGGAGCATCTTGGGTCCTTGGCAATCCTGTGTCACCAAAAAGAATTTGGATTTTTGTCTATGTTGCTCAATTTCTGCTTTGACCGAGTTGGTCGGTAGTTGGTCAGTTTCCTTTGGTTACTGAGTGTGGTCGATTCTCTCCTAGGTGGTCAGTTATTTCACTGGCGCTCGATGTTGTCTGTCTGATACTCGATTATCTTGCTTACCGATGGGTCTAGTTTTGTTTCCTATTGTGGCCGACTTGTGCATTTATATTGTATCACATAATTAATGTTTATATCCATCATTGGGAAGTGTGTGGTCCTAGATTTGACCATTACTTTTGTTAATTATGGATCTAAAGGCCGACTCAACTCAGTAGCTTCTTGTATAAATATAGATGTTTGGCGGTAGTTTAGGGAGGCAGTTTTGATAGAAGATAGAAGGTATTAGATTAGAGATTTGTAGTAGATCCTCACATGTTTGAGGACTTCTATAATTAATTGTAATATCAGGCCCTAACCGGGAAGAACTTATAGCCTGGCATGTATGATTCAAATTGATGATAATAATTGAAAGGATCTAGCATTCTCTCTCTCACTCTTGTTGTTTGTTGCTTCTACATGTGTGTTGTAGGCTTGGATCATTAGGGTGCACCATCCTTTGGCCCCTCTTGCTCCCTGCCTTACATCATACATTGTATCATATTTATGATTAAATTAATGAGAATCAATATTTCTAAAAAATGTAACATATGAATTGCTATGTTGTCAAAAAATAATGAAAAATCAACAAGAATTGTACCATATGATCTAAATAATGCAAATGAAAACCATTATTAATTATGGAATTGAATCTTGATGACATTATCAACCACATTCATGTTTTTGACATTAGAATATGTTATTATGCATGATTGATGATGAGATACAGAAACTGACAGTAGACTTCAGGAAAAACTTTAATAAATACCTAGGACCTGCTACTTCTACAACAGTTCAAGCTGCCACATCATATCATTATTGGGATCCTCATATTCATCACCATCAACTTCATAGCTTCCTTGGATCTTCGATATGTTTTCTTCACTCTGCATACCTCTGCTTAACTGATGTTCACCGCTAGTAGTACCAGTACCAGTACATAAGTCAATGACATCATTGTTTCTGTTACTCCCACTTTGGTTTGAAATGTTGCCCAACCCTCTTCTTTGACATTTCTTCGTCCACAATTTCAGTGCCCTTTCATAAGGAAAAGTATTGACTTCATACCTAGATGTATAGAGCCTCAAGCAATTTTCCAAATTCTTGTCTAGTTTGTTTCTTAGCTTTGACTTTAGGAATCCCAAAGCACTTAAAACTCTCTCATCCTCCACCGACCCCAATATCATGGTCAGACATAAATCAACAAGCTTGTAATATTCTGATATTGAATCAATCAACATTTCACTCTCAGATAGATTTTTCCAAAGCCTTGATACCGATCCATCTTCAAGAGGGTTCTACATAATATTATATTATTCCCTCATTGTCATTGAAAAATGACCTGATTGGTCTCTCAAAAGAGATTCATCTAAAATTCCATTTAGAGTTACTCCATTTAACTCTTTGGTTTTGCAAAAATGATCTATCAAAGTTAGTAGCTTAGTTTTAAAATCTTTTGAACTGTTCAGACTCCAATATTGAGGAAACACAATAGCCATGGATTCAAGTAGTTTGACTGGAGGGAATCTTGCTCTAATATGTGCAGAAAGATCATAGGCAATGTGCTTCATAAAAGGTGTTATAGACTCAATGATCTTGGTAAAGTCTTCCCTTTTAATACTTGATTCTCGCTTCTTGGGGTTCTTTCCTGGTTCCTCGGACTCAATCCTGGCAAAGTAGTGCATTGGTATCTCAACTCTGTGAACTTCTACACATAACTCCTCATTTGCACCAATTTTTAAAAAGTTATCAGGATTGTCCAAATTTGTGATTTTCGGCCAGCTAGAAAATTTTACATCATCAAATAATCGATAGAGATTATTGAGCGTCAAGCATGTCAATTTATGTAGCGCAACATATTCTGCAATATACATAGCTCTTTGCTAGGCCTTTTTCAATAAGTTTCTCATTTCCTCAAGCATGGGGAGAAGACCTGGTAATGTTAAGAGTGTCTCTACATTACTTAGCATTTGCAGCAGCATGGGAAATTTCAGTTTCCCTGCTTCGTTATGACTTGAGCTCATTAGACCAAGCAATGATTGATATTCTGGAAAAACTCGATGCGCTGGTCCATCCAAAGAGATCCATCTGGTATCATTATCCTTAAGAAGCTTGTTCCCATTAATTAGTCCTTCGACAAAGTGTTGAAATTCCCTCAATCATTTCAGACTTCGACATAAGTATTGGTAGAGCTCTTTGATTAAAACTTCAATTTTTTGTATTGGAGCATGCTTGCTGACAACTCCAAAAGCTAGATTCATTTTGTGGGCCATGCAGTGAATGGGAGTAACATAGGGTGCACAAGAAGATTGTATCTTTGTGCAAAGACTGCCCCCGTGGCCTTACATTATTGAAGCTCCATCTGCTCCAACACACACCAGCTTTTTGGCAATCCTCATGTCATTTATACCTCCATATTCAATTAGAGAATTCTTTACTAGTTCAAATAAATTTTCCATTGTCGCATTATCCTTCATTTTAGCAATAATTAGTAGATGAGGTTGGCGAACAAAATTGTGTATAGTATAAACATGCATGCATACCCAGGAAGTATTGTCTACTGTTGTAACCTCATCTAAAGACAATGCAATAAAATTTGACTCTTTAATTTTTGCCTTTAGATCCTCTTTTTCAACCTCGGCAAGACAATTTGCCCATTCCCATCCACTGTTTACTGACCAGTGACTGTTAGGATAGTTACAAACTTTCAGAAAGTGTAATAAAGAACTCAATGATGGGTAGTCTATCATAGGACACCCTCTGCTCAAAATATTAAACACAACACTTAACTGAACATCTTTTCCCATTAGTTCTACTTCCAATGCTTTTCCAAAACAAGCTTCAATAGAGCCTTTAACTTCACCAAGCTTTGTCTTTATATTATGTTGAAATTCATATAATTCTGCATTCCTAAAATGTTGAGATTCCTCCTTTGTTTTCCACCTTATCACTAATTTTTGAACTCCATCTATGGTTTTCTTTTCATAAACTTTACCCATATGCTTCTCTATGGTGTCAATTTTAGCTGCAACCTCTTTTCCTTCTTATTTATCTTGTTGCAAATCTTACATCTACATTCTACCAGAGGCTCACCTTTAATTGGATTATCCACTGGTTCAATGAATGGATACTTAAACACCCATTCTACTTGAAAATTCCTTGACATATCCCACATCCGATCTTTTTTTTATTCTCTATCATTCTTTGAATTGTATTTTGTTTTCTTCTTCCCTTCACCATCATCTTCTCTGACATTCTTAGTCTCATCCAAGTCAATTATATCATTATGGCTACTCTAGGTTTTTAATTGAAAATCTTCTTCAAGTTCATCGTGATTTGAGATATCAGGTTCGCTGACTTCTTCAATATGTCATGTAGGTTTAGGTTGTGAATCTTGAAAATCTTCTTGTGATGAAGTAGCTTCCCAATTTTGGCCAGAAACATTTCTAACACCATGACCAAAGTACAATAATAAGGTTTTGTGTTTTATTGGCCTCTCTTGGATTTCCCCATATGCGAGAGCCTTACCCTTACTCTTGTTCAACATCTCGATTCTTCAACGAAATAAAGGCTACCAGCCTACCAGCCTACCGGTGAAAAAAAATGTTTACTTGTTGAAGAGGTGACAATAGAACTATAATATATATAAATATGATTCATTCACCCTTAAATCATGTATGAGGTCTCCTTGGTCACCACTATTCACTAACTGGTCCCCACAAAATAAGAATGAACTCAAATTTACATAGTCATAGAATAATAATCACTTACCTTTGCCTCAAATTCAATTGTAGTCATGACTCGCCAATGCAGTCAAGACTCAACAGTGTGAAATCTCTAAACTTCACTATCGATCAAATTGAACCAAGCCAAATTGTGTACAATAACACTGATCTATGAATGTATTTATACTAATCCTTTTTTGGTGAATTGGGCAGGAGGTATTAGGTCTACAAATATTTGGCGAAGCCCAAGTAATTATAACACATCTTGTGTTATTTCTGAGGCGATTATGGGTCCTCCAATACCTTGCTATGATTAATAAAGTTGGCGAAAAGGCATCGGTTTGAGACACGCATCTATAAAATGGCAGGCAAATTTGGGGCCGCCTATAAATATATTTATAAAACTATTGGTGAATATAGGCCATCCATTTGGGGCCGCTTTGAAATTATAGGCGAATGTTTAAAATATATCGTACCCAAAAATTATATGTCATTGGCGATAATGTGAAAGAAATGGACAAAATTAAATAAACTAATGGGCGATGGGCCTGGGCATTGGACCCAATTTTAATAAATGCGAGGTGATATAGTCAATCTCATATGGGCAATATATTCCCCAAATCAGGGGTTGGCGACATGCAACATTCGCCAAATGGCAAATAATCACCACTAAAGTTTTCGCTGGAGTATGGTCCAAAGTCAACAAGCAAGTAATACATCTCTTCTCCTAGTTAGGTTAAGCTAGGTGTGTTTTATTCATCGAGTCAGTTCACACGTGTTTTCTGTGATTGTGAGCCTACTGCTATGCAAAACATCCTTAGACAATCCAAAACACACATATTCAAAAAATTGAAGCACAAAATTGAAAAGAAAATTGGGACCAAAACATGAAAATCTCAAAAAATTGGAGCAAAATCCTTTTTTGGTGTCAACTCTCATCTAGCCCCAGCAATTGTCATACGACAATTATTCATTTCCTACAAGTGTTGTATTAGAACCCCCCAAGTGTCGTAATGGAAGCAGTACACCGTCGTACAAGAGTTTTCAAGAATCCCAAGAAAAAATATTCCATGGTATCAATTATTGTACGCGATTCAACAAGTGTTGTGCCAGACCCAATTCTATGTCGTACCAACATGGATATTGTCGTATGACAGTTTGCATGAAATTGTCAAAAAACCCTAATTTTGATATAAATCTAGTCAACCTTTAGCTTTTATCAAAATTTTGTTAGAAAATCCACTATGTCAGAACACAGTGGAGAAACAATGAAACCATCTTATTTTCCCAAAGTGATCTATTTTTCTTGATTTGTCATCTAGTTGATTGATCTGACTCACGTCTCATCCTGTGTCAAAAACCTTCTCAAAACAACCACAATCTATCAAAGGCTAAGTGTTGTGAATTCATGTCCACCATCTTTTGGACGTCTACCTATACATCTCGGGCACAATTTCCTTTGCTTATGTCCAATCTATCCTCGCATCAACAATCCAACCCAATCTTCACAAGGTTGCATCACTTGATTATTCCCAAATCAAATTATCATACAATTGTCTTATCTTGCTCCAAGATTCACCTAAAGGTTAATGGTGGAAACCAGAGCTTCCTCACATAGAAAACCAAGAGAAGAACCAAAGACGTCACCTTCATCTTCTCTTATTGTTCAGTCTCTTCATCAACCATATGATTCATATCTTTACGAAGAAGAAAAACTCACCAATTTGCACTTAAAAGGAGGTCACACAACCCCTCCTGAATCAACACCAGATCTCAATCAACGCGTTGTCATGTCTCAAAGAGCAGCTAACCATGGTTTACAAGGTCAAGAATCTGATGAGGGTAGGGCTCAGGAACCCACACCTTCTAAAATTGCACAATACCGGGATGATGATCTCTTTAAAAAAATGATGAAACACTTCTTACAAGAAGATAAAGAGACATACTTCCTCGAATTGGCCCAACAAGGGGCTAAGCTTCCTCGCAACTTTAATGTCAAATATATCATCTCAAAAGAGGAAGAGACCCCTATCACTGCTATGATGAAGTAGATGCATGCTATGCAAGTCACAATCAATAGACTGGAAAAAGAGAAAGAACCCAAAGAATTCTCTATGGATGTCGTATGTCCATTTCTATTTGATCAAAGCATGTATATGCCACCATTACCGAAAGGGGTGGAACTACCCAAATATGAAAAATATGATGGAAATTTAGATCCTCAAGATCATGTCAGAGAATTTTGCACTTTATCCATGGAGTTTATACATGAACCAACATACTTAATGTGTCTCTTCCCATGATCTTTGGGAGGGGAATCCATTAACTAGTTCTCCAAAATACCTCCAACCATCAAATCTTTTGAGG
The DNA here is from genome assembly GCA_027943335.1 of Chamaecyparis obtusa. Lineage (NCBI taxonomy): Eukaryota > Viridiplantae > Streptophyta > Pinopsida > Cupressales > Cupressaceae > Chamaecyparis > Chamaecyparis obtusa. Next base: position 89,427 of record BSBK01003442.1, read on the forward strand.
AGTTAATCAAACTATTCTATCAAAAATAATCCTACAACATCCAGCATCTGGTTACCATGATTAACATTTGTAACCTAAAGCAGAAACCAGGAGAACCATTCCTGACTTTCCTCAAACATTGGAGGAAGAAGTTCTTGCCATATCCTCGACAAATTCTGGAAAAAGAGAAACTAGAAATCTTCATCAACAATCTGATTCCAGAGATTAAATATCATCTTTAGATGCAAAATCATACTTGAATTGACAAAATGGTGGATAATTCCATGAAAATAGAGGACATACTCTTTCGCAAGGGAGATATCTTGCTTCATAAAGAGAATAAATATGATTCAAGTTCAAGTTCCAACAACAAAGATAAAGTCAAATTCTGGAACAAGAATAAAAATGTTGTCATAGATGGTGTTGTTGATCACATCAGTGCTTCACCAAAGCACCAACATTTAACCTCACTATTGGTACTCAAGCTATAAAATCCTCAGAGAAGCAGACAATTGAGCTTACTAAAAAGTAAAATGAGTACAAGCCATGGGTTACAAAACCAAACGCGAGTTCACTCCTTTGGGTGAGTCCTTGGAATCTACCATGAGAACTTTATTGGCAAATAACATCATCACGTTACCTGAGATAAAACCATATACCCAGAAGTCAAACCTAGATGGTGGAAGGAGACTGATTTCTGTAATTTTCACCGAAACAAGGGTCACAAAACCAACAATTGCATGCACTTAAAACATCTTACTCAAAACTAAATTGATGTTGGAGAAATTATGATTGACAACCATAAATCCAATAATGATCATACGACATTCACAGAACCTTTTTCGAAACACACTCTCAAGGAGATTCATCTTCTAAGCCAAACATGGGTGCTAAGGTAAATTACACTTACTCCGACAACAATGATGTAATCAACATGGTAGATCCATGCGCATCTTGGCACTATAATGTCATCACTATTATTAGGAAGGATAAAGAAAATAGATCAGCTAATCCAGTCACTCGATCTCAAGCTCAGGTAACTCTTCCAGGACCGAACTTGGGTTCATCAAACGCCCCAAAGCTGCCATTCAATATTGCATATGCATCTAAATAAAGGACTACACCTAAATCTTCCAATTCTAAAGAGTCCAAAATGACATCATACAACATCATCCAGCAACTCCAACACACAAATGCGAATATATCTATATTTGAGTTACTTTGAATCTCTCCTACTCATCGAGTTGTCTTAAACAAAGCTCTCAGTAGTTCTAATGTTTCAGAGAATCTTGATCTTGATTGATTTCAGACCATGGTGGGTCATGTGACTTCTCCTCAATACATTTCCTTTTCAGAAGAAGATGACAACTCACTGAGTCATCCACATAACCATCTCTTGCATATTGAAGTCCTAATTGAAAACCATCGTGTCAAGCGTGTTTTGATAGATGGAGGAGCTAGTCTAAATATTTGTTCATATAAACTGGTTACACAACTAGGATTGTTAGGAGATGCTATTGATCCTAAAAATAAAATCACCATAAAATCATATGATGAGCAAGAAAGAAATTCCAAAGGAGTCATCATTTTACCTATTAGACTAGGACCTATCATCAGAAATATCACTTGTCAAGTACCAGACCTCCCGTTGGCCTATAATATTCTCTTAGGAAGACCCTAGATTCACGAAATGCAAGCTATCCCATCAACATACCATCAATGTGTCAATTTTCCCTATGATAGAGTAGAGGTCACCGTACCAACAGACATGTCAACATCTTGCAATGCTTTAAAGGAAAGTGTCGACAAGCTTGTCCCACACAACAAAGGGTCTTCTACTAAACAGAGTGACATAGCATCTACATCTAAAATGGAAGACATAGCAAAGGAAGTTAAAATCAAAGATACAGGTATGGGAGAATATACTATGGAACTGGTTCTATCTCTTACATCTCTCCCACTTTTGCCTAAGTCTTCCACCTTCAGAAAAATTGAAACCTACAACTAAAGAACCATAAGTTATCTTTGATGAGAGTTTCATTATAGAACAAGTGTTTAAACAAGAATTAGACAAAGAAGTAGTTGTCCTAGCCTAGCTATATAGAGATGAATCTCAGTCACAAATAGTTCAAAAGTGTGAATTTAAATCACCTAAGGTTCCTTCAAAATCATATGGGCCAGGACACAAGCTAATGTCTAAAATGGATACACTGGAAAAGAACCTCTAGGAACAAGAGGAAAAGGTATCATCAAACCCATTGAACATTGTGGATGAACAAAAATAGATACTATAGGCATATTTTATTAGAAGAAACCTTTCCATCTCAGTAGAAACTCCACGCATGTCATAGAACAAATAGAACCAGAGACAGATACTCAATAAAATGAAGAAGCACATCATTCAGATAGTGATGATTCAGACATAATAGATGTTTTTCCTTATGAACGTATACCTCAACATATACTAGATCTTCTTAATGATGAAAAGAAACCAAAGGAATGAGTCAACATAGTAGATACACAAGAACCTAGTACCACACAAGAGATAGTCACAACACAAGAACCGACTGATCCTAGAAACAAACAAGAAGGAGAAGGTATACCTGTCACAATAGCTAAACATTTGGGACACTCTAGTGGTTCTGACATAGACTCTCATGAATATGAATTTCGTTCAGACTCTGAAGGCAACCTAGCTTGGGGTATTCGCCCTAATTTCACACATGTTCTTGACTTTCCCAGAGATCCTGATGAGGAATCTAATGATTGTGAATGGGGAATTGTTCCAGAACCAGATGAAGATGAGCTTATAATAGATAAACATGTGGATGTTATTCAAAAATACACACCTATGTCCGACGTGAGTCTAGAACTAAATGATGAACCTCGTGAGTTTGATTCACTTATTACTAACGTAGAATCCAATGATTTCGTTGAGACACTTAGCAAACTGAATATCTTGAGTAGTAATATCACCTTAATTCAAGAGTTGGATCATAACCAATGATGACAACACTGTATGTATAAACACTATCAACCAATCCTTCCCTACGCTTACTATCCAACATCCTGAGCTTATTAACCAAACATCCAATGATCCAAGCCAAGACATTCATACTTTCCGAACAAATTATGGTCTAGCGTGCTACCTAAATGTGGTAGAACCCATGACGACTTCCATCAGTGAACCTAGCATTAACATGATATTCATATATCAAGTATCTCAGTCAAAAGAATAAGAAAAAAAGAAAAAGAGCTCTGAGGGTGAAAACCACAATGTGGTAGTCTCAGAGAAAAAGATTATCAGAAGAAGAAAAATTGGCATTTACCAAGTTCTTAACAGAGAAAAAGATAAACTTTGCATGGAAATATTCAGATATGCCATGATTGGATCCTAACCTAATCATGCATCATCTCTCTATAGCTCTAAGAGTTAAACTAATCAAGAAAAAGTTGTGTAAAATGCATCCTCGTGTTGTGCTCCTTGTCAAAGCTAAGCTAGAAAAATTACTCAAAGTCAGATTTATACGAGTCATAGAGTATGCTGAATGGATATTAAACATTATTCTAGTGTCAAAACTAGATAAATCTATCAAAGTATGCATGGATTTCAGAGAGATAAACAAAGCATGCCCTAAGGATGATTTTCCACTACCAAACATCAATATGATAGTGGACATGACTGCGGGATTTGAAATGTACTCTCTAATGGATGGATTTTCTAAATACAACCAAATAAAGATAGCTCCAGAAGATCAAGAGAAGACAACTTTCACCTATGCATGGGGTACTTTTTGCTAGAATGTAATGTCATTTGGTCTTAATAACCCTGGTGCCACTTATCAAAGAGCCATGACGTCTATCTTTCATGATATGATGCATAAAAACATGGAGGACTATGTTGATGACACACTAGCTAAATCAATGAAAATATATGAACATCTAGCTGAATTGGGTACAATACTGGATAGAATGAAAAAATTTAGTCTCTGACTAAATCCCAAGAAATGTGCCTTTGGGGTCACTTCAAGAAAGCTCCTAGGATACTTCGTTTAAAAGAAAGGTATCAAAGTAGATCTAGCAAAGGTCAAAGCAATCAAGGAGATGCAACCTCCTAAGAACATCAGTCAAATGTGCACTCTACAAGGAAGGGTACAATCCATCAGATGCTTCATTTCTCAGTTAGCAGATATATCACAACCTTTCACTAAGACATTGCATAAAGGTGTAACCTACAAATGGAGCGAGGAATGTGAGAAGAATTTCAATCATATCAAACAATACTTGAAAAATCCACCAATTCTAATGTCTCCCATTTAGGGAAAGCCATTAATATTGTATGTCTCTATACCAGATACATCACCGGGGGCATTATTGGCACAACATGATGAGAATAAGCAAGAAAGAGCTATCTATTATATCAGTCAAACGTTGGTGGCTTATGAAAATAACTATTCTATGATAGAAAAGGTGTGTCTAGTTGTGATCTTTGCATCGCAAAAACTGAGGCACTACATGTTAGCTCATACTACTCACTTAATAGCATAGATCGATCCATTGAAATATTTGTTAAGAAAAATTACCCTCACAAGTAGATTAGCAAAATGGGTAATGTTACTAAGTGAGTTTGACATTGAATATGTTGAATAAAAAGCCATCAAATGACAAGTTATCATAGATCAACTTGTTGAAGCTCCAATGTTTGATGACCAGCCAATGCGGATGGAATTTCCTGATTCCTCTATCATGCACCTATCTTCCAAAATGTGGTGTTTATTCTTTGACGGATCTTATACACAAAATAGATCCAGAGCTAGTATATTGTTCATCACACCACATGGTTACTCCATTCCAAAGGCATTCAAGATCAAGTTCCCTTGCACCAATAACATAGCAGAATATGAATCTTTGTTAAACGGAATGAAAATAGCAATCGAATGGAGAGTAATGGAACTACATATTCATGGAGACTCACAATTGGTCATTCACCAAGTCAATGATGTGTATTAAACAAAAGATGGAAAGCTCATTCCATACAAGTACATGGTAGATGATCTTAAGAGGTACTTCATTTTTGTAACATTTGAACAAATACCTAGAATGGAGAACAAGACAACTGACACCATGGAAACACTATCATCTCTTCTACAATAGCCCGAACATGAGCTACGCTATGAGTTCCTAGTGGAAGGCTTGTCATTCCTTGCCTATGATTTCCCTGAAACTCGGATGATCTACACCGTTGTTGGTCACGATTCCTCTCGGTACAAAAACATATACTCCAACCTCCATGACCAAATCATTCTCGATACATTTAATCGTCATGAAAAATGTTAGCTTATCTGAAATGCATCACAGTATGTCATCATTGGTAATGATCTATACAAATGAAGTTTGGATGGTACGCTTCTTAGATGTTTAGCACATGAAGAGTCACAACACACATTAGAGGAAGTCCACGAAGGTATTTGTGGGTCACATTCTAACGGTCTAACATTAGCTTGAAAACTTATTAGGGCAGGGTACTATTGGCCAGATATGGAGAAAGAGGTCATGAAATATGCTAAGAATTGTAAAAAATGCTAGGTCCATGGTAACTAATTCACGTGCCAGGAAGAGATCTGATTCCCTTTACGACACAATGGCCTTTTCAACAATGGGCATTTAATCTCATAGGGGCTATATATCCACATTCATCAAATGGTCACACCCATATCATCACAACAATAGATTATTTCACAAAATGGATTGAAGCAGTTCCATTGACACAAGTTGCTGACAAATAGATCTCAATGTTTATCCTTAATTATATTATTTGTCAGTATGGTATCCCACACTCCATTATCACTAACAATGGAGGGCAGTTCAAAAACAAGGACCTAGATTCCTTATGTTCCAAATTCAAGATAACTCAACATTGGTCAACTATTTATTATCCTCAAGGGAATGGACAAGTTGAAGCATCCAATAAGAACTTACTGAAAATCTTGCATTGCACAGTTAACAAAACATGAAGAGACTGGCACCTGATGATAAATCTAGCTCTCTAGGCTTACAAAACAAGTATAAGAATGCCCACTAGGGCTACTCCATTTACTTTAGTATATGGGGCTGAAGTGATACTACCTATACAGGTTGAAATCCCATCACTAAGAATCAAAATGCATGGTCTGGTAACTGATGATGATTATGGATTATCTAGGTTACAAGAACTTGAACTACTAGATGAACACAAGCAAGTTATGTTTTATCATCTCATAGTATATCATAAATGAATGCATAGAGGCTACAACAAGAAGGTCAGACACAGAGAATTTCAGGTCGGTGATCTAGTCTTGGGAGAGAACACTAAAAATCAATCTCATCGAGAACGCAAAGGGAAGTTTGAACCCAACTAGCTAGGTCCCTTTTTCGTCACTACTACTTTTGGCTCTGGAGCCTATCAACTCTCAATGACTAATGGAGAATAGCTCCATGAACTGATCAATGTTCTTCATCTAAAGAAATTCTACGCCTAGGCATTCAGCATGTAGAAAATGTTTAGAAAAAGTATAAAAATTGGAAAAAGTCTTTAAAAAAATGATCATCCTGGTGAAAATCTAGCAATAGGTGCCTTGATGGTACACAAAAAAAATCAAAAATGAAAAAAAATGGAAAAAATGGAAAATAAAAAATAAAAAATTTGAAAAGTGAAAAATACAAAAAAACTAAAAATAAATAGAAAGTGCCTTGGTAAAAACCTGGCAAACAGGTGACTTGGTAGCGAAAATAGAATCTCTGCCAAGATGGTGAAAAGCTGGCAAATGGGTGCCACTTGTACAAAATGCTCAATCTATTAATGCAATCTTGGTAATTTCTCAACTTTTTGTCTTGCTTTAGTTTGTACATATCTCCATAATTGCTTTTGCATCCTATTTTCAATAAAGTTGATCTATGCACCAACAAAACCAGAGTAAGAACCTCATCAATATTTCCAACTTGGGGGTAATTAGAGTCATATCCTATGGTCCTCAACATTCAAACATATATTATTCAAGTCAATTTTCCTTTTGATACTTTATCTGAGTTAGTTTATCTATCTCCCTACCAGAAAAGGATTTTGCACCTCACAACAACACAAACAAACACACTGCTACAACAAAACAATCTCTATAACATGCTTTTATCTTCTTGTATGCTGACTAATTCACATTGAGATTTTTACATATTATGACCCTTGAGCTAATCGATGATAACCTTCATGGATTTAGACAAGCAAGGATAGGGGCATAATCTTTTCTTTGTTTTCTTTTATAAGCGATTTCTTACTCCAAGTGTGAAATGGAACACTACCCAAGGATGTGAACGATAAAGGGTCACTATGGGTAATTCACATAAGGATGAGGATGAACTTGACTACTTGGTGTGTTTGTACGCAAGGCGTATTCAGGTCATCACAATGTTTATGCTCTGATGTTTATACAAATTGCTATATAAAACTGGACATGATATTCAGGTCATCATGGCTTTTGTGTCTTGGTGCTTATATCTAATCTGAAATTTCTGACTCAAAGTCAATATTCATATGTTCATGGTTGTCTAACCAGTGGACATTGTATCGAATATCTGTTGTTACCTAAAAATATTAAGTGATGAAAAAGATTGACAAATGATCAGTGACTAAGTCTTAGGCTTGCATTTAGTCTGGTTGCATGTCTTTCATGATTTGAATTCAACACGGCATTTGATGTCCTCAAAATTGCACTCAACACATCACAAGGACTGAGGCTCACATGAAGGTCTCTCCAATTCCCAAGTAAGCAATCGTCGTCTTGAGTTAAACAGTCTTTTGACAAATGACTGAGCACTTGAATTCTTCATATACCTGCAAAAATATCATGTGTATCGCTACATTTACATATAACATCATTTTACATATTCATTTCATCCATCCATTGCATTACATACATTCATAACCATAATAAAGAAAAGCATTTTCATTATTCATCATTGCATCCATATTGCATAATCATAATCATACGTTCAAAGAGAAAATTAAGCATTACATACATTTGCATCACATGATAAACAACATCATAATCAAATGACATATATATATATATATATATATATATATATATATATATATATATATATATATATATATATATATATATATATATATATATATATATATATATATATATATATATATATATATATATATATATATATATATATATATATATATATATATAGTACATGGGGTGCACAATGTGCATACAATACAATGAATGAGGTCCAATGAGCTATCAAGTACAACAAAATGTCAAAAATGTGAGCTAACAACTGTATCAAATCTTAGCTTGGTCCTCTACATCAGTCGCAACTCCTCCTCCAAGTGGGACATCAGGTGGTGGATCAACTCGCGGTGCCTTGGCTCCCTCTGAACCCAGCATATACTGAGAATAGGAAGTAACCCCTTGTTCGGGTGGCACAACTGAGAAATATGCAGATGCATAATAGGTTTCCCTACTAGTCTGGTGCACCACCTTCACATGTAGTCATCGCACCTCTGCTCAAAAATCACGAAGCTGTGTATCCCGCTCTACCAACCTAATCTCCAAGGATAATCTCTAGAATCTCAAGTCCCTGATCTGGTGTCATAAGTGACATATCACATCCTGAGGACTTTGTCTCAATCCATGATATGCCTCCTTAGCCACATCCTCCTCTCTAGCCATAGTCTCATCTCCACCACCGCCTGCCTCGACTTGCACCTTACGATGTCTAGCCTCGGCCCCTAAGTCAAAATTAGGTGTGTCTTGTGCCTCGCCCATCGGGACATCCTTTTGTGCTCCTAACACCTCCTCAACCACTATGGTGCTACCCATGGCACCTAGAGTCCCACCCTCGCCCCTAGTATACCGTCACTGCAAAACTAACGACCTCACTAATGGTACTGCCCGTGGTATAGGGGCAGGCCTAACATCTACTACCATTCATGGTGGAATACCTGCAGCTCTCTGTACTAGAGGTATCAGTTGTGCCACCAGGATTTGTACCTCCCTCCTCATTTGTCCTCTCCCTCGGGGTGCACCTATCACATCATCTGCCTCCTCCATAGTAGGAATCGACTCGGTTGGGTCTAAAAACTATCAAAGTGGGTGCTCTACTAAATATGTTGTATAAGCATCTGTAACCCCTACATCTACTACCTATACTCGGTAGTCCCAATCCCTGATCTGCAATCTGTTATACTCCAGCATACAAACAACGAAGGATAATCATGGATCCCAACCCAATCCGATCTCCCTCACCTGTCGGGCATAGGATGAAAACTCCTGAGGTGCATCCTAAATGAGGCCATACTCCCTCCACACCCTAGTGATAAAAAATCACTCCAAGACGTTGGTAGAATGACCAATCAAAATCTTTCTCTGACAAAAATATTGGAACTGAGCCCTAGCAACGGACCATGCCTCCACCAATACCTCCCACGGTATCTGCTGGGATATCTACTCATCTGCTCCAAACAAGGTTATGAATGTTTGTAACCCTGTGTTCCCAGAACTTAGGTAATTCAGGCATGGTCCATGGAATGGTATGCAGAGAATGCGATACACATCCTCAGGAGTAATGGTGATCTTCCCTGTCGGGAGATGGAAGGTTTGGGTCTCTGAATGAAACCTCTCTATTAGTGCAGTGATAAGACCATGATTTGCCCTAATCAAGTACTCAAACCCACAGGCAACTAGATGAACCTTGAGTGGGTCTGGAAGTGAAAGACACAGCCTCTAAGTGGCTGGATGAGATACACACACATGAATATCAGGGTACCGCATCTCAAGTGCAGAAAATGAATGCAACATCTATAACTTGATCCAAATTGACAATAAATGCATGTCAAATCAAAAAATTGAACATGTCAAAAGGTGCATTAAATGCTATAAAAACTAGCTGATTCATTATTATTTTTGAAAACATTCACTAAATGCCCTAAAAATACTCATTTTTTTTCATTCGACACTTCAGAATTTCAAAAATTGGTGTCAAGTGTCGTATGACACTATACATTAACCCATACGACATTTGGGTTCCATACGACAATCCATCAGTTGTCATACGATAATTGAGGGATCCAATGAAATGTCGTATGTGAGTTAGGTATCTTCCATATGACACTATACATGAACAAAGACGACACTTGGTTTGGACTTGAATTGTTGTATGACACACTACACATTGTCGTACGACAACTCATGAGGCAAAATTTCAAAACATAAAACAATTTAAAAAAATCCTAAAAATAATTAAAACATGTGCTAAATTGATTACAAGAAGAGCTTAGAGGTCCACTTACCAGGTGCCCATATTGTCGAGGCCACTGATATCACTGAGAATGCTCAAAACAGTGAGAAGAGATGGGGACTACTATTTTTGCTCTCAGAGGGCTCCACAGAATCTCAAAAAGTCAACGGTTAAAATGATTTAAAAATGACCCATTTTCATCTTATATAGGTTTTGACCTAAATTTTCAAAGTGCTTTGATTTGCGTGAAACAACACCCCTAGCTAATTTTGACGTCATGAATCTATTTTTGGGATCAAAATCAAAATCTGAGATCATTTACATGGTTAAAAATGTGATTTAAAATTTTGGACCCAGGACGACCGACTGCTTGCATAATTGACCTTCACAACATCACGGAAATCCAATTTTCAACCTATCTGCTCATCTAACATCAAACTTTCAGATTTTCAACCATGGTCAACTCATGGTCAAACCCGGTCATAATTGGTCAACATGACCTCTAAACATAATGCATCCCCAGATGTGTATAACCAATTTTATAATTGATCACATTGCTTCTAACCATTGAAACTGGCTTTCTCGCCAGATTTAAATTTTAATCCTGAAGGGGGCATGGTATTCTATATCATTAACCATTATCAAATCTATCAATGAAATCTTCTTCTGCAATCAAGACAACAACCATCTAATTGCTGACTCATCAAAGTCCTCGTCGCTTGGGGCATATCAGATTCATTGACATCTATATCAATCTGGTATTCTCTTAATCTTGTAAATTGTATCAGCTCTTCGTAACCATCGATTCAGTTGTGTTATTTCCTTGATTCTTCATAAGTGAAGGGTTTGGAGTTGGTGTCCTTTTGATTCCTTTGGACAAACAGGTCTGGAGTCAGGATATTCATTCCTCATAATCATAGGTTCAGAATTAGGCATTTTATCACTTCTTCATAAATCATAGGTTCAAAGTTGCTACTGTTAACATCATCTTGATTCTTTGGTCAATCAGGACCTGAATTAACATCTTCAAATCTTTCAATCGATTTCTATCTCAGAATCGGTTAATCAAACCATGATAAGTTTCTCCATCACGTAACTGAAATTGGATCTCAACAAATAGATTTATCTTTGAACTACTGCGCTACGCACAGTAATTCAAAGAGGGGCAAAATGTAATACCCCAAAAATGGGCTTCAGTACCATTAACCTCCTACATCAACTAATCAATCAAAATCGACCTAAAATTCCTAACCTAAGGCACATCTACACATCAAATTATCGAAACCCTAATAGATCCTATTCCAATTATGCATCAAAGATTATTCCTAATCTATCCTAATTATCTCTAATTAAATATTATTTGGTGATAAATGATGTTATGTTATTTATCCTAAGTGCAATTGATTGAATATGATAAATATTTAATGAATTAAACTTCATTTAGCCACTTAATTATTTTAATTAGATTTAATTAAATTATTCTTAATTAATATTGTTTATTTGACAATAAATCAAAAACTTAAAAATAATTGATTAAATATTTATTTAATTGATTAAAATCGAATTGTCAAATTTAATAATATAATTTTAGATAAAGTTTGATTAAAATAATTGATTAACCCATAAATCAGTTATTTAATTGATTAAATGAGTTAAGTTGAGAATAAAACACATGAAAAATTAAATAAACTCACATTTATCTATTTAAAAACCAGAAAAACAGTTAAACTCAAAATCAACTCTTGGATTGAATTTGTTAACTTTCTAAACTAAACATGTGATTGTGAGTTGAAAAGCATATTGGAGTGATCTCAACTTCCAATTATGAGTTATAAAGATGATTTGCATGATTTTACTAGATAACTGTTTCTAATTTCTTGATAACTCACCAATCAATTCGAGTTAATCAAGGAGTGATTTTTGGCTTTCCACGAGTTCTCCAACCTGGATTTCTATGTAAATAGGCCTCAGTCCTTCACAATCATATGTGCAATTTTGAGAACAATAGCGCTATACAATCGAGTTCTTGCGAGATTGTGCATCATTTTTTAGATCAATTGCTATCGTTGTTTTCTAGTTTTTGCATTCATAGCTAGATATCAAGTTTTTAGATCAATTTCATATAGTTTTTATTGTTATTTGTATTGAAAATCACAAAAATATAGATTAAATCTTACATTCATTTCAATAGTTTTCACATTCAAATGCTTCGTTTAGGCGTTGCATTGTCATTGATCTCGGTCAAATCTGAGAATACCATACTCACATCTTCTAGAAGGCAGTAAATCACCTGATTGATGATATATTTGTCAATTGCTTATTTTCTTATCATTGATCAATAATGTTTTACTAATGTGTTGTGTCTTCTGAATAGGTACAATTTTCGCACACACACTTGTTATGAAACCAATGATTCTCCTTAGGGGGGAAAAACTTATTGCATTAAATATTAATCCCATAGGTCTACAATTTTGCATATACATTCATTTATGATATGCAAATATTCTTACCTAGCCACTTGTCATGATGATCACCCAATTTTAGAATACAATCCTCCGAAGTTGGTTTCATGAATCACCCTTTTCTTATCAATGGTACTTTGAATTTCTAAAAAAAATCAATGTCCCAACCCAAAGTATACAAGCACAAACTATACTAATACACCCATAAAATCTATGTCCATTGCTCTTTGTAATGTAGCACCTACATTGGTTAGTCCAAATGGCATTTTTGCAATAGGCATCGGTGCCCCATTTATTAGTAAATGTGGTCTTATATTGGTCTAATTCTTGGACTATAATTTGATTATAGCCTAAATAGACATCCAAGAATGAAAATATTTTTGAGCCACTAACCTTTGATATGATCCTCTCTATGGAGGGAAGGGGATAATGCTCCTTGAGAGAGGCTTTATCAAGGTCTCTAAAGTCTATACATAATCTAATTTCTCTGTTCTTCTTTCTTAAAAGAACAAGATTTTCTACCCATGAGGAGTGTTTGATGGGAAATGAGATATTAGCCTCTATGAGCTTGGTTATTTGTTTTCTCATCAAGGGCTCCATTTTGGGATTTATAGGTCTTTTTTTTGTCTAATTGGCTTTGTGTTCAAATCTAATACTATAGTATGTTGGGATAAACTATGGTCAAACACTATTAAATCTTCATAGGTCTGAGTAATTACATCATCATATTTTTGACAAAGATTAACAAAAAATTCTTGTTTAGCTCTAGAGCATACCTTTTTCCAAATTTAATGTCATGCCTTCAACAATAGTGACTGATTTTTAATCACCTTCCTTTGGATCTAGGTACATGTTCGTGTTCTTTACTTCATCATTTGAAATAAAGTTACCCTCTAAGGTAACTAAAACCTTACAAAACTTTTTGAATTGACCTGAACAATATAATCCACATATTGGTCTTACAACATAGACTAATTCTTAATAAAAAACCCTGCTTCATTTTACAATAAATTGACAAGATGTTGACCAGATTCAAATACTTGGTAGTTTTCTTGATTGTTTAGGACAACATGCCTGATAATGAACATGATCTGTTATTCCTTCTCATTTGCAACATGCTCTTGTATATCATACTGAGCACCATTGGTTACAAGTCTACCAATATGTTTTTTTATTCTTAGGAACACTTTGGATATTGAGGGCCTCAAATTCTTCAATCAATTCTTACACCCTATGTTTATATGATTTGATTAGGTTGTTCTTTTTTGTAATTTGATAATTAATATGTTTAACAACCAACTCAATGTCTCCAAAGATTTGTAAAGCTCTAATATTCCTTCTTTGTTCTAATTAGAGACCTTGGACTAGGGATTCATACTTAGCCATATTATTAGTGTAGCTAAAAGGTAGCTTTTAAGAGAATTTATAGTTCTTTTGACTAGGAGAAACAAGCATTATACCAACACTTGTACCATTCTTGTTTCTTGAACCATCAAAAAATATGCTCCATAATCCCTTTGGATTCTTTTGTATTTTGGCGAGAGCAGGAATAAGAGTATTCTCCTCATGAATCCAATAGGTGAAAAGCCTAATTTCTTTAGCCTCACCCATTGGATTAAATCGAAAAGCATTGGACCATTCATCTAATAAGTATTCAGGATTACTAGAGTAGTAGAATCATGGATTATGCATTCCTCTACTTCATGCAAAGTACAATTCATATTTATGGGACTAGGAGTGTATGGTTCTATGTGGTTTGTTGGACTTCCCAATTAGATCAATAACTAGACTAAAAAATTCAACTCAAGGATTAGACATCCATTCTTAGTAGCTATCTTTCCTATGGTGAAGGACCATTTACTTGTCAACCTAGGAACATGTACTTGAAATGAGCTAGCACTGTATGTGCACTAAGTCTTAGCTAAATCCATTCTATCCTACAGCTTGAAGGAAATTGCATCACATGAAATTACTCAAATGCTTCAACAAAATCTACTACAAGAAATGAACTTAAACAACAAACAAAAACACTATTGAGGACAAACAGACAAGAAACTACTATGTCCACCTTGGTTGCAAGAATAGTCATAGGAAACTATTTCCAATGGTTGTAAGAATAGAAAAATACTAGATTAACAATTATGAACTAGAGGAAAATTAACTACTGAACTAAAACAAGGAAATCCTCACCAAGTGGGACCCCTTGGATGAGTATTTCCTAAACTAACAAAGATACTTAGAAACTCAAAACATCTTTTTATTCATCCAGGAAAGTGATGTTACATAAGTTGAAACTATTCATATGCTAAAAATTGGAAAATCTATATCATATAGAATTCTTAACCTTTTTGAAGTGGTGTCATAACTTATTTAAAGAGAACTAATAGCTAACTCTAACAACTAACTAGTCCACTCCCAAAAGATAGGAAAACACACTTTATTACATTACAAAAAAGAAGGAAAGTTATGTAACAAATGAGGAACCAAAATTTATTCGATTGAAGAGAAGATATAGCATAACTACTTCTTTCTATATTTACTCCTTATTAGGAATGATCATTAAAGCTCCATAACTACTTCATATAAGTTGTTGCCAATCAAATATTGACTTCTTCAATGTTGGTTCTTGCTCAACCAATTTGACTTGGTTCTTAGATGAATGCACAACATGAATCTCCTTAAGCACAAGCTTGACTAATTTTGATTCTTAATTGGTCCTGCATCATAGCATTAGTGTGCGTGCAACAACATGTAGGTATATCCATTTCATGCTAAGATAATATTCATCAAACCATAACCATGATTAATATGGATAAATTGTATAGCTATAACCATTTAAGAGTTTTTGTCATTATAAAGGGAGTTTAAGGATAATCTCATAACCATGATATCAAGTTCAACTAAGGATAAAAAATACTAAATAACCAAGTTCTAGACCCTTTAACCATGACCAGACACTTGACCAAGACAATAAAAACATAGCAAACATTTGAAAAAATAGAGGCATTACTTGGGCTCATCATTTCCCTCCACCCAAGCTTCTTGATGTTCCTACAACATGTGAAAACTTCATGACCCTAGTATTAATCGTGTAATCACCAAGAGTAACTTGGCATAATCCTCCACTAGCTAGGATCCAATAAAATCCTTTAGCCTTTTTCAACCTTTCCCACTTGTTTCTCTCTACATCCTCAGTAGAATCATTTCTAGTGTCTTTGCAGCGTGGTAGTGGCCAAAATAAAATTGGCGATTGGAAGATTAGGGGTAACTAGTTTTCTTGTAGAGTTCTTCCTATATGTATGTGCATGTGTGCCCTTCTAACAATTGCATGATAGTTCAATAGGGAGTGTGGTTTTTCCCATTGAATCTCATTTGTTGAATTGTTCTAGCGTTGCACCAAGTGTCCTATAACTAACTAACCTTCAACACGAGCCATTTTATCATATTCCTTAGATGCTTCTTCTCTTAGGGGAAAAATCTTCCCTCTGAATTATGAATTTAAAAGCTTTTTCTAATCATAATAAAGAGTCCTAGGTTTCCTGGACTTAGCTCTTAATAGCAATGGAATTGTATTCTCAACTTCTCTACGTGCCTTGAAATTCTCTCCCCAAATGTGCTCATTCTAAATTCATGACATGAAAGCCCTAAGATGAAAGTCTCCAATATAGTGCAGGGGATTCTAATTAGTATCCTATGCAACAACATAGTTATGAATATAAAACTCACAAAGCATATTTTTAATAGGTGTAGGGGAGGATTGATAATATTATTAGAACTTTTGAGGAGTCTCGAGCAAAGGATTCAAATCTCTAAAAATTCTCATTATCTTGTAAGAAAGATGAAGTTCCTTCAAATGCATGGAATAGACCCTAGGTGGCACCTTTCATTCCATGAGTTGGGGTATCATTGAGACCACACTATCTACCTTAGCTTTTAATTCCACAATCTCCTCGTATTTCTTGTGAATTTCCTTATGCAACTACAACTGTTCTCTTTCCCATTTTGCTTCTTTATCCATCATATCAAGACATACATTCAGGGCTACAAATGCCCATGAAAGAAAAGGGGGTCTATGCTTTGGCACCCATATCTTCATTTTATATGTCTTACTTGTTATTGGTGCTTGTTTTGATTTTTGTTCTATGACATCAATAAGTTCAACAAGCCCTTGTAAATCCTAGCTTTCATGTGGTTGATTCTCCTCCATAATTTTGTTTTTCCTAAGGATATTCCTCTCCTACTCCTTCCTCTTATGGCTCACCCTCAGCTATAGATTTATCTTTTCGTTCAACATGTATGGAAGGTGGTGAAATTTCCCTTAGAGGACTACTAGATGTTTGTTCTCCTTGAGAGGAGGTATGAAGAGATTCTGATATTTCTATATGAACATTGACACTAGACCTTCTAGGTTGCGTTACCTTCCTAGGTTTTCCGCTAAGCCGTCAACTTCTTCGTTGTGTAATTTCCTCTATAACCCTAAGAGGTTTGGCTTTACATGATTTTCTAGTGGATTTTTCTACTTGCATAGTGGTTGTAGGAGCATCTCCCTTAATTTTATGCTTCTAAGGACTAGGGGAAGTCTATTCACTTTCTTACTTTTCTTTATATCCCCTAATCTTAGTTTCATTAGCTTTCCCTTTTTCCTTTCTAGCAATAGCCCTAGTTCTTTTTGGGGTTTACACTGATGTGTTAAAACTAGACTTTGCTAAGGAATTGTCATCAGTATTAGCAGGTAAACTCTCAGGCAAATTTGGCTTGGCCATAGGAAACTCTACATTAGGAGATACCCTAGATGATGAGGCTTCCATAGTCATTTAAAAAACCCCTTATGGTCTAGCAATTCTATGGGTTAATGGTCAACCCCTCAATCCCACATCCTCAATTTTAAAAATTCCAACTTTAAAAAATTCATTCTAGGTCATTTGTAAAACATCACTTAAAGATTTTTCCACTAATAATTAAATCAAGTAGTGATGAGACACAAAATGTGGCCTACCTTTTTGGGTTTCCATTGCATTGATTGAAAGAAAATTGTAGAGAACATTTGGCATGTTCATTCTTATCTCATGCCGCATATGGCTCAAAATATTGAAATAGACTGAGTGAAAACATGATTACTTCCCCATGTTAGATACTTGATGATATACATGACCACCTTTTTCCATTTAGGAGATAAAGAAACCCTTCTGGTCCCTTGTTTATCTACTTCAAGTTGAGGATCATAAGGATGGGTGAGTTGAGCCTTTGCACTATGAGCATATTTTGTTGCAGGGAATTTCTCTCCAACTATAGGAAACCCTATCACCTTTGTAGTTTGTTTCTTTGAAGCAATGAAGTCCCTTCACTCTTGCCTCTCCATCAGAAAAATTATGAGAAAATTATGTGGCTACCTTATCATTATACTTGTTCAACCTTAGGAAGTAGTCCAACCACCCACATTTCTAGAATTCTTGTTCATAAAGGTGGTCTCGAAGAAGAATATCATAAACTATGGCATCGTGGAAAACCAATGGATAACCCATTATGGTAACGAGCTCTTAAAATCAGAATTTACAAAGAAATAGTATGGAATCCTTCTAAAATTATTTTTTTTGGGGAAAAGAAACCTAAAATTTCACCATTAACAACCTTCCTGCAAATTACCTTCTTGCAACCAAAAAATTGTGAGCAGACCCTTGTATCTTTCATTTTCTTAACACAACAAGTAATTGCAAATACAAAGATATGACACCTCGAGAAAGACACTCAAGTTGAAATGGTGGCAACAAGAAATATAATGACAAGTACATAGGGATATGAAAGCAAAATATTTCACATGCATGAATGGTCTCATGAAAAATTAAATAAAAAACAAATTAAAACATGAGTGATGTTGTAATGACATGCTGACACAAAAATTTTCTCATTAGTTGACCAAATTGAAAGTACAAATGTTCAAACCTGCACCTCCATCTATCAAGATGTGTTTTACCCTATGCTTGTGTAGAAGGATTTCAATATGGAGGGATTGGTTATGTGGGTGGCTGATGGATTTTTCATCTTCTTCTAAAAATGTTAGGTAATGAGGAGAAGCAAGATGACCGACCATAGACTGAAACTTATATATGTCTAGGTCCTTAGGTACATTAGTCATGAGAAGGGCTTGATCTAGAATCTCCCTATGAGTTGGAGAGATTTAAGTAGTTTGAGGATTAAAATCTGAGGTGATGTGCATTGGAGTTGATCAACCAGATTGTAATCACGTGTTGTAGATGAAGTAGTTGGTTACGATGCTTGAATTTTTTTTTAGAAGAAGAGGAGGAGGAAAAACCTGCCCCTTGCAGAGTGACTTTGCCTTGAGAGCGAGTTACCGCATTGGATGATTTAGTCTGATCTTTGCCTTTGATCTTGATGACATTGATAGTATGATCAGAGGATTCCAGCATGTGGATCACATTGTCGTTATCAAAGTATGTGTAACCAACTTTGTTGTCTTTCGCCTTAGATGACTCCCCTTTTTTTATATTTAGGAAAAGGCTCTTCAAAAGCCTTATGATTGATATTTTCTTATAGGGGATCAATCACAATTGTCTCATTATTGATCAGGTCCTGGATGAGATGTTTAAGCTTCATGCAATAATTGGTCTTGTGGCCTTTGTTGCGATGACAATTACAATAGTAGTTGTCATTCCACCACTTAGGCTTTATCTCAGGATCATATAGTTTAGAGTTGTTAGGAAAAGTGATGATTTTTTTTGTCAAAAGCATCTTCAAGGCATTCTCAAGTGATTCTCCAAGAGGAGTGAAGTATCTTTTAGGCCTAGGGATCCATGGCTTGTCTCTATTATTTTCCATTTTAGAGCCTGTTTGAGTGTTCTTGTTAGCTTTCACTGCCTAAATACCAGTGGATAGGTTGAAAGTTGCCTCTTTTAGTTTGCTAGATGTAGACACAGAGGTTGTTCCCACAATTTTGTTATTGATGATATCCTTAGTTTTGGTCCATAACTTATGGTTGTCTTTGTTATGATGGTTATTAGAAGAGGGTTTATGCTCTTTATGCTAAAGAGTAATCTCACCCTTTTGAATAAGGACATCCTCTATGCATATAGATGATTCAACCAACTTGTAAAAGGAGGCATGTGTTTGCATTTGTAAGGCATAGTTCATTTCAGGAACCAAAGTGTTGATAAATATGTCAATTTTCTCCATCTTAGGAATCTATTGATGGTATTGAGCAAACATTCACTACCATCGCTAGAGGAATGTGACAAAGGGTTCTTCCATACGCTTACTTGTATTGCATTAATTGAGCATGGTGACAACATGAGAGATATTGTAGGAATATTGTTGGATGAATTTTTTAACCAGCTAATTAAAGGTCTTAATGCTAGGGGAAAGCAAGGTGAACCAACTCATGGCTTGGCCACTGAGACTTCAAGGAAAGAGTCATAAAATAGGTTTGTTCATGCATAAATGCCATGCTCAGAGCACAAAATTTATGCACATGATCTTGAGGATCCTTGTTGCCATCATACTTGTCATATTTAGGGATCTCCACCTTGGATGGGAAAGGTGACATGTAGAGATTCATGTTGAAGGGAAAATGACATATTGATTCAAGTGAATATTTGTTAGAGGGCTGGTCCTTATCCTTCTTAAGTTGGGAAATCTCACAATGCAAGTCCTAAAGTTGTTTAATAAGGGTTGTGAGAGGAGAAGCTTCCTCTTTTTGTAGTAAGCCATTCATGTCAAATTCTAGTGGTAGTTTCACACCCATAGAAGCAAGATGCATGAAATAGCGGTCCTTATCCTGACTCGTAATGGCTTGCATTACCTTGTGAAAATGCTTGTCTTCCTGGAACTTTTTGATTTCTTCTTGTGTGGGTTCTTCATCCTTAGAGGAATCATAATCATGCCTTCAACGGACACCTGAATCAAAGTTTGACCTGTTGATGTAATCAAAGTTTTCAGTGTTAGCAAAGGGAACTGACTCATACTCATAAGTTTGATGTAAAGGTTCTTCATGAAAAGATGACCCAATAGTATCACAAATGGATTTTCCTCTTGAATAAGTTGTAGCCTTGTAGGAATGACTACAAATTCTGACTAGCATGGAAAATAAGATTAATGAGCTGATAGTAACAAGATTACTAAGTGTTTGTTAAAAGATTGAGCTAAGATTAAGTAGTATATAATAAAGTGGCTAGAACAAGGTGTAAGGTACAGAGATTGAGGCTTGAATGCCTGCTGAGTGGCACTTGCGACCAAGTTGATGTATCCAAGAGAACTAAGTACAAGGTACCGAGAGTAAGACCTGAATGCTTTTTGAGTGACACTTGTGATAAAGTTTGAGCAAGGTGTAATTTCATATAAGGTACTTGAGATTAGAGAACTTCCAATATCTTAAAGCAAAAGCGAAGAGATACCAAATTAATAATAAGAGGTCAATCAATTGGGAATACCAATTATGAAATGAGAAACTGTTGATCCAATCAGAATGACAAAAAAGTTGAAAGGAACTTGGATAATGAAAATGCCAAAATTTTAAGAACTCAATATAGTTTTTGGTGATGAGTCAAGCAAAGAATCGTATAGTAAAACCTAGCATTGGATGTGATAAAACCCAACACTAGGTGTGATAATATGGTGAAGGTCAATCTTGTCGTACGATGAAACACAACATTAGGTGTGATGAAGCACTCATATCGTGTAATACCCCTCCCATAGTTTACTTTTTAGTTTAATTGGCTAGACTCCTTTGACCACTTTTCATGTGTGTATTAGATCCTCAGATAGATTTGATGTTATTTATGTTTATGGTTTTACTGACCCCATACTTGCATGTGTATGGTTGACACTTATTTTTTATATTTCTATTTGATGTGCCTAATATGGTTGAGGAATGAAGTCATAGTTACTTGCTTGCGAGATCCACATGATTGACCGATCCCCGCCATTATCTATTATATATTTATACATGTATGTACATGCTCATCTTTTATGCAGGATTTCAGGTATCAAGCATCGAATTCTCTAAATTGTTAGGATGAGCGTGCCCTTTCACAATATCTCAATGGTAAGAGAGGGGAGATAACATACAGGTCCAATCCCAACCTAAGCCATTAATTATCCTAAAATAGTGGACAAGTATTTGATTTTATACCTATCCAAATTCGTTAAGGTAACATAAATTCGTGAGCCCTTCCTTCAGGCTTGATTGTTGCATTTTGGTTTAGTTGATTTTGCTTCATGCTTTATATGATTTGTGAGATCTATTTATGACTCGTGAGCCTAGGAGAGGTTAAATAGGTGCATCTTAGGGGAGTGGCTTACAATAGGCATCTGGGACCCAAAGTGGTTAGTACTCGGGTAACCTATTGTAAGTTGTGTAATAAGGGATAACTTAATAAATTTGTTAGACAAATATTAATAAGATAATTGTATGTCTTGCCCATGCCTTAAGTGCTTGTATAGTCTAAGGATGAGAATGGGATGATACCTAAAAGTAGGTATGATTATAATTCCTCATCTTCATGAGAGGGTATTTTGGTTCCACATGGGTCATGCTGAGGGTCTGAGGTCTAGAGTGACCAGTCCAGGGTAACTCAACTTGATAAATGCTTGAGGGTTTGGGGTCTAAAGAGACCAGTCCAAGGTAACTCAAGTAGTTTTCCATGTGATGACACTCCTATAGTATGTAGCCCAAGTCTCCTTGGTAGTTTATGCATTTGCCTCTAGTGGTATGTCTTTGGTATTTAGTATTTGGTGCTTTGGTACTTGTTGGTATTTTGATATTTACTATCTTTTCTTTATCATTAGTTGGTGGTACATTTTGGGCTAGAGAGCCTTCAGGATCCATTTCTTAGTTGTTTTGGTGTGTTGGATTTTGTGATTATTATCCAAGTGGAGTTTGTTGTTATCTTCTTAGCACGGTGGGAGTGGACCTTTGGTTCCACATGGTCAGGTGGTAGTGATTCTATTACCATTGAGATTCTGATGTTCATGATGGTGCTAGATGATGATTATATCAATTACCTTCTTCTTGTTCTTTATTGGAGGCTTGTTCATATCTATCTTATGGTGTTATATTTGTACCATGTATTAGTATTTCAAATGTGATTATTTTAGGATATTGTACTATACTTTGTACTCGATTATTGTTACATACCCTGTGACTTGTGCAATGGATGTTGTTTCATTATGTGTACCTTGATGTATCAGTTGTATGTGTGTGTTCATTTATATGAGGTTGTACTTGTTATTCATTTGTATTATATGGATATTGTATATTATTTGTTGTGTTTAGTAGATTAATTAACTTACATAATTCCACGTCATGGAACCCTTGGGATTTGTAATCTATAAATGAGTTACATTTGTAAGTATGTATTGTCTTATGTTATATTTATTCTTCTTTTATATTCATTATTATTTGTAAACTTTTAAGAAAAAAAATATTTTGTAAACAAAGCAACATGTTTTAGGTTAAATTCTCTTGGGTTCCCCAACGGGGCATTACATATCGTATGATATGATGCTGGACAAAATGACATAATGCAGGAAAATGGACACCTTACCACTAGTTTTGAGAATTTAGACCAATCTGAATGAGTTTGACTTTGAATCCGTGATGAGTCTGAATTCCCCTAAATCATGTCTGAATATTTCCAAACAAGCAATAGTGTGATTAGACAATAGTCTCCAAATAATCCACCAAAGCTCAAAGCAACTTTAGGGATATAAGAAATTGTGAGTTCTAAGGGGATGTTTGTAATATGCCAAGAGTGCCAGGTGTATGTTCCATAATGATTTGCACGGGTCTTAACACATTATAAGATACACCAAGAAAAAACTACATAAGGTCAAGGCTGGTATCAAAACCTTTGCCCACAACTTGGTATTTCATCGCCTCACACAAAGTGATGTTAGATTTTCTAAGGATAGCATCCAAGGGCATACATATGGTGATTAGTCTTGGGGTGATCCGAGTAAAGTCCACTTAGATCAATCCTTGCACAATGATTATGATACTTTTGGGGGTAAGTCGGTTAGCTTCTAACCAATGGTTTTTATTAAGGGCATATGTTCGCAACTATCCCTTTTAGTTTCACTTAGCAGAATTGAAGGCTGTAGACCTATAAGCGCTTCAAGTAAAGGTAGTCTTGTAAGCAAGATTGAGACCTCACGACCCTACACATCACTCTTGCGTGTGTTCTCTCAGTCAAACAAGTGACCCAACACAGTTAATAGCTACATCCTTATGGTGTTTGGCCAACAAGGCATAAATTTTAGAGTGGGTTGGATGAGCTGGCTTTGCTTTATCCCACTTGGGTCATTCCTATGAGATTTTTACCTCAACGAAAAAACCCTCTAAAGGTAAAATGAAAGGAAAAGTAGATAGGCCAATGAAGGTCTAGATTTCTAATTTTCCACAAGGGAAAACAACATACTCTCCTACTCCATAGCTTCTCCCAAGCACATCAAGCACATGTTCATTTACCAAAAACTCTTTGCAAATGACAAACCAAGTAGGTCAAGATTTTTGATTCAACCTCTAGGAGGTGAAGAGAATACTCTCCTACTACTCAACTAGTCATAAGAAAATAAACCTCCTAATTATGCTAGATGCCTAGAAAACCAAATTTATGAAAGCATAATGTTGATTTTTTTAATTTTTATTTCCAAGGCAACCTACAACACAAATAACTTTATTAATCTCCAATTATGTCTTTGGAAACCATCCTACAACCACGAAGCATTAGTAGTCTCAAGATAAAGCCATGTAGGACACTTTGACAAGCAAATTCTCCCTCAAATATTCTGTTAAAACCTATTATTTTCTACAAAATAGAATGTTAAAGCCAAGATGAAGTTGAATCAAGCACCAAAATTCAAAAATTCTAGCAACTAGACCCCTAAAAATGCTCTCTATTTTTTATATGATGAAACATAGTCACACCATATTATCTACAATGAAACTCATAAAGCCATGTGATGAAAACCATAGTTCTTTTATCATACAATGAAACCCAGAATTGCATGCAATAAATCACCTTAAGCCATATTATCATATGATAAAACTCGCAACTACATGCAATGAAAGAATGTTTCATACAATAATTTGTACTATCAGGTGCAATATTCATCACAATTTCAGAAAATAAATAAAAATATCCTGTAAGAAATGAGATCAAAAACTGATTTGGGCCCCATGGTTGGTGCCAAAAATATGCGGTTAAATATTGGTATTCAAATATGATGCAACCAACACCTAATTAACCATTAACTCAAGAATCTAGCTATATGAATCCACATCAAATGAACCAACAAAACCCTCAAAAGCGGCTTACTACTTCCTAGTTGAAGTGAGTTTAATCCTTTTAAGATGCTCATAGATTGGCATGAAGGATTAATGACTTGAATACTCCAAAATGGAAGATTCAAATGCAATACAAAACTAGGAATGAAACTAGAATGAAAAATTAACAATACTAAAATGAGAGAACTAAGCTAGCATGGATGCAAAAAAACTAGTATTCTAGAATGAAAATGCAATAAACTATGCTATGATAAATAAATGCAAGAAAATAATCTAGAATTGTTAAGAATGCTCAAGAATGCAAGTATGCAATAGTGATAATGACCAAGGTGGAACCCTTGATCCAAGGAAGATCTTCCTTTTAAAGGAATTGCCTCAAGAATGAAGGGTCGAGATTAAGAGGAAAAATATGTTAGGTAGAGATGAGTGATGAGAAAGGTCAATCCATGTGAGAGGATCCAAGATTTTTGATTAGTCAAGCTTGGTGGGAGAATAAGAAAAAATATAAAATCCCCTTTTAATTGCCAATTAATAAAGATTAAGTTGCACAAACTGCTCTTTTTAATAAAAGTGCTAGGACTTTATATTAAAAGTAAGTTTTGACAATTAAATGATTTTTCAAGTTTAGAAATGATTTATGTTTGATTTTTAGAAATAATTTAATTATGCAAGGGTGATTATTTAGGTTTCTTACATAATCACATCTAGTAATTATGCCTTTGAGATTTAGGATTTGTTGTAAGGCAATTTAATCAAGATTAGGGGCTTAGGTTCTACTAGACAAATTTTAGGTGATTACAGTCCTTAGTTCTCAAATGGAACAATATGGACCCTAATAGGAAACCTATATATATTTTTAAAGACTAACTCAAATTTAGGAGATGTTGGTTATAAGGGTTAGCACAATACTTCAAGTTACCTATGCGAGGAGAAGGTAACTCAAATATAGTGGCCACACTATTTGTTTTCCTCAAGATAATTCTATAATTACATCCTACTTGCCAAGGCACATAGATGAAGTACAGACAATTATAATAAACAAGGAAGGCATTGGGAAAAAGAAAAATTTCTATGTTAGTAGAGATCATGTTAAAATATAAGATATGTGATTACCTACAATACAAATATGTACAATTAGATGGGTCTGTATTATCCTCTTACCCCTTTCCTCTACTAATATCTTAGCCATTCTACATGTAACAAATTCAAGCACTAATCCCAAAGATGTGGGGTTGATGCTATTAGAAGTTATGGATGATAATCTATTATAAGAGAAAATGGAAACACAATCTTCATTTGTGTAAAGTCTTTTACTTTCACTTAGAGAGGTTGAAGATGTGTGCTCTTAACTATAACTACAAAAAGGGTGACCAACTCCTATTGTACAATTACCACCCATTTATCCATATCTCATAAATGAATGCACCATTGAAGGATTGTTTGTAACATAATTCATCACTTTGATTCTAGATGGAAATGCCATGTTCAAATGATAATGTATCAAAGAAGTAAAGTTACATGATATGATTTCCATCTTCTATAATACCATGATAATAGGTTTGGCCAACACCCACAATTTAGATACTTCCTATTGAATATACTTATGTGTCATCACAGTTAAGCCACAACATCTATATTTATATATAGGCAATTGGATAATTCTATATATACATACTTTTTGTGTTATCAGAATGGTCAACACTCCCCCTAGGATTCATGACAAGGGACTAACCACCCCTTGTGGATTCTATAAGTCTAGTGGTTGTATCAACCGACATTGACAAGTTGATCTTTTGGTGCAATGACAATCACACTTGTAACAAGTAGTATCAGATCTTAGTCACAAGTTTGAATCCCCTCAGGTAATTTTGAGGGGATATTGTTGGTAGAATGGTTAGCACTCCCCTCAAGATTCGTGACAAGGGAGTAACCACCTCCTGTGGATTCTATAAGTCTAGTGGTTGTATCGGGCATTGCCATGTCGATCTTTTGGTGCAACAACAATCACACTTATAACATGAACTTTGCCAAAGACTAAAGGAATTTCCTAATGACAAGGTTATTGATTGACTGGTGTGGTTTAGCTCATCAATTTGGATCACATGCTTATTTTGGAACCGACATAGAGGAGAGATTTTAAATGTGGTTATTCAAATTGGTTGTCCAATACTACTCTTCGCCATTAGTTCAATAAATATGAACTGACAAGGCTTACATAACATCATGTTATCCAATGCACCTATAAATCCTTATGCAACTTCTTGATGGAGGTTAAAATATATAGTTCAAACCCACTCTGTATCGAAATATACATGCACCATAGATTTGCTACATTTTGTGATGAGGTCTTATGAAAATTCCTTGGTGCAAGTGACTATAGGTATAACTCTTGTAACATTATAATCTTATAGAAAACTATTACTTATATTAATTTCTAAAATGTCTTTCTATAATTGTGAGTGGCAACATAGAGGCTTTGTACATATTCATGGTTTTACTTGGCTCCATGAAGTAATTAACTTTGGAAATTTACAATAGGGTATCATTTAATTAATACAAAATGCACTAAACTACATTAATAGATATATCTTTTCATGGAACCAAAGAACCATTGAACTAAGAAACCAAATATTTCATTGATCTCTTATTTATGACCCTTGTTTGATAGACACAAGCAAACCTTCCATTGGATACAATGAATTGATCAAACATGTTCAATGAAACACAAAGTGTACTCTAGTAACTTGTCTTTGGAGGAAATTGACATCTCTTGTATGTTGCTATGAAGATTATGGGACCATGTAAGAAAAATTAGTTCTTTCTAATGTTGATAATGGTCAACCAAGACACACTCCTACTTGCAATGATGACCGTATAAATCTACACAACCTATTTATACTCTTTATTTGCAAGTCAAATGCAAATTGCTAACAAGTTCTCTCAATAAATGTAGTGCTAAATTAAATTGAAAAATATGAAACAAAAGCTGAATAAAATTTTGAAATATACCATGTTATGTTATCTCACATTTCAACCAATTTTGAGTCTAACAAACTAATCCAAATTTCCCTTTGAAAAATTCTCATTGATACCCTTGTGGATCACAATACTGGTGCTTAAGAGACCTACCATCGTTTACTAAAATTAACACTATCCCTATGTCTTTTTTGGGTCGATAAATGTTACTTTTATATTGATTTATATTTAAAATAATTACAAGTATTGAAACCATCATCTATGAGTATAATGTATATTCCAAAAAACTAGATCCTGACCTCCTACCATCTATCACTTATCAACCTATCATCTGCCCATATGTTCAAATTATACATTCATATGACATTTATTTTACAAAATAATTGGAACTTGTTCACAACATTTAGGTCTTTAACAAACTTATACAAATATGCTTGTCCACACATTACTTGTATGCATAAAAAAACTTGCAATACTGGGTCATATGCCCTAGAAAAAAAAGGGAAGAAGAACACAAAAAAATACAACCAACCACCTGTGATGTGATATGCCAATCAAAAAACATAGGGTGTTTGCCCTTGGAGTCACCTTATGGCCTTCCTTCATTAGGCCTTTTCCCGCACATGGGGTTCCCCTCCCTCGTACAGGGCTAGAAATCACATTGGCACCCCATCCTCGTCCCTTACCACGACTTGGTTTCTTTCCTCTGCAACCACGTAAAATCATACCTTTCTCAGTTTGCATATCCTTCTGGTTTCTACCATGTACGTCATCCTGCAAGCACTAATAATCTGCCAAAGTAAATTTGAGAAGAGACTTGTTGAAATTCTCTCTTGGTGTCCCACATTGGAGATCCAACTTCCAATCCTTGGTGTATTTGTATAGTATTTCCCACATATTTCACCCCTCAGCCCTTCTCGCCTCTCTATTGTCACCATCTCGCCATAGGATGAATGGGTGAACATTCCCTAGGTATTCTGGTACATGCACCCAATCACCCACATCTGTGATGAAGCCTTGACCTAGATGTGCAAGATTTAAAATGGCCTCCAAACCACCACACCATTCTAGTCTGCCAAATCTCTTCACTACCCTTCTGGTTTTCTCGATGCCACCAACTTCCAATCTCCATGCACAAAACAGGGATGCAACATCTGTGTTCATGTGGTATTTGTATTCAATAATTAAGTACTCTATCCTAGATATGCCCCAAACCATAACAAGGAAAAAAGGGTCATCTATAGTGAAGACGATCTTTAACCTCTTAGTTGAAACCTTGTCCCAAAAAGCCATTTATTATTTGGAGGCTTTCATGCAAAAATTGGCTTCCATTTCGATACTTGTCACATGCTTTCTCCACCTCTGCTTCTTGGAATGCAAAATATCACTTGCAGTTACTTTTGAAGGATTACCCTAAGTTGTTGAATCATCATTACCTAGACTTCCAATCCTTAAAAATCATGCACAATCTTTTTGACATTCATTCCATCATAAATGTACATGAATTCTCTTTCTTTTATCCACCTCCAAAATGATTGATGCGATGTTCACCCTTTGAATCTTGTGTCACCCTTGCTTGCATGTGCAAACCTATGTGCCTGCCACCTTAACGTGTCCAATTTCATGCTTCATCGCCACTAAAGTGGTCTTATCACCGCTAGCTTAGATAAAGAGTCCACCAATGTGTCGCCTTCCCTACACACATGGGATATTTTGAAATTTTAAAAGGATCAATTTTTTTCGAATAATGGATACAATCTTGTCAAGTTTCCACACCTCCAACTTTCCATTTATCAAAGCATTGATGATTATTTGTGAGTCACCTTTCAGGTGTAGATTATTGACATTGAATTTAGTTGCCAATTCCAAAATAGTAGAGAAACTTGAACTTCTACTTCATTATTGGTTCGATCTGCTAATATTTTGGATTCCACTACCATAATGTTCCCCCCGAAATCTCTCGCCACACATCCCACACCCAAAGGCCCTGGGTTATCTTGTGAAGCACCATCGAATTTGAATTTTGTCCATCCTTCTACAGGTTTCTCCAATTCTGCACCTGCTCTAAGATTTGGGGAAGGATAAGCCCTTGGAAGCCCATTAACAGGTTGATCACTCTCCCTATGTTGCAAGACATTTATTTCTTGAAATGTAAATCAATAAAATCTTTCAATGTGTTTCAATCTACCCACATCCACAACCATGCATCCAAACTATATAGATGCTTCTATGACACAACCTATACATTTGGAACAAAATACCAATTATTGAAGTGACTCAAAAGTGTACCCTCCAAGCATCTTGCAAGAACATTCAATAGAAATATCGACCCATACTAGCCATTGTTCAAGTATCTTCACAATTCACACGTGTCCCTACAAATGAGGACAATTTTTTTCAAGCATTATGTTGGAGTGAACTGCTACTATACCATCCATTTCACAATATTCAAAATGATTTTGGTACATTAGACGATCAAGTCATAATTCAAGAGAGAAGTTCTCAAGCAACTACCATCCATGATATGTGCAATGTACACCTCTAGAACTAATTGAAGAAACCAATGCTATAAGTCCTCTCAGTAAGGAAGATAAAACATAAAGAAACATATCCAATGAATGACAAGTCTTGTCAAGTCTATATCCAAGCTTCCCTATTCACCTTGATGAATTCAACACACCTAATTGATGTGGAATCGACTTCAAACATGATCGAGAGAAGCTCAGGTCAATCCACTACAAAAAATAATAGCTACTACTTTCATAGAATCCAATCATCCAACATTTTAAGCTTACTCTAACCTCAATAGCCTGAATTAACCTATATAGTGAAAAAAGAACATGATGTAGGTATTTCACACCTACAAGCCAATACTTTGCAACCACCACTTAAAAGGATTATTCAAGGAACTATAGGAACTAAAAAGTCTCACTTGATAACAAGCATTGAGTTTGCACTCACAAGCTCAACACCAATTGGAAAATCACAATGCTATTACTTTTTGCATCAACGAGGGTTGCAACATTCAACATACAAGAATAAAAAAATTATTCACGCTCCAAATACCAATAAAATAAATGACCCTCTTACAAGGAAAAACACCAACAACCTTCTAAGAGAGCATGCACTTTATTCAATGCATTCTACTAGATGAAATGAGCTTCATTGACCCAAAGCTACTACAGAGAATTGACAACAAGTTGCATGGAGCATTTCTTGGATGTAACCACATCTCATTTAGAGAATGACCAATCATGCTCTTTAGCGAGTTAGGCCAGCTACTACTAGTTAAAGTCATCCCCATGTATCCTTCAACTTCTTATGGGGGAACATTATGGTGCGACTTCATAAAAGATAACTTTGAACAAAATATTTTTTCAAAT
Source organism: Chamaecyparis obtusa (assembly GCA_027943335.1). Classification (NCBI taxonomy): domain Eukaryota; kingdom Viridiplantae; phylum Streptophyta; class Pinopsida; order Cupressales; family Cupressaceae; genus Chamaecyparis; species Chamaecyparis obtusa. The sequence continues at coordinate 120,815 of BSBK01003442.1, forward strand.
TGGAGAGGAGCCTGTCCAAATTAGTTTTCATGCCCTACTCTCAAATTTATGAAATTCAGAGCTTATAGTTGCAAATTGGCAAATTATAATGTCATGATCAAGTTCCTCACTCACCTTTGAAGAGTAATATATTTTCTCATACTTCATACATATATTTCTAACAAATAAAATAACATTGTTACATAATCACTACATGTTGTTGTCTTCAACAATACCAATTTCCCTATCCATATTAGAGCAACTTAGGGGATCAACATGCTCAAATCCAAAGGAAGAACAACTTAAATTTAATATACTCTTATTTGTTGGCCTAGAGGTTATGTTGTGTTCGAATTTGTGTGTGGTGTATACACCTAAAAATGGTCACCTAGACTATTAGCCCCTTTTGCTAAATCATCAATTGCTTGTTCTTGATCAAATCCTAGTTCTATCATTTATCTGATTTTTTTCATGTACTAATCATTGTTAGATTTTGGATTTTGATTCTCCTAACTCTTGTTGGTCTAACAAGTTGTGGTTGTAGGTGCTTCTTGCTTGAAATTTGCTAAAATCGCATGTCAAAGAGGGCTACTAATGGTTTTTGCAGGCCTGCCCTAAGCATAAAAACCAAATCAAGTGCTTGTTTAATTTCTTTCTTTATTAAGTGCGGCATATACTAGTTGTTTCATTAGGCACTTAATACTTTGTGAAAGGAATCTTGGGGTGGTAGGAGAAGTATGCTCTTCACCTTTAGGTGAATCAGAAAATCTTGACCCATCTTGAGGTTTTGGAAGCAAAGGGGTAATTGGATCTTGTTTGGTGTGTTTGGGAGAAGTTTTTGAGATAGGGGAGTATGCTCTTCACCCTTGTGGTGAACCAAAAACCTTGAACCTCAAGAATTAATCCACTCTTTGTTTAGCCTAGGATCCTTTAGCGGGCCTGCTCTTGAGCAATCAAGAGGAACGACCCAAGTGGGGACAACCTTGTCATCATTTTCCTTGGTGGCGAGTGATTCCAACTCACTATAATCTCAAGGCTATCAAGGACACAAAACCTTGGTAGACATAGTACTTATCTTCGCTTGATGTGAGTAACTTGTGGGATTGTGACCACGAGGAAAGCATTAAGCAAGAATGCTTAAGATACTCTTGAGGCCGCAAGGTCCTAGTCTTTTATGAGGAGCAAGAGGGGTGCTATGAACGGAAATCCTTACTATGAACCATTAGATAGAGGCCACCCTATTTTAGCTGCTTAGCTTCTTGGTGCAAGGATTGATCCAAGTGGACTTACCCGGATCACCCCAAGACACTCACCATATGTGTTCCTTTGGTTGTGTTTTTGACACTTCCATGACAACACCAATATCTCTTGTGGGCAACCACTTGGTGTGAGGCAAGGGAGCATCAAGTTGTGGGCCACGTTGCTAAGTAATGAGCCTTGTCCTTCTAGGTAGTAATTGCTTGAATTGTCTTCGATTGTGCTATACCAATGTAAACGTTCTCAACATTCAAACACATGGTAGCGTTCATAAGGTTCTCTATTTTGATATCACAAGTGCTTGTCTTGGCAAGGTTGCTTTTGCCCTTGTTTCAAGTGTTCTATGACATGTTTGATCCCATACTGTTTGCAAACCTGTCTTTTATCTGTTGCCATTGCTTGTCAAACTAAGAAATTGCACTGTTCAATCTACAAATTTGGTCCAAGCGCTTCAAAACTAAGTTTTTCACGTTCACTGGTCAAGAGTCATATGATATTGAAGTATCCTTGCATACCCTCAACCAAGAATCCTGAGTCATTTCTACTGTCCTATCATTGCTACAATTCAGAGTTGCTAAACTTGCACTTTAACCTGTCGTAGAGTGTCTTTTTCTATTCTTACCTGAAACTGGTTTGTTACCTACATGCTTAGATTTGTTCTAGACTGAAACAAATGAGCTAAAACTATTGGGTTTGAGTTTAACGAATGCTACTCTTGATCACTTGTCGCATCACGGTTACCTCTCTAGCTACTTGCTTATTAAGCTTCTTGCTCGTTGCTCGGCTTTAGTCAATTGATTGCTGTAAGTGCTTGAGCACTTTTGACGAGCCATCTCTCTATTGTTCTACTTTGACAAGTGATCTTTATTAGCTTTGCTTATCTCAAATCTAAGAAACTTTGTCTCATTCTATTAGTCAACCAACATCTCTTTTCATGCCGGTTACAACTCGGTCTCAGTTTGAGCAGGAGAATCACCCTCCGTTCAATTATACACAGTTACCTTCTCCAACTAGACGTTCAAAAGCACCCATTAGCAACAACAGTTCTAGTTCTGACCAATCTGAGAATTCTAAGGCTACACCGTGGTATAAAGGAGGTTTCCTCTTTTCCGCATTCAAGACCCCCAAAAACACAGACAGTGTCTCACTCACTTTGACTGAACAAGAAAAGTTTCAACTCTTGCAAGAACACTTTGAGCGTAAGGATAATCAAGCGCGCTTAGACAAAGAACACAATCAACAAAGGATGGATGCTGCTAGGTGCATGGCTTATAGAGGGACATTTCATGAGCAACCTGAGACTAGTAATCATGAGCATAGACCTCTTTTTAACAATGGCAACAACACGCCACCAAGATCTCCTCCAAGGACAACTTTTGCTATGCCTTCTTCACCTCCTAGACCTCCTCCCTCTCAACATGAGGCAGAGGCTAATGATGAGATTTCTAGTGAGGATCTTATGAGATGTGAACAAGATGTGGATTTCCAACGAATGATGCATAAGCTTTTAGAGCGTAATGGCGATCAATATTTTCAATATATGACTTCTAGAGGATACAAGCTTCCTCCCAGCTATGATGTTAGACAAATTGTCCAACAAAGAGTACCAACTGAATTGGAAGTCCTTCAAGAAGAATTACGTCGGACAAATCAACGCCTTACCCAAATGGCATTAGAAAGAGAGCCTCCAAAGGTCTCTTTTGTAGAATCAATTTGTGCTCTTCCTTTTGATAAAGATCTATACATGGTCCCGTTTCCTAAGGATATTGAGGTTCCTAAATATGACAAGTATGATGGAAATGGTGACCCTCATGACCATGTGCATCATTTTTATGCTCTTAGTATGGACTTTCTTCATGAAGACACATATCTCCTACGCTTATTCCCTCGAAGCTTAAGAGGCCAAGCTTTGGAATGGTTTGTGAAATTGACACCACCGCTTAAGACTTTTGATGAGTTAGCTCAGCGATTTACCCAACAGTACTCTTACAACATCCAACAACCTATCACTGTGATAGATCTCGGTAATCTAAGACAACATCAAGGTGAGCCATTTGCAACTTACTTACAACGTTGGAGGTCATTGTATTCTCGATATCCTCGTCAGCTTCCTGAAAGAGAAAAGATTGACATTTTCGTCAACACACTTGTGCCTAAGCTATTTTATGATCTAAGGAAGCAACTGTTCTCCTCCTTCCATGACATGGTTGAAAGTGCATATCGGATTGAGGATGTAGCTATAAGAAAAGGGGATATTGTTATTAATAAAGATGCTATAGGCAATGGTAAAGACAAGAACAAACCTTGGAATAAGAACATGTATGTTGTTAATGATGGGGTTGTTGATGCTCCTAAAGTTAAAGAGCCCGCTTTCAATGTCTCCAACACTATCTATGCAGTGAAACAACAAGAAGCTAGCAACACTCACAATGCTCCTAAACCTCAATATGCAGATAAGCCTAAGAAGTCATTTCGAAAGTGAGTCTATACCAAGTTGGCAGAACCTTACGATGTGATCCTTAAGACTTTGGTTGACAATGGATATCTTACACTTCCTGATAAACCTGGTAACTGGGATCTGATAAATAAGCCTGATTGGTGGAGAGAGGATCATTACTGCCATTATCATAGAAACAAGGGACATCCAATAGATAATTGTTTTAGGCTTAAGGATGATATTCAGGATCTTATTGAGAACGACACAATCTCCACTGATGGCTTAACTAAAAATTCTGATCACACAGCTTTCAAAGATCCTCTACCTAAGCATGATAAGGGGGAAACCTCTCAAACACATAAGAAGAATCATGATGCAAAGATCAATTACACGTATCCTTCTAATACGCTTGTGATTAACATGATAGAGCCCGTTGAGAGTGTTCTAATGATGAGGTCTCAAGATGATAATAACACCAATCATGGTAAGCCAAAGTTAGTATTGCAAACACGTGCTAGTTCATCTTCCCAAAGTGAGACACTGAATGCTATTACTAGGGGGCAAGCCAAGATTGTCCTTAAAACTGCGCAAGATCCCAAGCAAGCTTTGCCTTCCAAACAAGTGGCTCCTTCAGCCACCCCTAGCTATGATCTTGTCCAACATTTGCAAAAGACACCAGCACAGATATCTATCCTTGAGTTGCTTCGATTATCCTCTTCGCATAGAGAGATTCTTGATGAGGCTCTACGTACAACATGTGTTCCCAATGACATTGATCCAGATCAATTTTAGGCTATGGTCAACCACATTTCATCTCCGCTATCTCTCTCCTTTTCTACAGAAGATGACATATCTATTGCTCACCCACATAATCTAGCTTTACACATTGAAGTTCTAGTCTACAATACCCGAGTCTGCCGAGTCCTGATAGACAATGGTGCAGGGTTAAATATTGTTTCTTTCAATGTCATACAACAATTGGGTTTGTCAGAATTCGCTGTGGATTCTAAAAAGAAGATTACTATAAAAGCTTATGATGAAGTGGAAAGATCTTCCAAAGGTCTTGTCACGCTGCCTGTCCGAGTGGGCCCTGTCACGAAAGATATTAGCTTCCAAGTATTGGACATCCCACTCGCATATAACATTCTTTTGGGTTGTCCTTAGATCCATGACATGCAGGCTGTTCCTTCCACTTATCATCAGTGCATCAAATTTCCATACAATGGCACTGAAGTTGTGATTCCTGGAGACCATACTATTGCTATCAATGCTCTTGCTGCTACTGAAAAATTTGTTCCTCATAATGAACCTTTTGTTGATCCTAGTACGTCTCTAGTTGCTACTGAGAAATCATTTAAGATGATGAGCCTTGGTATGGGTGAATATAAACTGGGTTCTTTTGCTTCTATACCTATTTCTCCTAGATCATATGGGAGACCTTCTGATCAGATGCAGCCTTCCACTTCTGCTATGGTGATCTTTGATACTTTTGTTCCTTCATCCGTTCCTTTAGAAGCAGAAAGAGAAGAACAAGCTATTCAAGAGTGGATCTATAGAGAGGATTCTAGAAATACTCCCATGCTCAGTAATTCAGACACAGATACAGATGAGTCACCAATACACACTATGGCTCACATGGGTGATGATCTTCCCTCTACTTCACTTCTTTGGGGAGAAAAATGTATATCTACTGATGATATGGATGTTGATATGGTTCATTCTTGTCGTAACCATCCCGACGTGGTTGATGGGTCTTGTGTGGGGTCTGATGAGTTTGTTCCTCGTATTGCCTTAGTGGACCACGCTGGTTCTTCTATGACAAGTCTAGATCTAGCTACTTTTGGAGCTTACCCTATAGGCTCAACTTCTCTTGTTACCAGAGATGACACCCCTTGCATAAATGCTATTGAACCGGTCACTTCATTTCATCTCGCATCAACACCTGTTATTTCTTCCACCAGCGAACTAGCCACAAAAAAGATTGAATCAGCAATCAAGTATCACAGTCATCACGTCAAAAGAAAAGAGAAATGGTCGGATGGAAAAAACCACATTGTGGCAGTATCTGCACCTAAGAAAAGTAAAAATAAACATCTGCTCAAAAATAATGAGTCTCAAATAAAAGATGACAAGCTGATTCTCTACAGAAAAATGGTGCACTACTTCAAGCATGATCTCATATCTGTTATATTTCAGCCTATTCCTAAAGCTGAGAACAAAGTTGCTAATGCCTTGGTTGCTTCGACATCCATCTTACAAATGAACAAGCATAAATCTCGCTTCAAGTTCCTAGTGGACGAATTACGCTATCCTACTCACAAATCTTACAATCCTACCATCTTTTCATATCTTCCACCTCATATCCCTCCTAAAAATCCACCACGCCATTCCTTCCACCATCCCTTACACTTTGCCTTTGTCTCTGGTGACCTGTATAGGAAGGGTCTAGACGGAACTCTCCTTAAGTGTCTAGAAATAGAGGAGTCAGAAAAAGTGCTAGCTGAAATCCACGATGGCATATGTGGATCACATTCTAACGATCCTCCGCTAGCTCAGACATTGCTTAGGGCTGGTTATTATTGGTCGAACTGGTTGAGACCTCCTATTGTCACAGTTGCAGCATTTGGGCCTGGGGCCTATCAATCCTCTACATCAGAGGAAGCAGATTCTTGATGTCCATTTCTATCTAGGGCATCCTTTGTACATATTTTACGATCCTGAAAAAAACTCTAAAAAATTCATATATGATGCTGAAAAAATCCTAAAAAGCATAAAAAGTACTGAAAAAAGGAGCATCCTAGTGAAAACCTAGCAATAGGCGCTTTGATGTCTCACCAAAAAAATAAAAAAATAAAAAAATAAAAAAAAATTGAAAAAGTGCCTTGGTGAAAACCTGGAAACAGGTGCCTTGGTAGCAAAAATACAAAAAAATTATAAAAAGTCCTAAAAAAAAATTTGCAATAAATCTATCAAGTGGTGAAAACCTGGAAACAGGCGCTACTTGAGACCCTTTGCACCTATGTCTATCAGTCTTGTGTGGCACTCCTTTGCTCCACTTCTCGCTTTGTCTCTCCTAGCCTGGAATTGATTCTTGTCTTAGTCTAGGGGGCATACGTTGTTTTAAGCTTATCTTGGGTCTCTTTGTGCGTCTGGGTTTCTTAGGCACCTCGCAAATGGTGTTTTTCAACACCACCCCAACTGTGTTTTTCAACACTTACCCTTGCGTCGAGTGTTTCTTAACACTTATCAGATATCCTACCCACAGTCTAGATGATGCAATATTTCTCACTGGCAGATGCGATACTCAAAGCTTGACTTTATGACCTACACACACGCACTTACCTTGCTGAGATTTGTTTGACTTTATTTCTTTGCGTGTTGTCTATGATGATTTCTTTGCTGAATGTTCTCCCCCTATGATTGTTTTCGATGATGCATAGCTAGAAGACTTAGGGTATGAGAACATGTTTTATTTCTTTATCTGCTTGTGGGTATATTTTGTTGGTCCTCACTGTCATGAGCATTTATGCTAGTCTCACTTGACACTACGGACCTACACGGTATTATCCTTGACTGTTTCACGAGTGCATGCTTCTAGTCATCTTGACTTTCTTGTGTCTCGATGTGAGCATAATCTTGCTATATCAAACTTAGGTAATCTCACTGCACTAGTCATCTTGACCTACATGTCTTTGATGCCTAGGTGAGATTTCCACATTTCTATCTGATATAGATCATATTCAGATCCACATAGTTATGCTAGTGTGTATTGTATGATCTTACGACGCTACCAATAACGCTCGATGATGAATATTAGATGTCTATTGGCTTTGTGACCTTGCAAGTAAACCACTTTTCATGTAGCTTGCATTCTTAAGTTCATGTTAGTTTAGTTTTGCATCTTGCATATGGAGAGAGCTCTCCTTTATCTTTCGTGGACTTGTTAATCAACTGCGCTCACCTTTTGCTTCTTCCCAATCATGTCTTTCACTTCTTGTCTTTCATATCACATCATTTTCCTTTCATTTCGGGATCGAAACCGAAATCTGAGTTCACCTTGATCACCCAAATCACCTTTTCCCCCTCTTTCACGCAGTTGGCTGACCTTTTGAGGCCTAATCCTTCAATCTTCACTGGGGCATTCCTCACCTCTTCATCTCCATCTCTTTCAAACTTCTAGTCTTTCATTCACTTTCAAATCCCAAGTTCAAATCCCCCTCCGTGGTGTTTTCGGGTTGAGGGACCAATAGGTTCGTGCCCCGTGTCCCATGTGTGGGGCATATCTTCACTGCTTGATGGTTATTCTGTTCTCTTTCTTCGATTACGATTTCTAGTGATTTGATCATGTTGCTCTTGCTTCTGCATTCCCTCTACTTGATTTCGCTTTCGATCCTGAGGGGGCAGACACATCATATCTTATTAGCTATCTCTTTCCTAAGTGTTCAGTACTGTCGCTACCAGGCTGACCATGCAAGATTTGCTATCTCTCTGTACTTCATTCTTTGGAGTCAGATCACTATCTTCTTGCCTTCTTGGCTACTTGCTTGCCTTCTTGGCTATTTTATTCTTTGACTGCATGTGATCCCAAATCGATCTCACATCTGTCAAAATCGCTATTGCTTGCTTTCTTGGTTGTTTGCTTGCCTTCTTGGCTGATCTATTCTTTGACTACATGTGTTCCCAGATCGATCACACATTAGTCAAAGAGGGGCAAATGTATACACCTAAAAATGGTCACCTAGACTATTAGCCCCTTTTGCTAAATCATCAATTGCTTGTTCTTGATCAAATCTTAGTTCTATCATTTATTTGATTATTTTCTATGGGCTAACCATCTTATCCTAAGTTTTTATTTATTTAGAAAAGAATATTCCCTCCCCTTTTAATAAATAAAAAGCCCCCACTTTTCCTCTTAATCCTAAGTTGCACAAATAAAGCATTATTCTTATTTTATAAAAAGGGAAAAAGCACTTTTTGTCTCATATGGACATAAAAGTCAACTCTTATTTTCCTATTGGAGGATACTTGTGCACATGGATTGCTCCCTCTTCAAGCTCCACCATTGATTAAATCTTTTGCCTCTTAATCTCCATGGTCCATTTCTCCTCATTTCCTATAGAAAAAGAGCTCTCTTCTTCATTCTAGATCCCCAACTTTTTATGCTAACTTTATGCTGCAGGTTTTCTAGGTACACTTTGGAGCTTTTGAAGATTTGGAGCATTCTTGCATCTACATCTCATTCTTGCATTCTACATCTTATTCTTGCATTCTTAGCTTAGCTTCATATTTATGCTTTCTTAGATTAGCTTCATTTCTATGCTCTAGATTAGCTCACATAGATTAATTAGCTTGGGTTGTAGGGTAAAAGCACAATAAGTTGTCACCCTTTTACAAAGGAAGAGGCTAACAACACAAAAATTAAAAAACTTCAAGGGCATAAAAGTCACATTTCTGTTGAGAATTTGAAGATGATGTAAACTGATGAAATGTGTAAAATAGGATGAATTTTATGCCTATAATTTTTAAAAATTAATTTGAGCAAAAATTAATATATTTTTTTAATTTTTTGGGTCTATTTTTCATATCCTAAAAATACTACAAATAAACGAGTTCACTTCCCGTCAAATCATTATAAGTAAAATATTTTTTTTCCCTCCAATTTCATAATATGTTTTAGATGACATGTATATCTAGTGCAAGAAAAAAGAAAGAAGTTTTTTCGATCTATAGTTTACCCGTTATAAGTATTGAAAGTCGACCTTACCTGAAATCAACAGTTTTTGTCTCCCGTCACTTTTACCTTATAAAAAATATACCAAAAATGAAATAAATTATATATTCTTGAAGAGGACTCTCTCCTCTAGTGCCCTATATAATTTTAAATTTTTTTTGAATTGATTTAGTATTTTTCTATATTTTCCGAATCAATGTCTTCTTAAAGTTTAATATACCTACATGTAGTTTTTAGCAAATTTGTTTAACGTTTTGTAGATGAAACAATATAAAATTTATATGTCCAAAATCGTACTTTTGAGATCTAGAAAACGGTACTTTTAGTTTTTTAACATTTTCTATTTTGATCTAAGAAAGGAACAACAGAAGTGCAAAATTCTAGTTTTTTTATATTTTTGGTGGTTTGGCTGCCAACATGGCATGCCACCTAAGTAGACTGGGCCGAGTCTGACTGGGCCGAGTCCGACTCGGCCGAGTCCCCCTAGGGGTCGGCCCCACTCAAATAGCCTAATACTGTGCAAATGAGTGGTTTGTGATATTTTTTTATATTAAAAATATTATTTTGACTCGGTCGAGTCCTACTCGGCCGAGTCCTACTCGGCCGAGTACCACTCGGCCTAGTCTAATGGGCCACGTAGATGCCATTCAGCGCCGTGTGGTGCCTACGTGTACTCGGCCGTGTTAGACTCGACCGAGTATAACTGGGCCGAGTGATTTGAGTTAGCCCAAAAGGTGACACTCGATTGTGCTTTTACCCTGTAACACTTGCATATTTCCTTTCATAGCTTAGCTTGCATTTCTATTTCTAGCATAGCATTGCATTGCATATTCATTCTTGATTCTTGAGGATATTGGCATTCTTGCCCTTGTCTTCATTGAATCTCCCATTGCATGGTTTACTAGCAAGGTTATAGGCTAAATAGCTCTAGCTGAGAGCATTCTTAAAAACCCTTGCACTCCATGCCTAGGGAGCTATGGATCGATTTGTGAGGGCTCATTCTTGAGTTTCCTTGCATGTAATGATCCATAGAAGTGTGACACATTTATAGCACACATGTGGATACATGGCTTGTGAATGGTGCACTTTGACAAGTCAAAGCAATTGTATATAGGGATGGAGAAAAACCTCATAAACTTCCCTTATTTGTCATTTGCTTAAAAAATTATATAGAGCCAATGTGGAATCACAATCACGCAATGTGTCTTTAATCCCATTGAGTTGTAGTGTCCACTATCAAATACCATTACAAAATGGAATGAAAATTAACAATACACAAATCACAAGGGCTTGCATTTCAATTTGCAACAATTGACATTGACAATATTGATCGTCAAGGGTTGACATTCACAACTATTTCAAGAGTTCATAAACTTGCAAGTCTCTACATATGCGACATCTTCACATTCCAAAGATATACACACATGCAACACAACACATGCATTGCTTGCCAAAAACAAGAGGAGGATCAATTGTTGGCATTATCAAATGCAAACTCTTGAAACCAAATATACAAGAAGTTCAAGTTTGTTCCTTAAATCATTTATTTTAGAAAATTCCACTCAAACCACATCTTACCTTTGTGCATCTTTATAATATTTACATTAAATCTTCTCAATTTATTTAAGCTAAATTTTGTTCACTTTACAGATCATTTAAGCAACTTTGCGTTTACAGTTAAATTTATTATTTAATCTATACGTATTCAATATTGAATGTTAAACAATTAGGCATGCACCAAAACTTACATTAGTTATCATATATGGATTACATCTATTTTTCTTTCTCCACAAGCACAACTTTTACAAAAATGATAATTTTTTAATTACCAACACTATTTTATTATTGCTTCCAATTTTCTATAGTTTGCAAATTGCGAATTTGATTTTTACAAAAAAAGAACATTATTATATTCATTGTTGCATTTCCGAAAACAAATTGATTGATAACTATATTTATAAACTAAATACAAATTCAAATTTTTACCATAATATACAAATATAAAGAACTAATTCTTCCTTAAAAATGACTCAAAACAATAATATTTTTTTTTCCAATCAAAATGACCCAAATCACTAAAAAAATCTACTATATTAAAAAACATGTAAACACATTGTTAGAACTATTCAAAATTCCCCCCGCATACTCATTGCACATTAAGGTGCCATTGCTGGTTATGTACTAGTCATTACATAACGTGTCAAAGTAAGTCTGCAAATGGAGAAATGGAAATGTTCAAGGTACCATCCATGATACGGCGCCATTATCACGGTTGAATGCAATGCGTCTACAAAATAGTAGCTTAGCTTTTATGAGAAGGCCTACGCTTTTTGTGTGGGGACACGAGGAACTCAAAATCAAATAAGTTGTAACAACGATTTAGCGGTTTTAAAAATTTGTAATCTAGCAATTTGGCGTTACTTAGGTAGCGATGATGGGATGGGGAAGTGGGAGTGACAGAGACAGAGACCCAAGTTTGCGCTTTTAATGCTCTAGGCAGCTTTTCTCATCTTTCAAGTCAGGGACCAACGTGAACACCAATCGATTCAACAAAAAAAGGCGACACACAAGTTGGTTTGATTTTCATATGAACTGAGTACTCACAACATCCAAGGTCGTTCATGGACTGATAAGAGACCAATGGAGTCAAATATGAAGGAAGAAGATGATGTGTGCAGTGAGGAGGGTAGTACGAGTACATCTGGAGAAGGTGGAGAAGAAGAGGAGGAGGAAGAAGAGTTGGCTCTGTTTAAGGATATGAAGGCTCTGGAGCGGCAAGAATTCCTGCATCGCTTCTCCGATGACAGTGATGAATCCATTTGTAAGTACAAACCTGCTTTTGGATTGGGTCAAATTTCAACGCCTTTAGTAGGTCCATTTTGCAGAATGTGTTTGAGGTTGCTTTTTATTTTTATATGGGTGGGAGTTAGAATTTGGAGTTTTGGAGTTATGAGCAATGGGTTTGTTGCAGCTATAAAACTAGGGAGCTTTTCCAGCTTCAAGTTTTATTTGTCGGGAAAACATGCTGATCCGCTCAATGCAGACACAGGAAGGAACGATTATAATTGGTGAGTTTCGGTTTATTGGTGTTAGAGCCATTCTTTTTCTCCCTAATTTTCAGCACTCTTTTTAATTCGATCACCAATAATCTTGGAAGTCAAGGGGTTTTATGGACTTGTGCCCTGCCTCGGCTGTGGTGGGTGCGGTCTATACAATGCAGCTTCTTCACAACAGGAGTATGCCCAGCAGGCCTTGAATTTGCCACTCAGACCATCGCATTCTGGACAAGTTGGCACCAGACATTTTCGGTTTTGTAAATCCTGGCGGAGGTTGTGTTGCATTCTGGGTCACGCTCCAAAGTAACACAGTGGGTATGTGCAGCCCAGGGCAAATGTACCCAATTCCATCTCGTCACTCTCCACTTGGATTATGAGTTGCTGGAACAAGCATCGATCACGAATGAGATTGAATTTGCTTCTCAAAGCCTTTCTTCTTGTAGCATGGAATAAAGAACTATCTTTGCTGACCTTTACGAGGAGCTTTGATTTTTGATATGTACCGAGGTCCTATTGCATACTATATTTGCTGTTAGCTTTCTCAATGAATGTAGATTTTTTCTTCTGTGACCTTTTAATGCGGTGTTGTACACTGTAGAATGTGCAATCTCACAGTTACATGCTTCTATTTTTAATACGGTGTTGTACACTGTAGAATGTGCAATTTCACAGTTACATGCTTTTATTATTGATACGGTTGCTGAATTACTATTTTCTGGTACATGTTTTGCATATTTAATTTACAGGATTTTTCAGGGGCAGCGGCTATGCAGCCACAAATTTAGACATCATACTAAGGGGGCACTTAGTACACTAGGTTTTTTTTTTTTCCCGAAAAGTGCCCCCTTGGTATGATGTCTAAATTTGTGGCTGCATTGCCGCTGCCGTTTTCAGGGTCCCTTTTCTTCCAATCCCACAATGTACTTTGTGTGAAAAAGTTCTGGTTATGACTGTTTATTTTCGCTTTTCAGCCATTTTTGGTTAGAATGATGGTGTCTGTTTGGGTTGAGTTGGCTTTATGGCATTTGCAAACCATTGGCGCGGCGGACGATGCTTATCGAAAAGTTCTACATTCCCTTGTGGAATTGAACTCATGGCCCTAGTTATAGAGAAAGTCAAGCTTCTAATACTTCTAAAACCCAAATGCTTGCGTCATTATGTTGGAGGTTCAATCTACATGTTGGCAAAGTGTGAAACGCTCAGGGCTGGCGGTCAGTCGTAGAGTACACAGCAACGCAGATGGAAGGTCGTATATTTGAGTTCTAGTCAGTGTATGTCTTACATTGTTTTCTTTGTTTAAATTGGTATCCGAGCGTATAGTGAACTTTGCAAGCAGCAAATTACAACCGTGTAGTTTGCAATATTTATATCGCCCCCGGTAATCTGGATGTTTTTAGTAGATAGTAAAAACTGGAAGTTATTGCTATTAGGAAAATTCTCTGTAGCTTTTCACGGGAACAATTGTTATATAATTTATTTGCAGTTCCAAAGACATGTAATTCTATTTATGAGATTGATTTTTGATCTATAATTTGTTTGCAGTTCCAAAAACATGCAATGCTATTCATGAGATTGATTTTTGATTGCAGGCTTCTGACACCACCAGCCACTCCACTATTTCCAACATTGGATAAGAAGACTCCACACGTCGAGATTTCTGAGAGAAGCAAACTGCAGAGCAAACCTAGAACCAGTCCAAGAATATCAAGGGTGAGTCTTTTATAAATCATGTCCAGTCCAAACAGCAAATATGCTTGGCGCATATACTTACATGTATCTTTTAAATGCTGTTTCTTTTTGTTTCGCTTACAAAAGGTGCTTATCTAGCGTGTTGTTCAAGACTAGGGCAGTTCTTTATCTGTTTGGGTAGGTGGTGATTGAGAGCAATTTTATCCCAGGATAATTAGGGCTTTTGCTATGTTACCTTTTTCTTTTTTGACTATGTTGATCGCTATAAGATTGATTTACATTGATTGCCATCAGTTACTGTTGCGTCTTTGGACAGTTTCTGTTCTCTAATAACCATCTGTGAAATGTAACTTATTTCCTTGGTCATCCTAACTGTATTGCATTTTCCCTATTTTAGACAGAGCCTAGTCCAAGGAGGACAAGGAGCAGTTCTAGTACACAGCATTCAAGTCTATTTTCTTCTTCGTGCAGTATCAGTAGCCATTCAAGAGGCAGAGCAGCATCCTCAACTCTATCTTCCAGAGGGAATCTCAACTCCCATCATTCAATTTCTACAGTTAGGTCATCTACTGATACAATCAATTCATCTGCTGCTTCGGCAAGGTCATCTACACCATCTTCTAAAATCTCAACATTGACATTTCAGAGGTCTAGCACGGGTTCAACTTCCAGTGGTTCTTCATCATTGATAGGAAAAGCTGCACCTTCACTGCAAGGAAAAAACCGCCAAGCCTCCTGCTCAGTACAGAAACAGGTGCAGCCTATGACTAGTTCCTGTTCTCTCTCTCAGCCCCCTCCAAATTTAATTACAAGAACATCAGATCATAATCCCTTCCTTAAAAGGGGTTCATCGCCGGTCTCAAGTTACAGAGGAGAGACTGAAAAGAAATCTAGGCGCCAGTCTGCATCCCCAGCCTCAAGTTACAGAGGGGAGACTGAAAAGAAATCCAGGCATCAATCTGCTTCGCCGACCTTTTTGAGAAATGGTAGCTTATCAGAAAACTATGACCGTGATCCCCGTGTCTCCAAAAACAAGGGCTGCAGAATGTCATCAAGCACTGATGTCAGGACAGATCCGAGCCTCAAAATTAAACAAAGGTCATACACAAGTAACAGAGTCCAGTCACCGTCGAAAGGTGCAAGAAGATCTGAATCTGCACCAATGGTTTCAAATATCTTAATGTCCAAAAGGTGTCCAAACACCAGGACACAACAAAAGGTATGTCTCATGATTTGTGAAAATTGTTAGCTGCATGAGTTATTAGTGATTTGGAACATCCAAAGGCCTTTGCAATGCAGATATATGCTTTTTTATGGTTACATAGACAACTGGAAACATGCACAATATATATATATATATATATATATATATATATATTTTTTTTTTTTTTTTTTTTTTCGGCAAAAGGCTATAAGCCTGATATATATTGATATTTTAATAGTTTGGGAATACAAAATACGAAATACAAAAGAAGGCTCATGACAGCCAGATACGATCTTTGATAAACAGACAAAAATGGCTTTTCATGCCATAAATCTGCAACCTATTAAACTCCTCTGCAGAACAAAATGAGGTTTATACATTTTGACACCTTACTCCTCCATAGCCTCTGGCTGTAAATCATTTTCTCCTTGGCGTTCCTGATTAATCCCGAGCTCCTCTGATTGTGCCATGATGTTAGTGCTGGCATTATCTTCCGCTTCCCCTTGCCCTGCCGGAATATTAAGGTCTGGGAAGCGAGGCTGCGGTGGATCCTTTGGCAGGAGAGGTGCGTCAACATGTTCATGATCTAGCAGAAACTAACAATGTGTTCACCCTATGCTGAATTTGCTCTGTTAGATCATGACCCAGAACCCTACTGTGCTGCTGTAAAGCAATTTGGGTATGCCTAAAGCTCTGTCTTTCCAGGGTTTGTTTGATACTGTCATACACTGAGGTGAATGTATGCCCGTTTAGCAGAAAATGACGAGGGAAGTGTTAGAGTTTGTAGCAGCAGGAGATATTTTTGGTACCTGGGATGACTTCATCAACATACAGGTGGTATGGTTGCAATGCCTATATTCAGCAATGCCTGTTTCCTTCTCATGATTGAGCATTCTGAGACTGCGAAGAGTTTCCAATACTGGATGGTATTCCTTAAGTAGAGTCATGCCGCCTGAAGTCAATGAAGAGTTCTCAGGGATTTGAAATAGAAGGTCATATGTGCGCATGTTTGTTGGGCACTGAGGTGACCCTTTGTGCGTGACTGTTTGGAATACAAGTGTTTCATTGTTGTGTAACTGCTGGAGATCAAATGGTCATTGCGCTGTATCTGGAAAGGCATTGCATGACTGTTGGATTGATTCATTTTCTTGTAACATCTGTTTCCATTCATCTCTCAAGTAATGACGACATCCTAGTCCTTCATTCGGTGATCGTATTCATTGCAATGATCTCTCCAGTATCGTTGTTCTTCTTCATCATGCCGTGTATATTAAAATGCTACATCTTCTGTAGTGTATTCAAAACTCTTAGCTGTAGAAGTCGTGGCTTCATGCATTTGAAGAGCCTTGAAATGACATTTGTTATTGCTCATTAAAAGATTTTGACGGTCTTCAAAACCGTCCATTATCGGTAACTGCTGCCATTGCCAGAGTGTCTATTCATATGGAGCACCATAATTTATTGAGAATGATTCGGCACATAGGTGTAACTGTGGTTGGTTCATATTCGGCATTTGGAAAGCAAAAAGTCTGATACTCCTGTTCTTTGTATTAGGGGTGTATTACTCAAGATACAAGTTGGCAGGGTGTAATTTAGGATTGTTTGTGTGCAATCATTTACATGTTTTTGTTCAAAGTTTGGGTGATTTTGGATTTCTCTGTAGCCTTCAGTATTTTGTCATGCTTATTATTGATGTATGTAGTATCAGTGATTGATACAAAAAGATTTGTTGTATACAGTATAAGCCTTGCACTTAATATTTGTTGGTAAAAAGGCTTCTATAGATTGATTGTTAAGTGCTATCAATCTCAGTAAAGGAGTTGATGCTAGTTAAGCTTGTGAGCTTTGTATTTAAACTTATTGATTATTTAATAAAGATTCAATTTTGTGTGGCTGGGTTTTTAACCCTCAAGTGGAGGGTTTTCCCAGAATAATTTTTTGTGTTTATCTGTCTTTGTGTTATTATTAAGATATCTTTCTCTGATTATGTCATTCTGATTCTAAATTCAACATTGTATCAGAGCAGGTCTAAGGAAAAGATCCAAAACCAGAGTTTTTCAAGCTTCAAAATATTCTTTTCTTTTCTTCTAGATTGTTTCTTTCAGATTTCAACAATGGTGAATGGACTCAAAGTTGAAGGTATGCTGGATGGTGCATCCAATTTTACTTCACGGAAATTTAGAGTCCTCATTGCTCTAGAAGAAAATGATCTTCTAAACTATGTGAAGTCTGATGTGGCTGAGCCAACTGATAACACCGAGAAAGCTCAATAGAGGAAGAATAATATTATGGCAAGGAAGATATTGATTGATTCCGTAAAGGATCATCTTGTGCCTATTATATCCAAGTTGAATTCAGCTAAAGAAATGTTTGAGTCTTCAAAGCTTGTATGAATTCAACAATACCAGTAGAGCTTTGGCCTTGAGACGGCAACTCTTTCAAATAAAAATGGCTAAAGGAGAATCAATTGTCTCCTTCTTCATCAAGATTATAGAATTGAAAGATTAGCTTAATGCCATTTGAGATTCAATTGAAGATAAAGATCTGGTCATGTTGGCCATGAATGGTCTTCATTCTTGGGAGTCTTTTATTCAAGGCATTAGTGGAAGAGATAAATTGCCCAAATTTGATCGTCTGAGAGCTGATTGTATTCAAGAGGAATTTAGATTAGATGCAAGAGGAAATGGTCGAAAATCTCATCATGAAGAAGATCATGTTCTTGCTGCTCATACATCTAAAAGGAAAGGAAGTGAATGGAGAAAAAGAAATTTCAAGAGAAATAGAGATAGGGATTCAGATTCTTCTTCTAAACCGAAGAAGAAGAAGGATCTCTCTAGAATTCAATGTTTCAGATGTGACAAGTATGGTCACTTTGCCAGAGATTGTTTACCAAGATCAAAACATTTAGCTGTTGTTGCAAATGTTGATGATGCTTCACCTCATAAAGAATCTAGTGACAATTCAGAGGGATTTTTATTCTAAAGAAATTACTTTTCCCTCTAAAATTTAGATGCTGTATTATAACCCTGTGTTAAGCATTGAAATTGTGGCTTTAAGGAAGTATTAGGGCTGATTTTGATCCTAATAAAGATTTTTTTGTATAGTCTACTGGCTGATCATTTTAACATTTCTGAGCAAAGGAAATTCTAAAAGTAAAGGTGACAATTTTTTATTGTTGAATCTGCATTGGATTTCCATGTTTTCTAAGAAGTGTTCTACTATATAGATTTTTTCAGGACCAAATTCCTTATTGGGATTTTGCGTTGTTGGTTTAAATACTATAGTAAAGTTATGATCTTATAACTGTGTTTGAGTTGCATGTCTGGAGATTTAGTTAGCTAGATCCAAGGATACATATATGCTATTCATATGCAATTGATAAAAAACGGGGATGATCTCAGTCTTTTACAAGTATTATGAAGTGAACAACAAGCTAGTTGTCTACCTTTTTGTTGGATACTCAAGACTTCAGTGTAAGGGAAAGCTTATATCATTTCTGTGGGAAATATGTATATCTATGCAACTGGAGGATATTGAAAGAAACTTTTGGGTGGTCATTGGTTTGATTAGTGATGGGCACAATATAAAGATTTGTTTGGAAACTTGGTCTTATTTTGCTGAGAATATCGGATTGTTGTTCAATCTCCTATAGTCTGTTGTTTTGACTTAAACCATTTGGGTGAGTTTTGAGGGCATTGTGTGAAGCTTAGAGACTTGGTTGCCCTGTTTGAGTTGCTTAGACTGCTACAACAGTTTCTAGATTTTAGTTACAGAGTTGTATGTGTTCATTGGAGGTGTTGGACAGGCCTTAAAATCCTATAGGAGCATGAGATCTTTATTCTTTGATCCAAGGAGAAGCTAATGCCATCTCAACTTAGTCAATAAAGAGATAAGCAGTTCATACTTTTGAATAATGTTTATGAATCTTTTATTTAGTTCATACTTTCGAATAGTAATTCATGTATTCTTTTAGCATTGGTCTGTATATTTCTCTTTAGGGTAGTTTGATTCTGTGAATTATTATTAATCTCTCTAAAATGCAGGATGGATCAAGGATCAAAAGGATGATGGATTAATTATCTGAAATTGCATAAGAGGAAGAGATTAAACATGCAGTGTGGAAGTCATGACAGCTGGAGAAATGAACATACATGAAGACTTAGCTTGTAGTCATGTGTCTAAGTAGATGTCACACAACAAGGTTGGGGCAACCTTGGATGGAGAGTTTGCATCAAGAAGGAAATTGGGAAAGATTAAGACATTAATCAACAAAGAATCTATCATTACGATCAGCTACTTCTAAAGGAGGAAATAACACTCAAAGGGAGTTAAATTCCAAGAATTCAAGGCACGAGTTGAGAGCTTTAAGGTTCTAAGATTAAAAGAGGAGAGTTCACTTCTAGAGAATTTCTTTGTGATTTCTAAGGCAGGGATTAAGAGAGAGTTCTGTGAAGAAGTGAAATGTCAGCTAAGTGGGTTGCAGTGTTGCAAGGCCAGGTGCTAAAATCCTTGATAAAACTCTTCAGCTGCAGAGAACAAAATTGCACAGTCAATTTGGATTTGACATTGGTAGCTTTGCAAACTCATTCAGAATAGGGTGATTTGGGATAAGGTTGAGGAGGACAGTCCTGGACTGTAGCATAGCAGAAGGTTTAGAGGTGTACATTGAAAAACCGTTCCTCTAAGGCAAGATTTGTGGGCAATCTTGAACAAGGAGGTCAGGAGGCAAGTGCATGGAGATTTAGAGGGAGCTTGAGTAGTAGAGGGAAAGTGCCAAGTTCTTTGCGAAGGATCAACAAGCTCAAGAAGCAGTGTGGCTTCAAAAGCTCATTGTTTGGTCAAACATTGGAGCTAATTGTAATTTATTGTGATAATCAAAGTTGTGAGAATGCTGTCCTTGCTGAGAGGGTGTCTTTGCTGAGGAGTCTCAACATTTAGTTGTTCTTATTATGAGCTTAATGCATTTCTCTTTGAGACAGAGAAATTTGAGGTGAAAGCCCTTGTAATGCATTTTTTCTCTGAGAGGGAGAATTTGAGGTGAAAGCCTTTGTTGCTCTTTCCACTCATGGGAGTAGCCATAGTGGATGTCATGTTGAGAGACTCCATGACAACATCACGTTGAGTGACTTTGTGATGAGAGCTTGTGTTTATTTCACACATGGGAGTAGCCATGATGAACATCATGTTGAGTGACTCCATGATGCTATCGCGTTGAGAGACTGTGATAAATTTTGTTTTCTTCACAATGGGTGTAGCCATTGCAATTGTCATGTTGAGAGACCCCATGACATGAGAATCTAGAAAAATATCTCCTTTGCTAAGAGGGAGTGCTAGAGTTTGTTCGTACCTGTGATGACTTCATCAACATACAAGTGGTATGGTTGCAATGCCTATATTTAGTGATGCCTGTTTCCTTCTCATGATTGAGCATTTTGAGACTATGAAGAGTTTCCAATATTGGACAATATTCCTTAAGTAGAGTCATGCCTCTTGAAGTCAATGAAGAGTTCTCAACGATGGGAAATAGAAGTTCATATGTGTGTGTGTTTGTTGATCACTGAGGTGACCTTTCATGCGTGACGGTTTGGAATACAAGTGTTTCATCATTGTGTAATTGTTGGAGATCAAATGGTCATTGCATTGTATCTAGAAAGACATCGCATGACTGTTGGAGAGATTCATTTTCTTGCAACGTCTGTTTCCAATCATCTCTCAAGCAATAACAACATCCTAGTCCTTCATTCGGTGATTGTATTCATTGCAATGATCTCTCTAGTATCGTGGTTCTTCTTCATCATGCTGTGTATATTAAAATGCTACATCTTGTGTAACGTATTCAAAACTCTTAATTGTAGAAGTCGTGGCTTCGGGCATTTGAAGAGTCTTGAAATGACATTTGTTATTGCTCGTTAAAAAATTTCGATGGGTCTTCAAATCCATCCATTATCGATAACTATTGCCATTGCTTGTGCCATAGTGTCTATTCATATGGAGCGCCTTAATTTATTGAGAATGATTTGGCACGTAGTTGTAACTGCGGTTGGTTCATATTCGGTGTTTGTAAAGAAAAATATCCGATGCTCGTATTCTTTGTATTGGGGGTGTATTGCTCAAGACACAAGTTGGCAGGGTGTAATTTAGGATTGTTTGTGTGCAATCATTTACATGTTTTTGTTCAAAGTTTGGGTGATGTTGTTGGATTTCTCTATAGCCTTCAATATTTTGTCATGCTTATTATTGATGTATGTAGTATCAGTGATTGATACAAAAAGATTTTTTGTATGCAGTATAAGCCTCACACTTTATATTTGTTTCGTAAAAAGGCTTCTATAGATTGATTGTTAAGTGTTAACAATCTCAGTAACGGAGTTGCTGCTGGTTAAGCTTGTGAGCTTTGTATTCAGACTTATTGATTTTTTAATAAAGAATCAATTTTGTGTGGCTGGGTTTTTCACCCTCAAGTGGAGGGTTTTCCTAGGATTAATTTTTGTGTTTATGTCTCCTTTTGTTATTATTAAGATATCTTTCTCTGTTTATGTCATTCTGGTTCTAAATTCAACAGGAAGAGCCCCCCAACATGTGCTTGCCCCTTTGAGAAATCATATTGTTGCACAGTGGTAATGAGCTTGTTCCCAGGAAGAAAAACCTCTTTCACCACCTTGTGAGCGATCAACTCCAGTAATGAAAAGGATTGCAGCAAGTCTAGATCATTGGAAAGAAAAATTGAAAGCAATTGAGAAGGGAAAATAAGTCTTCTTGCCTTTGGAGCCAATATTTCATCACCAATTAGCCACTTTATGCCCTTACGGTATTGGTAGCATAGGACATTGAAGATTTACTCTAGTAAATTGTCTGTGATTTGGTCCGTGAATGGCAGCTCCCACTCTGCTACTGAAATGTGCACTCTGTAATTCTGCGACATGTATTCCATGTGCATTTTTCTATAATTTTGGCACAAATTGCATGCCCTTAGTTCCCCTTCTTCAGATGAGGTAGAATCTCGGCTCATTAGTGTGAATACAAATCCACTACTGCACTGGTAAAAATCCTTGAGACCGTAAATGAAAGTGTAATGTGATTTTGGGCTGCTAAGCATATATAATGTGCAAGCATCAGTTAGTTGTATGCCCTCCAGCTGTTTAATAAATTCAAACTGGTAATTGAAACACTAAGTAAAAAATCTGTGCCTGACACATGCCAGAAGAGCCCAAAAATTTGCCTTTGCATGCACCAAGATGGGTTTGTTGTGTGCGTGTCCTGAAGGTTTACATCATCATATGATCATCCTGTGCTGTCACACATGCTGGCGTAGAGGATGCAAAAAGATGAAATAAATTGCATTGGTGTCATCTTGATTAGACTAAAGTACCACACACTTTGCCATATTTTGTAATGATTAAGCCCCATATATCAATGCGACCTGAGGAATGATTAACAGCTCATGTGTGTTTCCTCAGTTATAATCTTTTGTAAGATGGGAAATTTTGCCATGTCGGAATTGGAGTGCATAGTATCAATTTCTTGTTTTAATGAATGTTGATGTTACTTTGAATTTCACATGTGACTTTCTTCCTTTACAATTTTTGCTAGAATGGGAAACTTTTCAATTTTGAAGCCACCATGCATAGTATCAATTTCCTTTTTATCACACCCCTTATTTGCCAGATGGTCCGTCAATCTGTTACCTTCCCTATATGTATGTGACAAATGAAATTTTTTGAAGGAGTCAGTCTAGAATTCCCCATACTTGATGCAATATATATTGCATTTATCTACTAAGCTTAAAATTCTGTGAGTATTGTTCACCATTAACATTATTTTGTAGAAATTGATTTCAGTAGTCACCAGAATTTTCAGCATAACAAAGAGATGCTTACCAGGGGTCTGACATGGCATCTGGGGCAGAGACGAAATGGTCCTTTGCTGTTCTGGTAGGAAAAAGGGTACATTCTCAACATTTATACACCCTCTATTCTGCCTCTTTTTTGAGAATGTCCAAACGTCCCAGTTAGTCTACACTATCTTTACAAAACATAAGACAAACAAGACACAAAAAAGAGAATAATTTCCTGAAAATTAGATGGGGTTGTAAGAGGAAACCTCAGATAATAAATAAATTATTATGAAATAGGAAGGAAGAGGAGATGGCATATTCTCCATATTTCACAAATACTGTTCTGTCATTTACTAATTAACAATTATTCATGAATGAGTGCTAATTGCACCTAGCCTAATAATCAGTGTGTGATCATTATTCCAAGTAGCTAGACATGCCACCATAGCTTGTTTTACCAATGCAGGTCTTGGTTGGTTCCCGTGCATAGAACCTTGGAAACATTGTGTTGCAAATATTGATGCATCAGGAACTGTTGTGAAAGCAAGGACACAGATACTAGAGCTCTTAGGTTTGCATCTTCCTTGAACTAGAATGTTGCAACAAAAAATGAAATAATGCTTGTCAGTTTGGAAGGCTACAAAAGATTTTATTTGTGTACAACTATAGCCTATCATTGTCATTCAACTTCTTTCAGTCTGTTTGAAATACGTGCTAAAAAATATATAAACTGTATTTGATCATACTCATTACATTTGCCTTGTACAGTCATGTCTTGTGCAAGAAACACATCTCTCTATGCATGTTATGTATTTTAAAGTTTTTTGGATCCATTCATTTGACAATAGAGCAAATGTATTCAAGCTCTTCAATTTTAACAATTGATATCAGAGCTTGGTTGTTGGAGAAGAAATTATGAAAAGAAGAATGGCAGTTACAAACCATTGAAAGTGTAGAAAAATGAAAAACAAGATATGTCAAGTGGTGAAAGGTACAAAAGATTCATTTGCAAGAGGAGGTAGTAGGGAGGTCTTAAAAGTAACTAAGTAACATATGGTGTTGATTCATTTTTAAGAGCTTGAAGGGCATCTAAATAGTTCCATCATAAATGTTTGACACAATTTGAGCTTCACTAAGGCTAGGGTCCTCCTAAAACTTTTTAGTGAGTGCTGCTGATATTTTTAGGATTGTTTTAAAGAGGGGGTCCCTGAAATTTTTAGTGCTATTTATGCTTAAAAAGTTTTAGATCCGAAATTTGTCGAAGCTGGTGATCTCATAAATTTTATTATTTAGAATATTCAGTTAAAGAGAGTAAATATATATATATAACAATAAGAAATTAATTAAAAAAATTTGAAAAGTTTCAAATGATTGACGAGTGGCAAAAAAAAAGCCTTAGCTGGTGGAGCAATTTCTAGCCCCCCTTTTCCACCTGCTCAAATCTGCAGTCTTAAAAATTAGGGCTGCTATTCTTCAGGAAAGCATTTCATTTAATGCTGTAGCACAATTTTTTCACTTCGCAAGACCGTAAAATTTTAAAAATAGACCCTGAAGCCCTCCCATGGGACCCCAGCCTGAGGTAGATTAAACGTTGTAAGGTGGATATTTATTATGAGAGTTTGAATTGCATTATAGTGTGCTTGGCGCCATTCTTTATTGGCCAAGCCCAAATTGTGGGAAACAAAAGAACACTACTTGTATAACAGTCACATGCATACATCTATTGTCATATGTGAGTGGAGTGAGCGTGCTTCCATCTAACGTGTGCATTGTGTATATTCCATTGTCAGCCTTGCCATTTGAGGAGTACGGACAAGAGGACAATTATCGTTATAGATGAGACGATCATGAATTCAATCATTGCCATACTTTTGTGTCGTATTAATTGTTACCAAAATGAAATATTTGTGTATTCTTAGTCATGAAGAAAGGTTTTCCTGCCATTGAGTCTACTAACATTTCCCTATTGTCTATGCTCATTATAGTTAGGTATGTTGGTTATTGAAGTCATTTCTTAAAAATATTTTGGGTCTCTCTAAATTTCAAAACAAATGTCTTGTGTCCTCTGTAAAAAAGAATCAATGGTATCATTGTTGAACATAACATGATATTGAGAGGCTGAGTGAATCAATATCTTAATAAAACCTTTTAACTTTTTCACCACATCTTATGTTGAAACCTTTATTTCATTTATTTGCAATAATGGAAGTTTGAAAGAACAAAGCATACTAAACAATTGCACAAGAGAGCACCTGATTTACATGGAAAACCCAACAAGGGAAAAGGCACGATGAGAAAGTTGCCTGGAGGTACTGTCCAAATCCAGCCTCACAATATACAACAATATTACAACTTTGTTTTAGGGCATCAACCCAAGGAAGCAACTGCTCCCTGAAATGTCAGTTTTATGGCTACAACTAAAGGAAGTTCACCGCTACTTGGGAGTAACAACACTTATAGGAGGAGGCTACAACCTTAGAATAACATGAAAATCTGTAAAGCTTCCACTGCAACACATCCAAACCATTAGCAGCTTTCGGCTCATTGCTCTAGCACACTTTCTAGCTCATTCAAATGTAGATACCTTCAGCTCACTTGCAAATTAGGCAACACAATCGTACGATATAACAATTAGGTTCATACTTGTGGTATGCCTGAGCACTTGAAACTTGAGAAGTAATATACAGACAATATGATCAAGCTTTGCAAACCGCAAGAACAAATATTGAACAACAGAGAAGTTGAAGCATTCTTCAGATCCATCTAACGGGTAATATTACTAACTTTACTCAGCAAGCCTCAGAAATTTCTGTCTTAGCTTGTGTGACATGAAATGAGAAACATACAGACTACACATCCTGCTCTATCTAACTTTCAAACTGCAAAACCATAACTTTAAAATTGGAGAAATGTGGTACAATTCCCTGAGCCAGAGACACCAAAACTGGCACTACATACTTGAGCTACTTCATTGCAATAATCTATCAATCAAAGCATGCGAACATCACCTTTGATCTGCACACATTTGTCATCCAACCATGAACATCACATCAACACATTTGGCAGCAAACCATGAACTTCAGAACATCACATTTGATCAACACATTTTGACATCCAACCATGAACATCAGATCAGCAAGTCATGAACATTAGATTGGCACATGTTGACACCCAACCATGAACATAATATCAGCACATCATGAACATTATATCAGCACATTTTGACATTCAACCATGAACATTCAAGCATATGAACATAGTTTGATATCAATGACAACATACTGTCACACAACTGCAATAATCTTGCATGTCACGAGTTGACATCAATGACAACACATTGCTCTATATTTGCAACAATCCCCCCCTTTGTCATATAAACACATTGCTCTATATTTGCAACAATCTCCTCCTTTGCCATATAAGTGTATTATGGGTTGACATCAACGGCAACACATTGCTCCCATATTTGTAACAATGATAAAGGAAGAAAGAGGGTTATAATTTTAAAATGTAGCATTTTATTTGTTATTGTCAAGAAAATAAGAAACTTAAAGGAAAAATCATTGACTTGAATAGGAAAGATTGGTAAAAGAGTTAAGAAATAAAATAAAAATTTGATGGGTGAAAATGATATTTTTGAAGAACTGGTGAAAGTTAAAATGAAAATTATAGATTTAGAAGAAATGTTGAAATGGTTTGATGAACAAATTCAAAATCCCTAGAATGAAAAATAATATTCAAAATGCCAAAATATCAAAATTGTAAGAAATATGATTTGTTAGATCAATTACTTCTAGCACACCTAAAGAAAAATGTGTGCTTAAGGTTTGAGCCTCTATTTATGTAATGTCTTATGTGATACAAATGATTTGTGTTACTCATTTGATGAACAATTTGACATATGTGATATAGCCAAAGATCAAGAGTGTAAGGTTGGAGATAATAATGGTTTTTAATCTACAAAATCTTGTTAGTTGCGATGATGATAATAAAATATGTTTTGCAAAAAATGTTGATTTGAAGGATTATGAAAATAAAGTGTTATAATGGAAATTGTTTGAGAAAGTGTGGGTAGGAATTAGAGAGTCTGTTGAATTAAGTGTGAGGCTAAAGAATGATGGCATTGGATATATTAGAAGTAAAGAATATACAAATGATTTTATGAGCAATATAATCACAAGCAAGTCAATGAGGACATCTACAAATGATGTTATAAGCAATATAATCACAAGCAAGTCAATGAGAACCTTTTCATGAACATCATAGAGGAATTTTGTTCAAATATTGAAAGACAATTCTCTTATGTTTGAAATTTGTGATTAGCATGAGACAAAAGCAAGCAATGAGGTAACCCATTCTGATCAGCAGAATGTCACTGTAGAGATTTCATGTGGCAAGAAGAGTTCAGTCTTTGTATGATCGAGGGGATGTCCCATAAGACATCTTGCTTGGAGGCCAACGGGAAGGCAGATATTCCACTTGTACCCGAGCATGCAGATATTTTTGAAGAAGAAACCAAAGTAGTATGTTTAGTTCAATAGGAGCAAATTGGACCCATGGACTCATCTTGGGGCAGTAGTACATTTGTTTCATTTGAAGAGGAAGATGACTTTGTTCATCTTTTCCAAGGAGTTCTATATCAAAATTTGGTGTCATTGCTCGTAGTCCATCTATACAAAGTTGCCTGTGAACATGCAAGGTGCTCTAAGTTGTTGAAGAAAGGTAGCTATTTTGTTGAGCCTGTTAATGGGTTTGTTTGAAAGGTTTCAAATTTTGGCTAGTTTTGTTTTCAATAAGTGAGCTAGTATAGTTTGCGTTTTGTTTTAACTAGGTTTGCTCTGCGTTGGTCACGTCATCCTTGTCGTTTTGTTTGTTGTTTTGGTCACCTGACTCTATTTTCCAATGGAGTATATAAAGGCACTTAGAGATGTGGATTCTACATTTCTCGTTGTTTCTAAGGACAACGAGCTACGTTCCCTAGTTAGAGCCAACTGTTGTTTGCAATTTTCTATTTGTGAGATTGAGGCAACCCTATACAATTTTTCATAGATTCGTAGTTCAAACTCTCTAAGGTAGGCATGCTAAAGGCGTTTTTCAAAGACAATTGGTTATACTCTATATTGGCCTAAGTTTCTCGTTGTATAGATGTCATTTTTGAAGATTTTCGTCAAGTTTTTCTTTGTCTTTCTTGCAATTTCGGGTTTCATTTTCTTGACTGCAAGTGCTCGATTTTTGAAAATCTCAAGTCTTTGATCAATTTTAATTGGTTGGTTTGATTGTTTTGGTTCCTCCTTTGCGTCTTAGGTCTTTCGCTTTTCAAATTTCAGTCATTTTGAGCTATTAAAGGCTTAAATACATGCTATATTTCAAGAGAAACTGAAGGCTGAAGGTACTTGTAATTGGGCCTTTAAACCCTGATTGCAAGTTGTCTTTGTAAATCTTTGTTTTAAATACTTGCAATCGGACTTTTAAAGCCTGATTACAAGTTCTCTTGTCTTTTAAAAATGCTTGTAACTTGCAGTCTAAAGTTCAAAGCCTGACTTAAAGGCATCAAGGAAAAACATTTTTATAAAGGTATTAATATATGTAGTCGTAGTTTAAAAACCCGACTACATATGTTTTTGTTTATTTTTAAAAAGTCAATTCTTTGCTTGTAATCGCGTACATAAAGTGCGACTTGCTTTGGCATGAGTCATCATTTTGAAAGTGTCGATACTTGCAAACATGCGTACAAATCTTGACCATAATGGAACTTGCCGTTTTTATAAGTGATTGCAATTGTTTTTAATAAACTTACCACCTGGAGTTGGGTTTTAAAAGCCCGACTACAAGTTATATTTATTATAAAATAAAACTTGTAATCCATTTTTAAAAACGCGATTTCTATTTGAGTGTCATTGTTTCTTTTGTGAGCACTTGCAAATTGACATGCAAATCCCAAAATTGGTCTTAGCTCTTACTGTTAAGTAAGAGAATGAGAGTTTTAAAAGCCTGGTAACATCATTTTTCCTTATGTTAAAAGTTCATTTGCACTTGCAAACACAGAAATGAAGCCCAATGTTCATACAACAAGCATTTTTGGTAGCTTTTTGATGTGCAACGCTGCATACAAAATGCAACGTCGGACATTTAGGGCAAGTTTAGACCAAAAATGACTTGCAAACAGAGATGCAAAGCCCGACGTCGGGTATCTAGGGCAGTCTCAAGTCATTTTTGCTTGCATTACTTGATACAAAACATGTTTTTTTCCTTCAAGTCACCGTTTTTTTGCAAGGAGTGCATTTGTGCTTGTAAAACACAATATGAACCCCGACCTGGAGTATTGAATGAGTCTTTGTTTGGTGCTGGAATTGGGGATTTCGGTTTCAATCTTTGCCATTTGTCAAGAAATTCTCCAAGATTGCAAAATCGCATTGATGGAGAAGAGTTTCTATTCATTTTTGCTTGTGATGCCCTAGATGCCTATATAGAGCCATGATTTGAAGATCTTCTAGATTTGAAGCAGCGATTTTGAAGATTTCTTCTAAGAGTGTGCAAAACGCTTTTCTCCAAAGCAGCGTTTTTATTGCAATTTTTGGTGTGTTCTTGCCTCAATTTTCTGTCTTCGTGGATCTATGTGAACATCTTTCATGTAACAAAGCAAGTTCTTCCCTAAAAAAAGATGCAAGTTTTTCCCCAAAACGAGAGCTTCAAAATGCATATTCTTCCCCACTTGCAATCGGATTTCAAAACCTCGATTGTAAGTCTATTTTGCCAAGAAGAAGCCAAGTCTTTCCCTTACTTCTAATCAGCTTTCTAAAACCTGATTGCAAGTAAGAGATCTTCCCAAATGCACTTGTAATCGAATTTCAAAACCGCAATTACAAGTAAAGCCGACCTTACATTATATATATATATATCTATTTGCGCATAAAAACTTCTCATTTTGACACCAAGTGCATATGTTCCATCCACTTGCAAAGCTCAGAAAAAACTCCGAAATTCATCTTTTCCTTCGCTTTAAAAGCTGATACCTTCCATTTTCCCTCAAGGTTTGATTGTCCAAAACCCTTCTATTCTTATTCTCCACATGCATAGCTCTAGATTTGTAAATTTCTAGCTTGGAAGAAAGACCCATGGCCTCTCTTGTTTGCACGCATAATCTACCTAATTAACAAATCATGGCATTGGTCTTATTTTGCAAACATATTCCAAGACTAAAGAGTAACATGAGGTAAGAACGACAACATAATGGAGTCATACAAAGAAAGAGATGAGCGATGGAATGCTTGTGGGCATAGAATGCTTTCAAGACAGAGATGGAAAGAAACGTTGAAAGGATGTTTTTCCAATAAAGGCTTTTGTGATGCAGAACGATCCAAAATGCAAGTTCTTATTCTAGTTCGAGATGCTTCCACCAAACTTGAGCACATTAATCATGGAGCATCTTGTAGTAGTAGGAAGATTGACAAAGGATGATGTAAATAGGTGTTGTGTCTTGTCAGACACTTAGGAATAATTTTCATTATGTATTTGTAATTTCATTTTTTATAGATTACATGTAATGTAAAAACAAGATGTAATTGCACGTGATAGTATGTCCTGCAAAGTTATAACATGTAATCACATTGTAGGACATTAAGACTTGCAATGTTGAGTAAGTCAACTGTGGGTAGTTAGTTGTTGAATAAGTCTCGATTAGTTAGGTTTCTCCCACTTTCTGCAGCCTCTCACCTATAAATAAAGGAGGGTGCTCATTGTAATTTGATCTTTTGGGCAAGGCAATAAAACTTTGCCAGTGTGTATATGCACTCTAAGACTTTGAGCTTGGGCGTAGATTAAATTGCTTTTAATAAAAGAGGCAACTTGCTTTCAATCTTTGTGTTGAGTCAAGGTGTGATGTGATGACATTTTCTGGATATTGATTGTGAGTTTTGTGCTTTCGTTCAAGAGGGATTTGAACTCAATCTTGCAGATTTTGAGCTTCATATTGCTTTCAAAATTCTAATTTGGTTTCAGATTTGATCTTGGAGGCTTTGAGTTGCTTATCAAGTTTGAGATTAACATGGGATGCTCAAGCAAGGGAGTAGCTTGCAGACATTTTGCTGCTTTGTTTTCTTCACTTGTGCATGCAAGGTGAAATACGTGTTGGAGACTTTGAGCTGCACGTGTTTCATTCTTGTTCTCAAAATCTCATAAGGAGCCACGGAGAGACTTTGAGCTTTCAGAGTTTCTTGGTTACATAAAATGCTGGTGTGCTGAAGATTATTCTTACGTCTAATCTTTTGTTTATTGGAATTATTGCTCCAATAAATACTTTGTAAGTAAATTACACAAATGCTTAAAGATTGCATTGTAATAGCAACATCTATTTTGCTACGTTACCCGGGGACGCATTTCCACCCCTAAACCCGAAGTTTCGGAAACCGTCTTGGTTTCGGGGATTGGGGGACGGCAGGGGACGTTTCCAAGCCGTCCCCGCCAAGGCTGAAAAATAGGAAATGCATTTCGGAAACTTAGGAAACGGTCAACGAGTTTCCTATATACATTGACCGTTTCGGGGACACCAGGAAACAACAAATCTGTCCCCTGACCGTCTCGGGGACTTTTTGAAGTTTCCAGTGGCAATAAAATATTAAAACGAAAAAATAAGGTTATTAAATAATTTTTTTCCTGCCTGCAGGCCCCATGCGCATTGGATGAAGTTAATAAAATAATAAAATAACATGTAACTTAAAAAAAATTCATATTTGTTTTCATTTTGACTTTGATGTTTCAAACTTGGAGTGTTTTGACATTATATGATCATTAATAGTTGATACTTTAAAAGTTAAAAGTTTAAGTCTTTGCAGCTTAAAAATTGAGAATTGCAACCTTTGGGCATTTTGATATATGATTATAATATGAATGATGAATCTATGATGCTTTTCATTCTCTCATTTGATGCATTTGATGTCATCCTATGTTCCTATTCTCACACTTTAGTACTTTCCATTCGTAGTCTTTAGATGATGATTCGATTTGATGCTATGTTCTATGATGATTTGATGAATGGAATTCATAATTTTAAAATTTAATTATTTAAATTATGTTTCTATGATGAATGTGACAATATGTAATTTTGAAATTCATGAATCAGAATATATTTGAAAATTCATATATATATATATATATATATATATAGCCGTCCCCTGTTCCGGCCCAAAAAAAAAACGTCTCGGAAACCTGTTTCCCCGTCCCCCCGTTTCGGAAACTTGGGGTAACATAGCTATTTTGAAATAAGAGAATAGGATGAATGTCCCGACCTGATTTAGCTTAGTGTAAATAGTAGTTAAGTGTTTTGTTAAATTCCAGTAGCAATAAGAGGGGTTAGCCTTCCCTTAGAAGTAGGAGAGGCTGTGTCTCACACATTGTGGCTGGAACCACTGTTTTGCGATTGATCCTAAAAAACTGTCGGTTGCAAAATATTCACTCAACATAACAAAATGGTACGCACCCCTACACATGTGGAATCGTGTCCTTTCCCTATCCTATAAACTTGAAGAAGCTGTAAGAAACTTACAACAAAATGGGTAACATCAAGGCGGAATTCAAGCTTCTAGTTCCAAGATAAAACATATTGTTAGAGTAAAGTATTAATTATGTTAATTAATATTTACTCCCTTCTTAAGATGTCAACTCTTTTGCTTTAGTTGTTTATATTTAAACACACATGCACGAGTTGTTTTAAACTCATGCACTAGTTGTTTTAAATATAAACTTGCATGCACTAGTCTTGTAATAATTTAACTAATTATTACATGCTGTAGGGTTTGCCTTTCAAGGCTTTTGATCTCCTTTATAAGGATGATCCATTGTACATTTAATTCATTCATTATTTGAGGATATTTTCTTCTTCATCTTTTGAGTCAAACCTTTGCCCTCTTCTTATCTCTACTTCCTTGTAACAGGTTTTTGTATGCAGGTGATCTTTGGGTTTTGTGGATTGGTATTACTCAAATCTTACATGGTATCAGAGCCTAATCTGCTACAGCTTGTTCGTGTTTGAAAGATTCAGATTAGGGTTTTTTTGGTTATTTTTTATTGAAATTAGGGGGTCCCTAAATTTTGGTGCACTTTGAGCTCAAACGAACCTTATCTTTGAGCTCATAGGCGCCCAAAAACCCCTATTTCGATATAAGGCACGTCTAATTTGGACAACTTTGCATTTTGGAGTTTTTTTTTAGGTATCATAAATTTGACACGCTTCACAAGGCAAAAATTGTACAGATTAGCATGCTTTTCGAGGCAAAATTTGTACAAATTGGCACGCAAAATGAGAATTTTTTTTTCCTATATGACAAATCAAAACACAAATTTTTTGGCACGCAAATTGAGACAAAAATTTGAATGACCTGACACAGATCTCGGGGCACGCATGTGATTTTGAATTTTTTTTTTGTTTCCATTTTGGTCGGCGATGGCCATTTGGGCGTCAAATTTAAGCCAGTGCATGTAGTTTTAGCCCCTAGTCATATGGTGACTAGGGGCCTAGGATTTTAGCCACAAGGGGCTTACATGCTGTGACGCCCATTTGGCCGTCCATTTTAAGCCCTTGAACTACTGACGTTAGCATATTTAGACACCATTTGGGCCCTCCAGCGCAGCAGTTGATATTTTGCTCATAACTTGAGCATACGGTGTCAAAATTGGGCAAATGAGATATCGTCGGAAAGCTGATTCCGAGCTCTATCCAGATTTGGAGGTTTGAATTTCTGATTTTGCTTTTTTGATGGTGTTTTTTACTGTCAAAGCCAGATGTTCAGTTTTGCACTTTGGAAGCTCTATCTTGCGCATCCGGACTCCGTTTTGGGAAAGCGAGATATCGTTGGAAAGCTTGTTTTGAGAGTTTTCTAGTTCTATGAGTCATTTTTCCAGATTTTACTCTAGGTATATTTTATTCAGTTTTTTGCACTTCTGCACTTTTGCACTTCTGCACTCTGGTGGATATCTTGGATGTTATAGGTCTTGGGATCTCTTCCCTTTAAGCGATGACTCTTCTTAGGCTGTTCTTTTGTTTCAGTAGCCTTCTCTCTTATTTGAGCAGTGTATACTTCTCTTTTGTAGCATTCTTTTATGCACATGCACTGAGATAAAGTGTCATTTTTTTGCATGCTTGGAATCTTGAACATGTTTGTGCTATTTGTACTCGCACTCCATTATAAAGTGCCATGGGGGGGTTTGATGTTTGCCTTTGTTTGCCATCTACTTTTGTCAAGTGAGTGTTCCTTCCATGACATTAGCCTTAGGGTATCTTTATTTGTGCTTGTGCTTTCTATGCACCTTCGATGTTCTTGGTTCTTCACGATGCAGTTCTTATTGGCACTTTTTTCAGTGTACCTGTCACCTCTCTCTTGTCAGCATTATGGGGGGTTTCTATTGATCGTTCTTCTGCTTCCTTGGTTCGATAGTGTGAGCTATGTATTCAGTATTTGTTCCTACGTACTAGGCGGATGCAGTGGCTGGGTACCTATGCATTTCGGTGAGATGGATCATTTACCATATAGACACTCTTTCTTTCCTATTTTTGGATGCACTTTTCTAGCTTTGATTGATCAGCTCTTTAGGCTTTTGGTGTTTATGCCATCTGTATCTTCGAGTTCAAGGGTTTGTCTTTGTTTGCCTTCTGATTCGAGTAGTGTCATTTGAGGGCACTCATGTAGATTACAGTCTTCTTTACCTGGTCATATTTCTGTGGAGGATCTTCAGATCAACAGTTACTTTTTGATAGAGTTTGCATCCTTTTAATTCGGTGATGTTCTACATGTTCATTCTTGTTCCTATTTTCTGGAACATTCCTAGTTTTGAAGGCTTCTTTAGTCCTTCAGATTAGTCTTTGTCTTTTTTTGGAGTAGAGTTTTTCTCATGTGATTTTCTCTATTTCTCCACTTTATAGAGACTCTCCTTTGTACATGGGTACCTCATCAGGCCATGTTGCCGGGACCCATTTTTATGCTTTCAGCACTGTAGTTTCCTTTGCTTTCTTCTTGCATTGTTTGTAGCTGCATTGTTGCTTATCTTAAAGGGGGGTGTTAGAGTAAAGTATTAATTATGTTAATTAATATTTACTCCCTTCTTAAGATGTCAACTCTTTTGCTTTAGTTGTTTATATTTAAACACACATGCAGGAGTTGTTTTAAACTCATGCACTAGTTGTTTTAAATATAAACTTGCATGCATTAATTTTGTAATAATTTAACTAATTATTACATGCAGTAGGGTTTGCCTTTCAATGCTTTTGATCTCTTTTATAAGGATGATCCATTGTACATTTAATTCATTCATTATCTGAGGATATTTTCTTCTTCATCTTTTGAGTCAAACCCTTGCCCTCTTTTTGTCTCTACTTCCTTGTAACAGGTTTTTGTATGCAGGTGATCTTCGGGTTTTGTGGATTTGTATTACTCAAATCCTACACATATCTTGTGAAAAAGAATGCATTATCAAATGTACAATAATGTCAAGAATGGTAAGCATATAAATATATTGTGTATGGAATCATGTACACCCATGCAGAATTCAGGCTTCTTGTTCGAAGCTAAAACATATCTTGTGAAAAGGAGTGCGTTATCAAATGTATAATAATGTCAAAATTTACAAGCATATAAATATATTGTGTATGGAATCATGTTCCCTCATCGGGTAAACTTGGAGAAACACTGAATTTCACATCGAAATGGGTAGCCTTGGGGCAGAATTCAAGCTTCTGGTTCCAGGCTAAAACATATTGTACAAAAAGGAACACAATGGCAAATGTATAATGATGAACAAAAACTAGAATCAACTTAAAGTAAATCTTGCTCTGCCTAGACCAATGAACATTTGGTAGTCTCTGTCTGTCCATTTGATCCTCCTGATTCTGCTGCTCCTTTTGTCGTCCTATTGTAGGATTTACAAGGAGAGAAGCGTTTACACTAATTACAAGTGGCTGTCTAAAACATTTTAGACCTAAACCATATATTTTTGTGATCACATGGTAGTAAGTTTTTCTTTCAATATAAATTTAGCTAAGACACATTATCTATTTCCATCGTATGCACGTCTTGCAAGGACAGTAATGATTAAATTTGCTATCATTAAACACCTTATGATTGCATTTCATATTTTACTAACACAGATTTGCATGATTTGTGAGGAGACTGGAAACATGTCTAACACTTACACAATGTGGAAGAATTGAACATGGTACAACTGCAAGGCAAATGCAATTTATGACATGCTTTCATCTTATATGCTTCACTATTTGATGCTATTTTCTTACTCTGCCTTTTTCTTAACATGCTAATTATGTAAGTTACTTTTGTTTTGCATGAATGCTGATCTTGTTTATTTCTTTATCAGAGTTCACAAAGCATGTTCAGGCCCTTACTATCAGATTTACCAGTTACATCTTTCTATGCCAAGAAAGCAACTCGTGTGCTATATCAAGGAAATACTGACAATTCATCTATGTCTACTAGTGGTAATGGATGCATTGCACCTGTTACTAAAGTTCTTGATAATGGTAACAAAGATCTAGAAAGTGAAAGTAGCAAATGCTCCTTTACCCATGATCAAGCAAAAATTGAAGACATAAAAAAGACAGAGGTAGAGAGTCAGGTAAAATATGTAGTCAGGGAGGAGCCTACACACCAAGATTCTCTATACATTTTAGCTCAAACACACCAATGTTCGCTAGATGACAGAATTGTTCAATCTGCTCTGGGAGTTGGGAAACCTGACATGGTTGGAACTAGCCAAGGGGGCCTTAGATCTGAATTCCAAAGCAAGGAAAGTTATGCATGTTGCCAAGACAGTGACGATTGTCAAAATTGCATTGCAAAAGAAAATGTTCCTGTACAGGATGTGCTTGGCAATGCACTTTTAGAGGGTAAGGCTGAACTGTGTTCTAGGCTTGTTGATCCATTCAAATTATCTATAAATGCAAAAGATAATTTGCCATATCATGGGGCAGATACTCAGTATAAAATTGAGTCACCTGGGAATGTGCTTTATTTAACAAGTTCTTGCAAAGGGTTGAACAGTAATGAAGTTGCATTGAGTTCAAAACTTAATGACATGGACGCACATAAATTGGAATGTCATGTTTCAAGCCAAGTGAATATTAGCAGACCACATTTAGAAGATTTGGCACGTAAATCAGATGTACAAGTGACACCTGGCATTCTTACAACTCCTAAAGACCAGAGCGGCATACGTGAAGCTGGGATTCTTAGTGAGGGTTCTGCTATTGAAGGTTCTATTGACTTGTTTGCTGATATTGCTAGTGATAGATGCAGTGTAAAATACAAAGCTGGAGAGAATGCTGTTACTGGAACTGAAGGTCAATTAAATCCTTTGAAACACAAAGATATAGAGACCTATGCAGGAAAAGAAATGCTTCTAGTTCTACAAGAGAGCTTATTTGCTAGTCAAAAGGATGAGAAACCAATTGAAGGAATTGCACAAACCAACAATCAAGATGCAGACTGTCTGTCAAAAGACATCTTAATTTTAGAAACACAGGAGCAGAAATATTGCTGCAGCAAAAGCCCAGATTTGTTTGAGAATTCTGGGTGCTTACATTTTGAAAGAAACAGAATTGATTCAGTAACACAAGCATTACCTGCACCGTGTAAACAAGCCAAAGAGTTTGCAGACAGTGGTGTTGACTCCATGACATTTGAAATGGGTAACTCATCAAAGGCTTATGGTAATGCCTTATTTCTTTACAAGCTAATGGTAATGTCTTGTTTTTATATGAGTATGCATGCAGTAAAAAAATTAATCACTATAATTGCAAAAATGATAGTTTTATCAACTTTCATTCTGATACTGTAGCAGTCACTGCTAGTCCAAGCAATTTGGAGACAGAAATGGAGCATCCTGCTTCATCAACACTGGAAGGGAATGCATTTTCAAATGGAAATTCAATCCTTCATGTTCCAGAAGCTGACAAAGCTCAACAGGTTAACGTTTCTCAAGGTATGCCTCAGTTTATTTTTGTCTCCTTATCTATTATGAAGGCATTTAGGTCATATTAGTTTCCAGATCTTGGTTTACTTGTTTATACTATTTTTGCAAATTACATTTTACAGATAGGCAATTCCTACAACTGGAAATTTACTTTTTTTTGAACTCAACTGATTTGTACCCATGGGCTCCAGGATGGTGACAAGGAGGATAATAGAATCACCTAGCTAGTAAATTATTGTGTTATACCTTGTAAGGGACATGCAACAAAATATACTGCACAAACTGTTACACACTCATAAAGACAATGATATGCAGGATTACGTTCTTCAATTCAGTATGAATAGGGATAATATGTGTGTACAGCTTGAGTGGGCCTGAAGATGAATGTGTGTGCGCTCCATTTTGGAGGTCATATTTTCAATCCCTAGAGGACAATGTTGTACATCTTAAATAGAACCACATCCCCTTCTAGAATGCTTGCATAAGGTGGGTGTAATGTCCCCTCTTAGGATATCTTGAGATTAAGGGACAACTACTTGAACTCTTTAATCTTTCTATGAATTACAATCCCGAGAA
Organism: Chamaecyparis obtusa; assembly: GCA_027943335.1. Taxonomy (NCBI): domain Eukaryota; kingdom Viridiplantae; phylum Streptophyta; class Pinopsida; order Cupressales; family Cupressaceae; genus Chamaecyparis; species Chamaecyparis obtusa. The sequence goes on from BSBK01003442.1 coordinate 159,551, forward strand.
CTCATGATTTGATAATATTAAGTCAATGATATGTCACACCACTAATAACAATGCCTCTTACAATCTCTGATTTGGACAAATTGATGTAACCTTAATGCATCGATCTTGTAGATACATCTATACTTAAATACTCTTTTGATCTCTGCTATATTAGCTATGACAAATTATTATGCAAGGTAATCTTCTCTTATAGTCACGTATTATGATTATTTCCTTATGCCTTGTGTCTATAAGGTAAGTGTTCAAGGGAGCAGAACTTAAATAGGATGATGGAATAAGTTGTAATCTGATATGTATGTGACAGGATACCAATTTAGTATTTTCTGATGTGAACAACGATCTGTTATTTAAAGATATTATGGATTATATCAATCTAGACTTTGAAACTTAGTACTGATCGGATTATGTATATAAAGAAATGTCCAAGAAGATGATCCGTATTCAAAATATATATATATCTATCCCAACTGATTTCTCAACTGTCCAACTCCCTTCAACACATTCAAACCTCAAACAATATAAAATCTGGGCACAAATCAGACTCAGGTCTGTAAAAATATACCAACCAGCAGGAACAAACCATCTAAACCATTTATAATAATTTTCTCCTGTTTTGTCTCTTATGAAATTTTTCCTATGTGCCAAAGAAGATACGATATCCTTTATTTATTATTGACTTCTTTTAAACTTTGGTTTTAACCTTTATTAGTTCTAACGCTAAAGACAAAATCTGAGCCTTTTGTCTTTTTCTGATTTGTTTACTTGTCTGATATGACTTATCTGTAATTTGTCTTTTATCAAATTGGCTCCACGTATTTGGGGAATTCTTTTAAGAATTTGTCTTCATGCATAGTCTTCTTATTTCTTCCCACCTGCTCATTAATATCAACCAATTCCACCAACTCATAGGGCTGCTTTCTAATGTTTTCTTTTCTTTCTTATTTTTTCCCTTATATAATTGTGTGAAGGGTCGTGACTTCCATCAAGTCGCAACCTTACGTCTATATGCAATTTATATGTTTTGATATATATTAATATGTATAATTTCATATAATATCAATGATGTTTATATCTTTAAAAATGCGGATCATATATAGGATATTTGATATGTTATTGTCATTTATATTTTGACATATAATATATTATATCATTAATATTATATTTATATTTTAATTTTTAAATTTTTTTTTTTATTTAAATATATTTGATTAATTATTATTTAATTAGATATCTTAATATTGATTTGGAACAAGTTATAATTACATATTTTATTTTATCTTTATGTTATTATATTCATTGTATTAAATATATATTATATTATTATATTTAATAACATGACTATATAATATTGTATTATTTTCCTTCATTATTTTATTAATAATAAATTATATTATAATTTATTATTAATGATTCAATTATTAATTCAATAATTTGTTATTTAATATTAAATCTTATTGGAGAGGGGACATTACAGTGGGCTTTCATACACCAATTCAATGTCTTGCTTGGCAAAGACCTAAAAAACTATCTTTTAACTTTTTACCTGAAGTCACCAGTTCAGGTTTGGGTTTTGAAATAGGTATGCAATGCGACAGTTTTTTCCCCCCAAGGTTTCTGGTATGATCTTGTGTGTACACACATATTTAAAAATACATAATTATAACACATTATATATGTAAATATTATAGTTCAATAATGTCTTATATTAAAATATGTAAATTCAATAAATATAAATATAAAATATAATATGATATAATTTTAAAATGTTTTAATATAATTTTATAATATAAAATTATTTATTTATATTAAATAAATTATATATTATATAAATTTAATTTTTGACAATTACATGCCCAAGGTTGGTACTATTTATTTTAGAAACATAAGTCCAACGTGATACAATAAGAAGGAAAACATAATTGGTGCACTATATTACACATACAACCAAATGAAAATACACATTCATCTTGTAGGCCTATAGGCCTGCAGGGGCCTCCCCCACCCTACCCGATGCAGCAGGCGAATAGGCCTGCAGGGGCCTCCCACCCCCCCCTTATCCTTCCTATCTCGACCACCCCAGCGTCGTCGAACACAAGACGAGGGTTTCGCTCATTATGGGACTTAACCAAACATCTCACGACACGAGCTGACGACAGCCATGCAGCACCTGTATGAACCATACTCTTCACACCATCCTGTTAAGGACAGGCACACTTGTTCATATGTCAAGGGCTGGTAAGGTTCTGCGCGTTGTATCGAATTAAACCACATGCTCCACCGCTTGTGCAGGCCCCCGTCAATTCCTTTGAGTTTCAGTCTTGCGACCGTACTCCCCAGGTGGAGTGTTTCACGCGTTAGCTGGGCCCCTGATTGGGCCCCAGCTATAGTAGTTGGGGACCAAGGACGAACACTCATCGTTTACGGCATGGACTACCAGGGTATCTGATCCTGTTTGCTCCCCATGCTTTCTCACCCCAGTGTCAGTGTAGACCCAGAGAGCTGCCTTCGCTTTTGGTGTTTTTCCCATTTCTGATTTCTTTGTCTCAAATCTGACTTTGACCAGCATATGTAAATTCTGATGTTTTGAGTTTTAATGTTTTTCTGTTTTGTTTTTTGAAGATTTTTTTTTTAATTTTGTGTTATTGAGGAGTAATAAGTGCAATACAACAAACCAATGACCAATGCTAAAAATAACCAAATGTTAAAGCAGAGCACTAATTCTGATTTTATTAAAGTTTCCCAAGCTTTACATAACCGTAGCAGGTATTCTTCAAATCTGATGTTATGAATGACAGAAACAGTCACTTTTAAAGCCCAAATCTTCCAAATGTGCTGCCACGGCATGAAGTTCAGTGATTTGGTGTGGCGATCTGTTGGTTAATTACTCCCATGTTCAGGCTGGGTGTCAATGCCTAGACTCTGCTGCTGTACAGCTAAATGAAGGGCACTGAAATATTTGAAACACCTCTGAATTTTACTGTCAGCACCATCAAAACACTTGATCTTGCTACAGAAAAGGAAATATATACCAAATCTGCCTGGAACTCAGAGAATTCACACTTGTCCAACAAAATGAGTTGTTGAATGGCTTCTATGGCTGTACGGCTAGGCTGAAGATGCATCTATGTATTAAAATTCCCCTTCTAAAGTACCGATCTAGCTGTTGAGGAAATACTCTGCCTTTCAACCCTGATCTGAGAATTACTATCCAAATTCTGATTCCAAACAGTACACCAAATGATCCAATCTGCAAATACTTGTTGCCAGGAAATGGGGCTATGTCCAATTCCACTCACTCCCAGGCGATTTCGTTCCTGAAAAGTGTGTACCTGGTTCAAACCCTCATGGAGCTCAATACCAATGCTGCTCTGAAAAAATGGTAACTCTGATTGAATGCCAAATCCCTCCAAAATGCCTTCTATTCAAATAGCTTTTACCTCCATGCATATTTGAACTTCCTTAGGGCTTTAATGTTATTTTATTTTATTAAATTATTCTGTCTAATCTTTTATTCTCCTCTAATAAGATTGATCCTCATGAGGGTGACTTCATCATTATAAAAAGGTCCTCAATCTAAGTTACAACTTATAACAATGATCTCCGAGGGACTTGTGCACGACCACCCTAAATATAACTTATTATATTACAAAGTGATTGTAATAATCACCTTTTTATTATTATTTTATTAACCCAAACTCAGGAAATAATTAAATTATTTCCCAATTATTCATGGCTCACACATCTAGACCCCGATTTGAGTTCTGTTTGATGCCCCTTGTCCACTGATACTGTTTGACCTCTACGAGCTAACTGGCAGTCCCTTCCTAAAATTTAGGAACCCTCCATAGGAACTGTGCTAGAAGTCTCCAGGCTGATTCCATAGGTCCCTTGGTATGTCCCTGCCAACTCCCAATCCATCCCTAAAAATTAGGGATTACTCCTAAAATCTAGGAGAGTGCCCAAAATTGGCCATATTGGCGCTCAAAGCCCTTATATGTCGCCATACGGCCCTGAAAGGGTTCCCCACACAATCTGCTGGCCTATGGGAACCAAATGATAGGCCAACCTCATCTGTAAAGTGACTTGCCTAAGGAGGGGACATTACACATCTACACATCATAAGGTTTTGTCTTATTTTTCTTGATGTCATCAACGGGCTTTCGTACCCCAAGCATAGTTAGAGCAACACATATGCCTTTTTGTTGTACTTTTTTCTATTACATATTCTATATCTTGTATCTCTATTTTCAAGTGAAACACGGGGATGTATTCTCCCCTGGAGCCTCACATCTCCGAGACGGGGACATCTTTGGGACACAGGGACGGGGGTAGGGCGTGCCCCTGCCGTTTGACCATCGCCACCAGGACGTCTCGAGATGACGAAGATGACCAAGAGTTTCTGGGACGTCTCATGGATGCCTCAGAGTCCCTTGAGCATCTCGGGGACTTCTAGAACTCTTCTATAATGTCCCCATTACATACCTGGAGATTATTGATCAATAAAAGATTTAATAAGTTTAAATTAAAGATATAAACTTATTAATAAATTCCTAATACATATGTCTCACCTTGATTGTGAGCGGTGGAAGAATATTATGCCTACCTTCGTTCTTATCCAATGATGAATAAGGAAAAGTTCATAACAAAATAAATAGTCGATGCAAATGGGAACTATTACGACATTCCCTCTCCGCTAATATCAACAAAGAAGAAATACCAATCATGTGAAATAAGAAGCCTTGGAAAGGCAAATCGATGGAAATGCTAGAGTAGCTGGCCACCATTGACTCACTAAGACAAGTGGAATCCATGTGGAGATGAAATAATTACTTGAATGATAATCATCAGCTCAATAACATATCATATATATATTGAAGCAATCGAATATAGTAACAAACGGTGACTATGACATCCGTAGTGGGTTCACATACATATTGGAGGAGCTTGTATGTGGATAGTTGTGGCGTTCTCTATTAATCCACTCAACATCAGAATTGTATAAGAATAACAGGACCAAGCCTCAGGGGTATCGTGCCCAGACAGATCGACAGGGATATAGTTAAGCAACCACCGTATGCAATTGGAAGGGATTGATAAAGAGAAGTGATATATATACATTGTCTTAGACTGAACTGAAGGATATTATAAATAATATCACGGTGAATACAGTGCGATCACATTGGGAGATAATAATTAACAATTATTATTAGTAAATGGTAGTTATGAGTAATGAAAATTGGAGTCTTTTCATCATGCCTCTTCAACACATTTATATTGAGCCGATCGACTTTCCAAAATATGTGAAGAATTAATTTTATAAACTTATCTCCCTTTGTGGAAACCGCTCGATATAAGAGCATAGCCGGTTGCTATCGCAACCTATTTAGTGCAAGTATAACAATTGCAGATCAGAGACGATACCAGTCAAAGAGCACATAATATCATAGACATATCAGAGACGGCTCCTGTACAGAGTAATTGCATATTTCATATCAGAATACTTGAAACGACATACCTCTACTAGATATCTATTCTGTAACTTGCAGCATTTATCATATCGAAGATCAGAGATGGCTCACAGGGTAATGTGCATACAATTACATTACTAAATTAGAAACAGACAACATTTATATTTATTGAATTCAGTATTGCTTTCGAACCGCCAGGCATATATCAGTCATTGATATAATTATCTCCACATTATCATTGTGATAGAATCAAAACTATCAAATTGTGTTCCATTTTGGCATTTGGAATTACCAGTCATATATATTCATCCCATTTACCATTGCATTGTTATTCATTAGTGCATTTCCATTGTTGTAGCATTTGGAATTACCATTCATATTCATAGTTCATTAATCTGTGTTCATAATTCACTATCATAATTCACATATCTGCACCTTGCATTTGTTAATCTACGTAGTGTCCATATAATCACAAAAAGGGGACATTACATCTTCTGTCCCCAGACATCTCAAAAGTGTATTTTTTACTTTTTAAAAAATATTTGCAAGCAAATCATATATATATATATATATATATATATATATATATATGGCTGATTTAAGGACATTTTCAGATCATTTGCAAACCTAATATGGACAATTTATGAGGTTTTGTAGCTGCTATTCCACACATTATTGCTGATTATGTGAATCTAAATAAAAATCAGAACTGGGGTTTCTATGTTGGTGTTTCCATTTCAATGTATAAGTGTTTCATATACTCAGTGGTGAATGAGATTATGAGAGTATTACAGTCCATAAAATATCAGTCATAATCAGCAGAAGATTTTATGGAAGAAACAAGGGATATCATAAAGTGCTTGCGAGATGTTTCGCCGTGGAACCAGCGTTATAATAAAGTTGTCGGGCTTCTTGCAAGAATGGGTCTGTTGAGCCCTACTGCTGCAGTAGTCCTCTTGAGTGCTTAGACCATAGGGGAACTTGGTTTGTTTTAAGCCTCTGGGAAGGCATGGATTCAAGTTGATAGGCTATTGAAGGGCTGATTATAATATGAATTTTGCAGAGATGACAAACAACAAGATTTACATAAGTTCGAACATCATGGTAATTCAGTCGAAGCTTGTTGAATCATAAATGGGTCTGAGTCTCTAAACCTTATCGACGAATCTAAAATCAAATCATCTCGTGGTATTAGTGATGATATAAGGAGGTTTGTCTTAGTGCAAGTCACTGTCGCTTTTCTTATAGGAGCATTTTTGATTGTTTGATAGTAGAGATATCAATAATATTGATGGTCATATTACTCAACAACTACACTGAAGCTTTGGAATGATATCATTAGCATTGGCGGGTACTTTGTTTGCATGATATTCTGAAAACATCGAAGCTATCCATCGCCAGAGACCTATCAAAGAAGAGTAGCCTGTAATCACAAAAGCGATTATTGTAAGTGTTGTGGAATTAGATAACAGACTGATATCTGATATTTGTAAGCATCAGAATTTGAGAATTGCTCTTGCTCTGCATATTATTGTTGATACTTCCTAGACTTCATTGGATATACTGATGGGAGATCAATATCACATCATGGAGTACTTTTGTTGCGACATCGTATCAGGTCTTGCAGATGATGGACTTGTAATTGGATCATAACGATCTTGATACTACAATTGGTAGATGATTGCATACATTTTCGCCAACCCTGGTGTTACCAGTAATTTAGGAATAACAAAAATAATCACTACCTAGGAGTTGACTATGGTAACGATAGCTGTAAGTGAATTGAGAATTTGTAGTGATTATCAACTGGTAGAGGATTGCATACATTTTCCCCAACTCTGGTGTTACCAGTAATTTAGGAATAACAAAAATAATCACTACCTAGGAGTTGACTATGGTAACGATAGCTGCAAGTGAATTGAGAATTTGTAGTGATTTTGCAAACTGTATGTTATTGATCTTGGCTGTCGAATTGCAGTGTTGATTTTGTGAGGTTATTGCCAATTGCTAGATACCTGATATGGATAATCGGATCGCAGTGAGGAATGAGCATATCGTCACTATCTAATGTAATGATGCCATTGATAGTTATATAACTCTAATCAATCTTGCTAAAGGACGAATTTGTTGTACAATCCCTAATTGGTGAATGAGGATATCAAATTATGAATTCCGTGACTCGTTAATGTGTTTGTGATAATGGAATGCTGAGACTCTGAAATATATCACATGAATGCCAACTATGCTAATGTTTGACCACTGTTGGATGAAAGGACCAAACTGGAGCTTTGAAGAAGTCTAATACTTAGAATGAGCATATCGTCACTATCTAATGTAATGATGGCGTTGATAGTTATGTAACTCCAATCAACCTTGCTAAAGGGCAAATTTGTTGTGCAATCCCTAATTGGTGAATGAGCATATCAAATTAGGAATGCCGTGACTCGGTAATGTGTTTGTGATAATGGAATGCTGAGATTCTGAAATATATCACGTGAATGTTAACTATGCTAAGGTTTGACCACTGTTGGATGAAAGGACCAAACGGGAGCTTTGAAGAAGTCTAATACTCAGAAGGAAGAAAGAAGTAGATTGCATAAGGAAGGATGTTGACGAGCTTAATGATTCTTTGTCCTATGCTTTGGGTGCTGGAGGCATGCTCAATGTAGCATAAGATTTAGATTATGTGCATACTTTGCTTGCTAAAGCTATTGATGAGTATGCAACTCTATGTGCTAAGGCAACAAAATCAAAAGAGGAGGCGACACAAATGGACCCTAGACTAGAGTCGATTGTATAAAGAATGCTAGACAAATGCATTTTGGATGACAAGTTTCAATAGGCCTTGGAAATTGCATTTGAATGTAGAAGGCTTGATAGGTTAGAGGAAGCAATCGTGAAAAGTGATAATGTTTTTGGAATGCTTTCTTATTGCATCAGTGTTTCTCAAACATTTGTTAGTAGAAGAGAATACTGATGTGAACGATGCATTAGGAATACTGCCAAGGCATTTGTGTAGGTGATGGTAGCATCTAGGATTACAAAGCAAAGTTGAGACAAGAGGGCTCTCCTAGTAAAAGGGAGTGGACTATGAAGGGATTTTTTTTTAATATCAGGATTGTCAAATTCTTGTCTGGTCTAGGGCTCAATATTATGATAGTAGGTCCAAGTTGGTCTTGGATCTAGCACTTTCTCTCGTATGTGGATCATGCCAGCTGATGAGAGTCTCTTGGAGCAAGATATCTTCCATCATTGGGACCATGTGAGTAGGGTGTGCTTTTGTGACAGATGGAATAGCTAGAGGATATGCTTTAGTTGACTTCCAAGGATCTTGGTCATATTGGTTCAAAGGGAGTAGACCATGTTGAGATGGTTTCTCTAGTGATTAGGAAATTGTAGCAGTTAGAGGACTATGATTCATGGGATGGAGTTCCTTGTGTGTAGGTTGGAAGGCCTTTATGCTGACACTTAGATCGTGATATTCCTGGATAGATGGATACTTGGTGAGCTTGGGATTCACCAAGAGTGATTTTGACTCCAACCTTGTATTTCACGATAGGTCAAAGCATGTGGAGATCAAATATAACTATATTAGAGATATGGTGCAAAGGAATGCTATTCAATTTAGGTACATTAGCATTGATGATCAGATGGCCAATATTCTCACCAAGCATCTTGCTAGAGTAAAGATTGTGCATTTTCGAGACAAGCTTGGAATTGTGGAGAATGAAGCCTTTGTTGAGAGGGAGTCTCAACATTAGTGATTTCTAGAGATGTACTATAATGCATTCTTCTCTGTGAGAGAGAAGTTCGAGGTGCAAACCTTTGTTAATGCATTCTTCTTTGTGTGAGAGAAGTTTGAGTTGCAAGCCCTTGTTAATGCATTCTTCTCTGTGAGAGAGAAGTTTGAGGTGAAAGCCCTTGTTCCACCCTCTGGGAGTAGCCATGGTGGATGTCATTTGAGTGACTCCATGACTTAGCACTTGTGTTTATTCACCCTCTAGGAGTAGCGATGGTGAATGTCACGATGAGATGGTGACATTACGTTGAGTGATTCCTTGATGAGTAGTTATGTTCATTTGCATTTCCATTCATGAGAGTAGCCATGACAGACCCACCCTTTGGGAGTAGCCATGGTGAATATCACTTTATAACTCAGATATTGAGAAGGATTCCTCTCTAGTTAATGTTAATTGTAGCTATGGCCGGATTCCTTCAGACTAACATAGATAACATAAAGATTGTGATAATATAATTATTGTGATAATATAATTATTGATGATATAATAATTATATTGATAATATAATTATTGGGGCCAACTTGAAAGAGTGGCGTCCCTTGGTGAAGGGGCACTACTGATAGGTATAAAAGAAGAATGGGTCTTCCTCTCTTAGCATTTTTTGAAAGTACACACAATCCTACAATAGATCTACATTATTAAGAAGAATAGTGCTTGAGGGAGATGATAGCAATATATTGTCTATGGTTGGGAGAGCAACAATGATCTGAGTCATTGTTCGTGGTCAAACGAGCACACCAAAAACAACACCACGGTGATCCGTAGTCATCAAGGGGTGAATAGGAGCTGTCCAGGGGTGGTTTGGAAGAGCATTCTATGGGCATTTTAGAAGAGTAGAGCAGTCCGAGGATGATTTGGAGCAGTTTAGGGGTGATCTACAACCATCTAGATCTGATAGATCGAGCAAAGATGGGGAAAACTGAAAATCTAATTTCTTGGTAATTTCTACTTTTTATCAATTGACATTTTCAAAGGTTTTTAGAGCAGATTTTGGGGTTAGTAGTGTTTGTAGTGTCCTAAAATCGAACCCCTGCATTTATGACACTTTCGCATTGAACTCCATGAGTTAATAATGAAGGACTATGATCAAATGGTCACATTTTGACGTCATGACCCTTCATGGTGCAGTGCCAATGGTCTACTATCCAAGTTTGAGACTCACACGCTTGGACATGAGCACGGTGCACAGATGTCTACGCAACATGCTTGCATGCACAAAATGCGAAAATTCAATAATGCTTTCATTGTATGTCCTTTCTATTGGATGTGTACAAAACGGCTGCTTTCGCCCACTTACAATGATAAAAAGACTTTTTGGGCTCATTTAATGACTCTTTCTCTTTGGCTCTCAGATCTCTGACTCCTTTTGAACTCTCTAAGCAATCTCTTCTATTCTTTTGCTCTCAATCTTTCACATCGAAGCTCTGATGGATTTCACACTCAACTTGGAACAGGCCTACACTTGTATCTATCTCTCATTCATATTTGTATATTAGATTTGTTCATTTGATATTGTTTTCTCGCTATATAATTGTATCTTAAAATAATATCTTGTTAGGTAGTAAGGGCTTTCCTCCCTCAAGTGAGATTCGTTTTTACTATTTGTCCGATCTCTGTGCAATAAAGGCTTTCCTCCCTCAAGCGAGGTTTGTTTTTATTGTCAGTCTTTGTGTAGTCGGGGTTCTCCATTAAGTAGGGAGTTATTTCTATTGCTTGTCTCCATTTGGGTTTATTGTATCTATCTATTTGGCTCTTTGTGGAGGTGGGAACACCGAAGTGGGGTTTTGACTGAGGCAAACCTCTATATGGCCCCAACACTTTTCCCTGTTTCTGTGTGTGTAGGTGACGAACATGTATTTGGATCCAAGATCTCGGGCTAACTAATGCACCCTGTGACTCCTCTGATCTATGCTGAACAAGACTACAACGTGATGCACAAACGTCCTTATGACACGCTATCATCTAAGGCCAAGAGCCCCAAGTTTGTTTGATAAGTGATTTACATTGGATATTTCCTATTTCTGAAATTAGAACATCTGTACGTACCATAGTTTGCAATTTATCAGCTTCCTTTCTATTTTATCTTTTATAATCACAGGGTATTCATATTAGTTTTACCCATTGCATTCTTGTTCTAATCCATCTGAAGTCATTTTGTTTCATTTAAGTTAGCTTGTAGTTAATTTGATTAGATTAAGACTTCCCTTAGCTTTGCATACCAGTATAAGTGAGGTAGTGTAAGGGAGATTTGTTCTCGCGGAAGGTAGAAAATCCCCTACTCTACATTTTGGTGAACTTGACGTGAATGCCAATATGTTAGATCTCTTCCTTCAAGGATTTGATGCATTTGACAAGGCATTCTCTAAGGATGAATTTGACATGTTAGATGACGTCTTAGATGATTTCTTGGGTACGTCCTATCATGATTCCAAGTCTATCAAACACCTTCTGTGTAAGATGACTTCTTTGTTAGGGCCTAGTGAATCTGTGAATGTCATTGTAGTCTCAGTGGTGCCCTCGAAACCCAAGAGACCAATCATTTGTGTGATTGCCACTATCCCCTCACCTAAAAAGGTGAAATCCACACATGATGTGTCACGAAGAAGTGGTTCTTCAAATCTTTTTGCTGGGTTTTCTTGATATAGGAATGAATTGTATAATATTGTCGCTCATACCTATAGGAACAAGGACAATCTCAGCCAACCTATTGCAGTTTTACCACCTCAACCCGAGCTTCCTCAAGCCCCTAAACCCGCAGCTAAGCAATCCAATGACTTTGATCTTATTGAGGAACTTCGTGTTACTCCTTCCAAGATCTCAATTTGGGACTTGCTTTAGACAACCCCAGTTTATCAAGGGATGCTTCAAGAAGCTCTTTAGAAGATTCTACTTCCTTCCTTTGAAAGGCCGACAAATGTGAATGCCCAAATGGATCATATTTGTGTGGATACACTAAATATCACATTTTATTTGCATGAACTCCCGCCTCTGGAGACAAGGAACCTTGTAGATTCGTTGATGATTATAGTATATGTAAATGGTGTAGGTATAAGACGAACCCTCGTCGACACTGGTTCAACGCTCAACATGTGTGGTTTGGACCTACTCCCAAAGATTAAGGTTGATAAAAATTCATTAGCAACATCTTCTTTATTCATTAGAGGATTTGACAACACGGGTAAGACCACCGTGGGTTTAGTTATACTCCCCGTGAAGGTTGGAGTTGTGGTCATTCCTACCTTGGTTTATGTGATGCTAGGGCCTTTACCCTACAATCTCTTGTTAGGAAGACTTGGGTTGTATGCATTGGGGGCAGTTTCATTGACCCTACATGGATCAGTTAAATTTTTGGCAGATAATCAAGTCGTCACAATAAAAGTTTATCCTGACACCATGCATCTATGCCAAATGGTGGCTGTAGGACAATCATTGATCGCTCCCACATTTAGAAACTATATCCCTTTAATGTCATTAGCCATTACGCCTCCTGTGACCTCACTTGGTGAAGGTTCAAAATAAGGCACTAAAGAAGTGTAGACTTCTCCTGAAGACAGTGTTACCCCAAGTTTCCGGGACAGGGGATGAGGGGACAAGTTTCCGAGACGACAATTTTTTTTGTCAAGTTTGGAGACAGCAAGGGGACGACATAAATATAGGGAAAATTTAAAATATATAGGAAAATTTGCATATATACATTACATTCATATGAAAACATGGATAAAGCATGCCATTTAAACATCATAGAACCTTAACATACAACATTTCAATAGTCAAAGTCAATGCTCAATATGCATTCATAATTTGGAATTATTGTCCATATGCATTTTATATTAAATTTATAACATAAAAAAATGAAATACACCCAAGAACATAATTCAAAATTCATTGTCAATAGCAACAAGTGCATTCATAATTTGGAATTATTGTCCATATGCATGTAATATTAAATTTATAACATAAAAAAATGAAATACACCCAAGAACATAATTCAAAATTCATTGTCAATAGCAACAAGCACAATAACCCACCCTCCAAATTAAAACACACTACTATCATTTAATTTTTAAACTACTCCAACTCATTGTAAGTGGACTGATCTTAATACGAACATGTCTGCTATACAATTCCAATCATGATATAGGTTGTTACAGTAAGATGGTACCTTGATGCAACCTCCAAAATTCACCAAATCTTCCACAAAGGAGCCAAATCAACCCAACACTGATGTACTGCTACAAAATGACATAAAGATGCATGTTCCATGTCTGTAATGCACTTTTCAGACTTTCGCAACACCTTGCAAACAGTCTGCTATATGATTCTGAGCATGTAGCATGACTATAACATCATTTTTAATTTCACGAATCTTATTGTAATGTTGCCAAATGCTAATTAGAGGACACCAAATAGCAAGAATTAACTATCAAATAGTAATAAGCATGTTAAGGTGAACTAGAAAGGAAGGGCCCACTTGTAAAAAAAGAAGAGTTTTATAAAAGAAAATTGTGTCTTTTAAGTGCTGATGTCGCCTATTCCATCGGGGATGCCCATCTGTCCTAGGGACTTCCATGGTGTCCCTGAGGCATCCCCCCCCCCAAATTCCCCTAGTTTCCAGGATGTTTCCTGTGAATTTTCAAAAAAAAGGGAATGGAGTGGGGATGTCCCCTAGCTGTCCCCAACTCCTAGAAATGTTTCGGGTATGGGGACAAGGGATTTTAGGCCAGGGTTGCGTCCTTGGGTAACACTGCTTGAAGACGATCTTCCAAAGATTGGTTCCTCCAATGAGAACTCACAAGGAAAGGAAACATGAGTTACCTCCCACTGATTCAACTGAAGCTCCCTCCACTGCGAACATCAATACTTGTTCAGGTAATGATTGGGGAACTTTGGATTTTATCAATTCTCATGTTGGGGAATACAAAGTTAACCCGACCAACCTAAAGATCCCTAAGATACCTTTTGACGCGACAACGAGACATGATTATGCCTATGTAAAGCCCGATGACTCGTACCACATTGATCATCTCTTCTACACCAATCCCCCAAGTTCAAAGGAGCTTCAGTCGGTCTATGGACAGGGATACAAAATAGTTTCTAGATACAGTTATGATGGAAGGGGCTATGGGCTTGACCAAGAGGCATCAGGGTTCCCTTAGAACTTGAATTTGGGCATCATAATACTGGGATTGGATAGTGTGATACGTCACGCATAAAGAAGCCTTGGTTAAACGTAAATATGATTCATGTTGAGCCTTTATCTCTTGAGTTGGTTCATCCAGAACTCATTGATACAACACTCACATCCAAAGTGGTTCCTTTAGATGTCTTCTCTTCAGAAGAAGCCCTTAAGGAATTCTTGGGCATGTATGATGACCTACCTTCATATCATCATAAGAGAAGATTTCCTTATTGTCTGGAAAGTCAGGCGTACTTCGGAGAAACAACTAAAAAGGGGAGTGATGAAATTGCCCTTTCCCATGATGGTAATTCTATGCTTCCACATCCTGAAGATCGTAGTGTCCTTATAAAAGGCGACACTTTTAATGTCTCTATGGATTCGAACCATCCAGAAAGAGTTATTAACAGTGTAACATCAGCATGTCGGGATGAGTTTCTGAGACGGGGGGACAAAGGGCCGCAATTTCAGGACGGTGGGGGGACGACAGCGGGGGGAGAGGGGGGGGGGTGCTATATACTACACATGTAGAACTTGAAATGCTAGTTATGAAATGATGTTTCAGTATAACATACCAAATTGAAATACTTGAACATAGCAAAATTGCAACATGAACCAAAACCATTGAACATTGAACATAGTAACATAGTACATACCCAATAGTAACATTCAAAAATAAAAAATAAAATAGAAATTAAAGCATCCATCTCGGTAGTGGCGTGGTTGCGAAATGGCTGAGGTGAGGGGGTACTTGAGTACTCCAAATACTCGGTGCAGGGATGTCCCATGGACGGGTACTTCGAGGTTTTCAGAGGGGTGCGAGTCCCTGGGTTTCATTGGTTATTAAGGTAGGAAAGTGCCTTTCTTTAGAAGAAGTTAAGTCACATACTAATCTCTTGCACCAATAATTTGATGTTTTTGCTTGGGTGTACGAGGATATGCCATGTATTGATGAATCAATCGTGGTTCACAACATAATATTGGCACCTGATGCTAAGCCTGTGAAGCAAAAGATCTAAAAGATGAATCCAAGGATCGCCTTGATGGTCAAAACAGAAATAGAAAAGCTCTTAAAGGCTGGTTTCGTTCGTCCCATTGACAATTCGTCTTGGATATCAAATATTCTGCCTGTTAGCAAGCTTGATAGGCATATTCGGATATGCATTTTTCGTGATTTGAATAAGGTGTCTTTGAAAGACGATTTTCCGTTAGCCAACATAGATATGATTGTTGATTCTACAACATGCCATGCACTTCTGTCTTTCATGGATGGCTTCTCAAGATACAATAAGGTTCGAATAAACTCAAAAGATTAGTACAAAACTGCTTTTACCACCCGTTGGGGTACCTTTTGCTATGTAGTCATGCCATTTGGATTGAAAAATGTTGGTGCCACCTATCAACAAGCAATGACTCTTATATTCCATGATTTCATCCACAAGGTCTTGGAAGATTATGTGGATGACATCTTAGCAAAATCGGTCTTTCGTTGCGACCATGTTGCCAATCTCTGACTTATCTTTAATAGGGCTACGCCTCTACAAGATGAGATTAAACCCTCTTAAATGTGTCTTCGGTGTTGATGCCAAGAAACTATTAGTATTATATCTCATAGAGGAATAGAGGTTGACACAGATAAGATCAATGCTATTGTCAACATTCCTTCATGTAAGAACATCTCTCAACTTCGCAGCTTGCAAGGCAAGATCCAGGGCAAAGGAAGATTTGTGTCTCAGTTGGCCAATAGGACCTTGCCCTTCACACGACTATTGAAGAAAGATGCACAATTCAAATGGGATTAGGAATGCCGAATGGCCTTTGATTCTATTAAGGACTATTTGGCCAACCCTCCTATTTTGATGCCAGCTATGTAGGACCGTCCCTTTCTTCTCTACATCTTAGTGTCTCCAAATGCTCTTGCAACTTTGTTGGCTCAATTTGTTGACGATGGTAAAGAAAGGGCTGTCTATTATATTAGCCGCATCTTGGTTGACTATAAAACTCGATACTTTGCTATAGAAAAATAATGTCTAGCTCTAGTGTTTTCCACGCAAAAGATGAGACACTATCTAATCCACGCGGAAACTCGAGTTCTCACCAAGAATGATCTTTTAAAGCACCTCTTCTCTAGGGTCGATCTATCAAGAAGACTAGCCAAATGGGTCATGTTACTCTCTGAGTTTGATCCAAAATTTGTAACTCAAAAGTAAGTTAAAGGGTAGGTGGTTGCTGACCAGCTAGTAGAGGTACCATCCCCGAAAACATTTCCTATGTTGGATCAATTTCCTGATGAAAATCTGTGTACCATTAGTTATGATTTTATTTGGGACGTACTTTGATGGATCTAGGCGTCAGAAAAAGTTCAGGATTAGGTTTCATCTTGATATCTCTCGGAGGAAAACTTGTTCCTCTCTCTTTTTGCTTGGAGTTTCATTGCACAAATAACATCGTTGAGTACAAAGCCCTTACAATTGGGCTACATGCTGCGATTGCATCTGAGGTCACACATCTTCGTATACATGGTGATTCTGAGTTGATTGTAAATCAAATTAATGGGAAATATAGAGCAAAGCAGTCGAAACTATCTCAGTATAGAGAATTGGCCTTGACTCTTCTCAAACAATTCTCCCATTACACCATAGATAGTATTCCTTTGAGAGAAAATCGACATGCAGACGCAATGGCAAGTGCAGCTTCCCTTGTTTGACCTAATTTCAGCACAAATGAATATCATTTTGTAGTGCAGGCTCTCTGATCTTCGACGGCATTAGATCGACCTATCTCCAATAATCTCGTATGTGCTCATATAGATTTGGGAGAATGGTTTTCTGATATATACACCTATGCTAAAAATGGAAGTTTCCCCGACAATGCAAGCAAAAGTATCTGCATTAGAATTAGAAAGCTTTCTGCTTGTTACATGATCTTATCAAACATTCTATATCATAGGTCATACAATGGCCTCCTGCTACGTTGTCTTACTAAAACTGAAATACCCCTCGCTCTTCGTTAGGTCTACCCGGGATCCACTGGAGGGCATGTCAGCGGTAAATCTATAGTACAAAAATTAATTAGTATGGGATACTATTGGCGAATAATGGAACAAGATTCTTTCGCTTTTGTCAAGAAATGTCCCCAATGTCAACAACATAGTAATTTGAGAAGAGCTCTTGCTCAATAGCTTCGAACTCAGACATCTCCATGGCCTTTTTAGACTGGGGGATGGATGTTATTGGTAAGATATCTCCCCCATCCTCTAAAGGACATGCCTACTTCATTACTGCTACTGATTATTTCACAAAGTGGGTCGAAGCAATTCCACTAAGATCTACAACTGCAAAGACAATCTGTAGCTTCATCTTGAACAATATTATTTCTCGCTTCGAGTTGTCATCCACCATTATCTCCAATAATGGCACATGCTTAAAGAAGTGGCACAATTCCTTGGAAAATTTCATGTCCAACAATGGTTTTCTTCACCATATTGTTCGCAATCCAATGGTTAGACTAAGGCTTCAAACAAGACCATTGAGCAAATTTTGTGAAAGATAATGAAGAAACATGGAAAGGATTGGCATCCTCAATTAACTTATGCATTATGGACATACTGCATGAGTATTCGCACGACTATGGGAACAACTCCTTATAATGCCCCTTGAGCTAGAAGTTCCATCCTTATTTGTCTCCCTAAGGGGATTGATCGATGATGACACTAATCGTGTCAATTGCTTGCATGAGTTGGAAATGTTGGATGAGTGTTGTCTCAAAGCTCTCCAACATCTACAAGCTTATCAAAAATCCCTTTCTAAACAATACAACCAAAATGTTCTCGCTCATACATTTAAAGTAGGTGATCTCATTCTCTATGAGAACCAAAGAAATGTAAGTGCGCCACTCGACCAAAGAGGTAAGTTCAGTCCTAATTGGTTAGGTCTATACATCATTACCTCTGTTTATGGGTCTGGAGCGTACAAATTGTCTGATATGGATGGTACCCTGCTCAAAGAACCCATAAATGCAACACACTTATGACGCTACTATGCTTAATGTGTCATGTTTAGTCCCACAACGTCGTAAGGTGACTTTATGACATTCCATCATGAACACAAAAATGTCTCTGTGTTATGATGACCATGCATGTGTGTGTGTGTGATAACCATGATGCTAAGCTACAACATGTCTAGACATGTTAAGCTAGTACCTAAATCCATGTCTAGACATGTTAAGCTAGTACCTAAATCCATGTCTAGACATATTAAGCTAGTATCTAAATCCATACACAAGCATTAGGTCCTCATATGAACAATATATGGCACGCATAAAGTGCTGTCTAATCTAACCACATGCACATATAGGAAGCATCCGTAAACATACATGGAACCTAAAAGCATAATAACAATCATGAGCCACATGAGACGATCAAAAAATTCTGTATCTATATATATCATCAATATCGAATGTACATGTATCACATCACTACAAAAATACATGATGTTCGTATATGTGTATACAAAATGAATCCTACGCATCATATGTCAAAATCTCAGGATTCTAGAGCATGAGTCCTTGAGCTGATTGGAGGTGGTGGCTCTGGATCTTGTGTAGGCTGCTGCATTGACACGAAACAGGATCAAGTAGTCGAGCTCGTTGCATGCAACCCTCTAAGCTCTCCTCTCGTCTCTGCAAGCTACACCTGAAGTTGCATCTCCCTCTCCCAAGCACCTACAATGTCTCGTACCCGGGGATGATCCAGATCCGCTACAACAACGCTCTAGGCCGCATAAACTTGCCACTGGAGTTCATCAACCTAGAGGTGAAGAGCATCACCTGCCCGGTTGGCACTGTCAACTCTGATTGCCTTGCGGTCTCACTCTTGGATGGCCTCGTGCAGCTCCCTCAGCATGTCGTGCAGCTCACGGCTCATTTGATCTCTCTGCCACATAATAGAGGCAAGCTGTGCAGCTCTTAGTGAGGAAGGCTTATGCCTCTTCATATGCTCAAATAGGCTCACGTGGCGCCCCATTGTCACACGAGGTTTATAAATATCCAGTACCTCGCCTTGGATGGGTATTATTGGCACCACAAATGAAATTGAGCCATTAACCGACCCCCTTTGCATTCACAAAGTGATAAGAGATGTGTCAGTACCAATATGATATATATACATATGCAAAAATCAAGAACATTTATATCTAATTCGTCAAATAACTCATTTATACCTGGGTCCATGGCCTGTAAGTCTAGATTAGCTAGGGGCACATGGTTGCTAGACGCCCTTGGGGTCTCCACGGATTGTGCCGGTGGTACTGGAGGTCTCACCTGCACTAGCCGTGGTGACAATGGAACTGCAGAGATAGGTACAAGTGATCCCACTGAGGGGATGATACTGGTGTGGCTGCAGTAGGTGGCGATGACCCTACTCGTTGCCTTTGTCTCAGTCTCTCCTCCCACTATGGGGCATTTCTTGGAGGACTCCTCACAGAAGAGCCCTCTCCACCTATTTGTGGTGGTTGGTCATCACCCTCGTCATTTGCAAGGGGACCCGTATTTACAGCCGGTGCATTTTGGTGGAAAGATCAACCTCGGTCTTGATTGGGCCCACCACCAAGCAAATCTGTCTATCACCCTGACATCATCAATGTCCAATGCCAGGGGTGCATCGTCATCAGCCCCTCCAAGTGGACTGCCAAGAATATCCTCGAGCGTCGGCCTCGGTAAGTCTTGGAGTTGTGCCAGAGTCCCTGCTGATCTCAGGTAGGTAGGCACAATGATTGGTACTGTCTGCACCTGCCCAAACTGTCTCATGCAATGCCTCTAATAGTAGGGTACCACAATGTAACTATGGCACCCTACTAGGAAGCAGTCTCACTGTATATGAGCCAACTCGCTAGCTCTCCATACAATCATATCCCGATATGGGCGCCAGATAATTTTGCCCATACTGAGGCAGTTTAGGGTGATCCGCCAGTCTCAAATCCTCGAATTTCCAATCTCCACGTTGCAGAGGATAGGCATGGGCCCGAGGAAGCAATCTATTGATGGCAATGGGAAATCCCATAGGCTTGGTGCACGTAATTTGCTCGAAGATCCAAACTTGCAGGATGGTGCATGCAGTGATGCTATGGAACTCATGATGAACGTAGCGGCTCAAAACATAGTACAGATGTGCAAGCATGCTCCATCCTTATGCATAGACCTATCCTCTCTCCTCCATTGCCTTGATATAAGGAACGAGGTCCTGAGGAAGGTGGGAGCCCCGTCCATTCGTCACCACGCATAGTGCCACTGTAGTGATTAGTATGTGGCACAGTAGTGGGATATGTCCACTCTTGCTGGACACAGCCACTGCAAGTAGATATGTCCACTATTGCTGGACACAGCCACTGCAGGTAGATATGTCCACTATTGCTGGACACTCGCTCGACTCCCCACTGCTGTCTCTCATGCAACTGATGTATTGTGAGTGGATCATCTAGTGATACCCGCTCTCCACAGATGGGTAGACGCAAAATCTGATGAACATCAATCAAAGTAACTGTCATCTCCCTGATAGGGAGATGGAAGGACACAATGTCAGCATCTCACTACTCCATAAGTGCCATCAACATGGGAGCATGGAAGTGCATCTTGGGTAGTTGATATATCCACCATAGGCCTACCCGATGCGGAGTATACTGCTCCTCTCGTGTCAACTCTGCTTGACGATCTCAGAGCATACTCAGCACATGCTCAAATGTATGCTCTCTAACCTCCGGGAGAACTTGCAAACACACATAAAATGATGCGTCAGTTATATGCCAAATCGTATATACATGCAAAGTGCTCAAATATTTTTGAGTAACGACAAATGCGCATTCGTAGGACGCCAGTGCCGAGACATCTTGGACGCTAGTGCAAAAACAAGACACCAATGCGAAAAGCATGGCGCCCTGAGACGCCGACATAGATCCTAGACACCAATGCGAAAATCGCTCTAGACAACTGACCCTACCTCATTGGGGGTTGACCCTGCTCAACTGCGGCACGAAGCTCCTTGATCTTGGTAACTCTCAACTCTCGTCTGTGAGGCATTTTCACTCAGATGCTCAAAATCTCAGCTAAATCCCTCATGGTGAATAGTGAAAATGACTCTTCTGTAGGCCCGCAAGGCCCATATATAGCAAAAAATGGGCCCAAAAATGTGAAATTTTATTTGTTGCCTGTCTGGCTTGATTTTCCTTCTTGTTTTTCCCCACCTATCAGGGGCAAAAACACGGGGGACATATTATTCCCTGCAACTAATTTTTTACTTCCGACTTAGTTCTCATCGAGGTAGTTTCTTCCATTTTTTATACCGACAAGATTTTGACTTTTGCAGATTCCATTAAAACAATCCCACACTGAACACTGGGGGCAACACATTTGAACACAATCTGCTGCTTGACATAGGTCAATGAGTGACACCTAACAAATGTGTCCCCCCGCCTCTAACAAGTGCCAATGCCAAGTAATTAGATCATGAAATTGCCCATGAATTCGTCAAATGATTGATGTCCTTGGCACATAAGGTTGATTGTAACACAGATGAAGAAGGCATCTACAAGATTTCCTCCATAGCTTGAGAACCTAATTTGCAATACAAAGTTAAGTCTCTCTCCCAAGACATTAAAGGAAGTCTTGGATCCTTGTGAAAGCCAAAAACAAACATTCTTGTACTTCCACTTGAGGCACTACTAGGTTCAAAATAAGATTGTACTTTTGAATAAGGTGTAAGTCTAGAGTATCTGAGCACCTTGGTCTTTAGATTCTCCTTTATGGTAGCTAGTTGGAAGCTCTCTTATTGTAAATCATTTCAAAACCCATTATGGACTTCCTAATTAGTATGGAGGACATCTAGAAATTGAAAAGTCAAGTTAAAAATAGAAGATGAAGGCCATCAAGCTGAATCTATATGGGATGTTCACTTTTGTCTTTGTCCTTGATGTTGTGGGATCATTTATGGCCTCAAAACTAGGACCTCTAGCTGTGGTCCTTTTCCCTTCATTCCCCATGGCTCTTTAGCATGTCTTGTCCTATATAGGGCAAGTTTATTGGTCTTTCTAGATAAGGTAGACCAAACTAGCTTTGAACTTATATAAGTGGGGCTCCACTCACCAAGAATAATGACCTATCAATTTTGTCCGACCTTGTGGCCACACAAGGCAATGCCAAGAGAGTGATGTGTTTATTGTCTTCATACAAGGGGTCCATGCAACATCTTCCCTATGAACCATATACAATATTAGTCATACACTATGATCCTATAAAAGCTTTCTAAACCCAACGCTTAACTTGGGGCAAACTTGTATCAACCTCTAGTGGTGTCCTTGTAGGTCAATACACGAAACCTCTCATTTATATCCACCATGAAAATAAAACCATTGGCCTAGTCGTGAGGTGATCATGTGCTAGTATGTAACCTATATCATGGAACAGTTGTATCCATTTGTTCACTCTCATGATGTAAACTATACCTTTCTTTGTTATTCGATGGGGAGATTGGTTTGCCACTTTGAAGTTCAAACCATGCCTTTGAGTGTGATTGGGTTACACTTGGAGATGATAGCACCTATAATATTGAGGGTTTAGATGATGCCTATTTTACAACTAGGGTACATTGTTGTAAGCTTACAAAAATCATTTTTGTTCTTGAACACTTATTGTCTATCAACCGACTATTAGATCACAAGTTGAAAGATGGAATTTGATAGGAAAGGTGATGGGAACTCATGTTTCATTCACAAGAAATTGAAGAATTCAGAGATTGGAGATGGCAAAAGGTTTGAATTTGACATTGTCCATTATGAAATTGAGCCTACGTTGTTAAGATTTTGCCATCTCGTGGCATCAAAGATATGATCATCTAAGCACTGAATACTTGCTTGCACTTAGCTGGTATGAGATGGAGAGAAGCCTTCCCATACATAAGAAAATTGATGATCTTTGTTCAAGTTGCCTGGTTGGTAAACAATATTGAGCTCGCTTAGGTTCTAGCAGTTATTAATTGACTAGTCCATTGGATCTGGTGCACACCAATATGTGCAAATACATGACTGCTTGTGTCAATGGATTCAAATTCTTTCTAACCTGTTGATAATCACACAAGGAAAGTATATTGCTCGAAAACTAAGGATTAAGCCTTCTAATCTTTTAAGAAACCAAATCTCACATGGAATGAGAATCTACACATCACATTTCTGTACTCTGCTCAAATTGAGGGTGGAGTACAGCTAGCCATGACTTCTCTTCTTTCTTTAGGGGTATTTAATGTTAGTTGAATGTTGTCTACATGCTCCTATTGAATGGTGTTGCTGAGAGATGAAATCAAACACATGGTATATTGAAGGATTCCCACTTGGGATGTACATGCTAGGCAAAGGATGCTTGCACAACAATTTTCTTGAACTATGCATCCACCAAAATTTTCAATGCCTTAACTTTGAAGGAAGCATGGATATGGAATAAGCCTTATATTTCCCATCTTTGTGTTTTTGGATGCACAAAGCACATGCACATTCCAAAGGAGATAAAATTTGGAAGAGATATCCTTAAGTATACCATTCTTAGAGACAATGGTGAGACCAAAGCCTGCCAACTCATACATTGAGAAATTGTACATTATAGTGGAGATGTGGGTTTGACAAGAGGGGTGAGTCCAGTTTGCTTTCCACATCAGTACTTGTTCTAGGTGTTGCTCTTGTGATACCTTTAGATGATGATGACAAAGATGCTGATATTTGTCAACCAGGTCCTTAAGTTTTGCTATTCACAAGTTGTAGACAATGAATACCCAAGTGGTGTATCAATTCCATATGTGATGCAAAGTTGGATGACATCCTAGATACATCAACTTTAGAGCAAAAAAATCACAATGTGGTTCATGGCGAGGTAAAATTAGCCCCATGAGTGTGATTGTTTAGAATACTGAATCTTAAATAGTTTAAGACGCCCTAGAGCCCGCACCTTGGACAGATGCTATGGATGTGGAGTATTAGGAACTTATGAAGAATAAGACATACAAACTTGTTGCCTCTAAAAGGAAAGAAGTCTATTTGTCCTACGTTTGTTTTCAAGACCAAGTTCAGGGTAGATGGCATCAAAGAGAAGTAAAGGTGAGGCTTGTCACAAAGGGCTACCCTTGGAAGGTGTCGACTATGAGCAGATTTTTACTCCCATAGCTAAGATAAAGACCCTTGGAAGTGTTGATGTGAGTTTTGTTCCACTACAACATGTAGAATCAAACACTCAATGTTTTGGAGTGAAACACTAAATATTCAACTCTCTCTTGATATAAGGTCACTTCTTATGCTAAGCCTGCGAAGTAAGATCACAAGGTGACTTCAAGTTTCTTTTAGTGTGGATACTCACTCAGTTGAAATGATGTGATTGCTGGTTATCACTTAAGGGGACTTACGCTAGTTCATTCAAGATTCGTCAATAATGCACTTCTAAGGATTTTGCTTTACAATGTGCAATGAAAATATGGTTTGATTTTCCAAACTTCAACTTCAATTCAAACTTAAATATGACTTCTATTGCTACTTCTACTTCTAAATATGAATGCAAGGAATGTGTGAATGGACTTGGACTCTACTAAATGCAATCTTGCCAGCAACTCCACCCATCTAGTGCAAGTTTCTAAGGAACACTCGAATGGTTTTCAAATCAATTTCTCCTCATCAATCCCATCAAATGGATGCAAACTAAAGATTCAATACCAATTGAAGTTAAGTGCTTTCAATCATCGGCTTACCACACAAGGACACAAGGCACTCCTACTATCAGCAAGACGCTAGTGGCCCGGATTTGTCAAGTCAATCAAGTAAACATTCACAATTACTTTCATCCAACTAACTACTTCTAAACAACATGAAATGAAATCCTAATCTAAGTGAGGAAATATGGATCACCATGCAATAATGCAAACTTGATCACAACAATTCACCATGCAAGACACAACAATGAAAAGTAGAGCAAATTTGGCATTATATTAGGAACAATTCTCCAACAAGTCTTGAGTTACAAATGAGAGAGGTGGGGTTTATATAGGAGCCCCAATTACAATGAACGACCAAGATTGATTTAGAATCAAGGGCTCAGATTAATCCATTACAAACCCTAATTAGGGCAACCAAAAGTAGCCAATAGGAATGAAGCACCACAAAATTAGCCAATGAGAAAATTCAAAGGCTTGAGGACCAATAGGAAGCAAGGAAGCTGCCAAGTCATCATACAACTCATCATCATGAACATGCATGCCTCTTTTCTCTTTCTCCTTTTTAGCAAAACTAATGAACTTAAGTAAAATTTCACTAAGTTCCTTCATGTCAATACTAGGGAGGCTTCTTTCAATCTTTATCTTAATTTCATTTCCCTATCCTTATAAATTTCATCATCGTTCTTGGACATCTTTCTCTTGGATGGCTGGACTTTGTAATGCTTGCACCCTTGGTATTTCCTCCTTCATTGTTTGGAATTCATTTTTGTCCTTTGAACTTGATCCTTACGGCAGTCCCTTGAACACATGAACATCTTCCTTGGCATATTAAATCTTCCTCAATTCATTTCCTTGGATGACTCCATCACCATTAGGATCATTCCCTTGATGGGAACCCTGTCCTTGAACTCCTTGCTCGAGACCTCAAACTTGTCCTTATGTCCTTGTCCATGTTCCAATGCTATCATTGGTGTTAGAATCATCCTCAAGAATTCCTTTGTGTACTTGCTTGAATGATGATCTTGAGATAATTCTTTGATTTCGATCCTTGGGTTTTCTTTCCTTTGTCTCAGCCTTGAAGTGCTGGAAATGATGTGATGTCTTCCCTTGATCTTGACTGTTTAAGTTAGTCTTCTTTCTTTGCTATCCTTGGCCTTGAGCTTGAACTTGTCTTCACTTCCTTCCAACTATTTCTTCGCTTGATCCGAATGTTATTCCTGGTACAAAGCTCGAAGTTAGCAAGGATTAAAGACTTACAAAAATTTAAGTTTAGATCATGGAAGTCCCTGAATTTATCCATGGATTAGATGATGAATTCCATACATTGTCTTAACGAACTAATCCAAGGAAAGAAACAGTCAAATGCAAGTAAGGATACCTTGATACTTAATCAATTTTATGAATTTCAACTTTAGACCAGTCAAGATAACACCCTTAGATCAGTCCCAATAACTCATCCAATTCACTCCAAATCACAACTAGGACCTCCATATGGTTTAGGAAACAAACAACAGGCCAAACATGACAGCAAACTAAAAAAATTACTATCCTGAAAATTTCTGAAGATAGGGGATGATAAGTCTGAAGACACCGCAAAAACCAGTCTTAATGCTTCATCAGAATTACTTCAAATCATGATCCAAGTTCTTCCACAAATTAGGAGTCAAAATGAAGGCCAATCGTGACAACAGATTTTCCCTACCCTTACGAAGACATTCAAACCACTGAAACAACTGAAGCTTACCTTTTTTCTGAATGACTTTGACCCTCTAACTTGGTCCCTTTTGTGCAAGAATGTCCTCTAAACACTCAGCAATGATCCTTATGATGGTTTGGCAAATTGACAAATTATGGGATTTTCTTTAAAAAATCGCCCCTGTTTTGAGTGTTTTCAGACTTTAGTCTGAAGACAAATGATATTTCAGACTTTCAACTTGCCCTGAAACAAGTCACCAATGCTCCCGCAAGGTCTGCAAACATTCTGAATCAGATCGTCACCCACAGCATACTCAGACCTAAGCAAAACAAAAAAAATGATTTCCATGACAGTCTTCAGATTTATGCATATAACTTTCTTACCACAGCCATTAAGTGTCCGAAAATGGTTTGAAAAGCTTGGCAATTGGCAAGGGAAGACTCAGCAAACAATTCTGGACAGCTTTGACTTTTACATTATTTTCTATGAATTTCCTAAAAAATCGCCCCTGTTTTGAGTCTGCAGATTCTGAGCCTGAAATCACCTTGCTTTAGTCTTGGGATGTATGCAAAATGCAAGCAAAATGATGGGGACTAGTCTTGAAACAAATCTGGAAAGCTTTGGGCCCCAAGCTATTTTTATGAATTTTAAAGAAATCGCCCAGTCTGGAAACTTTCAGACTTTGGGCCTGCAACACCTTGGTAATCAACCGTGGATGGGTCTCCAGAAACACCAGAACATGCCCCTTTCAGATCTGCAATCATAGTGGACAGTTTGAAAGGTTGGATAAAACATGAGATTTGGCAAAATCGATTTTCTATGGAGGGCACCTTCAGATTTAAATTTGCATACTTACATTCTCATGGCTTACCTCAAGCTTTAATCTCAGTCTCTGCTATATCAAAATGGCTGCCTTCTTTCCTTCTACCGAATCCTCAGCCCTTGTAAATTCGATTGACTTCAACTCCAGCTCCTTTGCTTCAGATTTTTTCCACTTCAAGTCCAGCTCTTATAATTCTTGATGGTTTTATCATGGAGCTGCCAGCCTTTATAAAGGAGTCTTAGCTTTGCATTCACCCCACACAAGCAATGTGGGGTAAAATTAATGCCCCCTTCTAGAAGTTTCCGGATTTTACTTTACTAGTTTTCCCATTAATTTTAATTAAATAAATAAAATATGTGATAAAGGGAAATTCGACCCATGCTTGGACTTTTAAAATCTGCCTAAGTCCACAAGTTGTATGGACTTTCAACCATATCTCCTTGCCCACATGCACACCTTAGCCTTCGAGTGAGGACAAACACATTTCATACTTACAAAAAATTCGAATTTGATTTGCCATCATAAAGGGGAAATTCGACCCAAGCATGCACAACTTCAGCACTTAAGAAAAATCCAACTTATTAGCCTTGAAGGGAAATTCGGCCCTAGCTTGGACAAATCCCACACTTAGAAAATTTTCTCACATCTCAAACTTGCAAAGGGGGAAATCGTGCCATGTCCGTACACTCTTGATACTTAGAAGAAATCCACTCCATGTTAGCCCTCAGGGGAAAAACAACCCATGCATGGACTAATTTGACACTTCGAAAAAAAATTGGAGTCCATACTTGCCATGTAGGGGAAAAACAACCCAGGCTTGGACTACTCCAACACTTAGAAAAATTTTCACTTTCCCCATCTAGTCCAAGGGAAAATTGACTCCTGTTTGGACACTTTCCAGACTTAGAAAAAAATTAGCCTATGCACTCAGTCTTGGGGGAAAATTGACCCTTGTTTGGACACTTTCCAGACTTAGAAAATTTTCAAGCTCACCTTAGGGGGAAAAATGACCCCTGTCCGGATTTTTCAAACATTTAGAAAATTTTCAAGCAGAATTCATCCAAAGTGGTGGAAATTCATGTTATGCTTGGATTTTAACCCCAACACTTATAATTTTTCAGGAAAAAGGCCAATTAATGAAGGGAAATTCATGTAGAGTCCGGATTTTGATCAAAAGATGAAGGGAAATTCATGTGTAGTCTGGATTTTGATCAAAATATGAAGGGAAATTCATGTATAGTTTGGATTTTGTGTATTTTTATAAAGAAAAATTAATTTTCCTTAGGATTTTGGCCATTTTGAACGTGAAAAATCAATTTTTATAAGGATTTTAAGGCCCTTATGCATGTAATATGCCTTTATATGGAATTTTGGACAAATTGGCTAGCCAAAATTTAAATACACTTAGAATTTTACGTTCAACCCAATATAACATGACCCTGACAGACTTTATTTTTAATGTTCCCACTTTAAGATAACAACTTGGCTACTTGATTTTAATACCACCCCTCAATCTTTTAAAGCACTAGATTGCCAAAAGTAATGCCAAAATTTGCCGAAACTAACGACAACGAGCAAAAGAGGGGGTCCCCATCTGCAATGGGGTAATGGTGTGAAAACCTTACAACAAGAAGGTGTTGACTATGAGCAGATTTTTACTCCCATAGCTAAGATAAAGATTAATAGAATGGTTTTGCTATTGCTTTGTAGTTTGGGTGGAGATTCCATCAAATAGATGTAAAAAGTGCTTTTATTATTGGAGAATTGAAACAAGAAATTGATATGACTCAAATTAAAGGGATTTGTTGCACTTGGTCAAGAGTAATGTGTAGATTCATCTAATCTCTCTATGGTCTCAAACACTCTCTTAGAGCCCGGTATATAAAAAACAGACCAACATTTTGTGCAATAGAGAATTTTTCAGTCACCAAATCTTTACTTCAACGAGAAAGGGTGGGGGAGTGGGGAGAGGGGCGGGGGGGTTGGGTATTGATTCTTATTGTATATGTTGATTGTCTTGATTTGGAGGTATGGCAAACAATACATCACATATTTGTCTCAGATGATTTATGCCTTGATTTCTCTGGAGAAGTTTCCAATGATGGATTGTAAGTCCATGCCAAAACCCTTGGAGTCAAGACTACAACTGCCTTGATCTGATCCATCTCCTCAAGTGAGTGCCCCTCTCTAATGTCAATTATTTGGGAGTCTCACTTATATGACTTATACGAGTCTCACTTATATGACTTACATGAGGGTATGTCTCACTTATTATCTTTCATGGTTTATATAGAGACCAAGGTTATGATATTGGAAGGCTACAAAGTGTGCGTTAAGGTATGTACTATGGAGCATGGTTTGGAAGTAGGAATGATCCATAACTAATTCAAGAGTTCTGGATCAGGTTGGTTCTTAAGTTTAGCACATGCTTGGAGTAGTATTAATTTAAGTTGTAGATTGTGTTCAACAAGGTATTGTTGCTAGAATGAGTATACAGTGAATTTGTGATTGAAATGTAACTTGTGGGAATTCTTGGTAATGGTTTGAAACATTACCACAATGCTCATGGAGGTATTAACTTATCATTGCATGCTGCACAGAAGTTTGGATATTAATTTACTCGTTGTGTATTTGTGGCTGATGAAGTGCCTCTAATTATCGACAAAGTAAGGCTGAAGGTGGATGATGGCATGTATCCTTTGGTTGACAAAGTGTTGTAGGATGCATTTTGCTGATGAAGTTGCTGCCTAAGCATAACTTTTGGTCGATGAAGTGCTATAGGGTGCATTTTGCTGACAAAGTTGATGCTGAAGCATATTATTTGGTTGGCAAAGTGTTGCAGGGTGCATTTGGCTGATAAAGTTGCCAGTTGCCACTGAAGCATATCCTTTGGTTGATGAAGTGTTGTTGGGTGCATTTGGCTGACAAAGTTGCTGGTGAAGCATAGTCTTTGGTTGATGAAGTGTTGTAGGGTGCATTTGGCTGACAAAGTGGTGTGTATAGTTGTAGAAGTTGAGGGCAATTAGTGAATTGGGAAAGAATTTGCAGTAGTATACAAGCTGCTGAAGTTTGTGGATGGAAAGTTGGTGCATTGAGGGTTTGACATGGTTGTTGAATTTGAGAAGTCTGTATGAATTTTTCTTGCTTGTGTAGATTGTTTAGGGCAGACAAATATAGAGGCATGTTTATTTGTTTTAGGGTGGTTGATTTGATGAGGCCATGGCTGTTGAAACATGTTGTGCAGCAATAAGTTTGTAAATTTCTTGCTGGTGATCATTGGAATTCGGAGGATGGGCAATTCGGTGGATTATTGGGTGGTTGGGCAATTGAAAATGTCCAACTGTTCCACTTCTACAACAATCATTCATTTCATAGAGAAGCCAAGTGGCTATAGAGGGGAGATAACAGAACCTTTTGAAGGTTTGGTTGGCTCAAGTGGTGATTCTTTTATCAGATGTAGACCGAAGACAAGGTGTTGGAAAATTTTGTGATTTAAGGAACAAAGAAGGCAAGAGATTGTGATTGATAAACAGTAACATTCCTAGAAGACCATTGTTGTGGCATTGCAATCCTCTTTTGGCACCAATTAGTGATATGATGTTGAATGCATATCCTTCCCTGGAGTTTTTCACTTGTCTTGGGTTTCCCTAGGGAAAAACTACTGCAATGTGTGCTGTTTCCTTGCATGTGCTCAATTATTTCTGTTCCTTGTTATTTTTTGTTGCATATTATTTCACTGAGAGTGGAGTGTTAGCTAACTTGATAATCTGTAATTGGCAAGTCATTAAGATTATAAACCTGATGGTTTTATGGATAAAATGGTATTGAAGGCTTAAGTTCCTGACTGCTCTAATTAGGGTTTGGATAGTTTATGTCATGCACAAGGTCAAGAGGCACTGAATATTTGGTTCCCTACAAATTTGAGATCAGAACCAGGCAGTGGAATAGGTCTATTAGAGCGATAGCTAGAGGAGGAGAGGGGGACGCAGAATTCAATTTCAGAGATTTGAAGATGTGGCTAGAACTTCAAGTCCGTTGGGTAAGATAGATCAGTGGGGAGTATCATGCAAGCATTGGCTAAGAAGATGGGTTTGATGCTTAAGCTTGAGGGAGAAGAGGAACTACCGATCCAAACTGAACTCGAGGAAAGAGAATCATTCACATGGAATGGCTTTAAGATTGAGGCAAAGATTGACATACAGCCATTTGATAGAGAGATTAATGCTGAAAAACTGGATCAAATTTTTGAAATGGAGTTGTATTTCAACCTTCATAAACTTATTCCTCATCAACAAATCTCCTTTACTAGGCTCAAGTTAGGCCATGCTCCCATGGTATATGATTGTCGGTTCCTTCAGTCAGAAAATGTTGCAGAATTTATCACAGTCAACTATGGCAGAATTTATGATAGTTGCCTCTGGTATTTAAGACAGTTGGCTGCAGTAGAATTTATGATAGTTGCCTTTGGTATTTATGACAGTCAGCTCTGGTACTATTCAAGAGCCTCTTCCAATTGTGACTGTTGACTGACTATCAGAAGAAGAATGAATAGTGTTTTGGTCTTGCCTTAAGAGAGCCACTCTTGATTGTTCATGGGCTCCACGAGCCCACTCTTACAGCAACTGCTGCCCATCCCTACCATAGAGGATAGGGCAGCTTAGTAGCTGATTGTTCTAGCCATGGACAGAAGGATAGGATTTTCAACTCTAAAATTGGCCCTTCAAGAATCACCATTTCCTTCTTTAAACCCATTGGTTTAGCTTACCATCTCCCAGGCCTTTGTTGTTCTGATTTACTACCATATGCTATGGTATCCCCACTTTACTAAGTGTAGCCTCTTCTAGGGTATCCTCACTCCGATACTAATTGCTAGAAGCAAGAAGTTTGAAAGAATTGTTTGGCACACACATTAATGTGTATGCTTTTATTAAAAGTTTATGGCAAAATTACTTTGGATTTGTGGTTGTGACTCACATTGTCCAAGTTACCTTTTAGAAATGGCTAATGTGGTGTTATTACATCACTACCTTAGCAATAGATGGTTGTGTACAAATTATAGTCTAACAGTATATATAATATTATGTCTAAGACTAGCTTCCTTGATTGTTATGGTGTCAAGCTGGGTCATCCAAGTGAGAGCTTATGCTATGTGTTGCTCTGGTTGATGGGGGAACTGATGTCAAATGAAGTTTAGCCCTATGAAGGCTCTAGTTGAGGCTCAAGAGAAGCAAAAGAAAAAACTAGAGAAGACTGTGTAGTGCAAGGCTGAGAACTTATGAAGATGGCAGAGAGGATATTCAGTATGGTGGTCAAACTGAAGAAAAAGACCCAGATATTGTGAGATGTCTGCTAATGTTGATTTCTCAGCTTTTTAGATACATTTTGAATGCACTTGGTCAGGGGACTGCCTCATCAAAAACTATTCATGATTTTAAAGCTTGCATCAGTTCCATCCTGGTCACAGAGAAGTATCTCAAGGCAGAATATCACTAGATACGTTGACTTATTTATTTCCATTGTGCAATTGTGGGCAAAGTGTGAAGGCAAAGCAGGTCCATGCTGAGATTACAGAGATGGTGTTAACTGACATCCAGCTAGTGTTTCAGTTCCTTTGTTGAACTTAAACCTTGTCTTTGGGTGTCCTCTAGCAACAGTGACAAGGCTAATGCTAGGTAGTTTTTCTTTAGAACTATATTCCAAATAACTCCATTGAAAGGGCATTTTGGATCGCTAGTAGTTTGAAGTTTTGAGTTTTGGTGGCTGTTTGGAAAACTCATTTGATTAAATGATAAATCTGTGTGTGTCTGCTCTGTAATTCTGAAGCAAGAGCAATACAAACTGCATTTTTGCCCCATGTTCAACTAAGAGGAAGAAAATAATATATTTGAAAGAATGAAAAGTAAAATAAAGCAGAAAGCAATGTTATAATAGCGATGAAAGAAAATGATGATTTGAAGAGAGAAAAGAAAAGACTGGAAAATTATGATGGGGGAAAAAGACGAAGCATATGTGCATTTAAAGTGTGGGAAGACAGTAGTGACATGGTGGTAGAGACAAATATATTTAATATAATAATTATTTTCATGTGCTCTTATTTGGTGTCATTTTGCATTACTAGTGTTCCCTTGGCTCAAGCCTTCTCATAAATATGAAAATCTGATGACCTGAAGAATTACAATAACAGCATATCATTGGCTTAGAGAGGGTTGAAACAGCTACAATGAAAACACTGAAAAACATCTGTTCTTTTTCATCCTTTTTGTTACTGCAAATTTGTTCTGTTTCTTTTGAATCTGTTACCTTAGGGAAATAAAGTAACCCTATGGTTAGGCCCAATAAACTGATATAAACAATAAATTATGATCAGACCTAAATAAAGGAGCCACGCCTGATAAAAGTAAATGTAAATGAGAGGGATAAGATGTGCTTCTATCAATTATATGTAGCTGGTGATTGATATTCTGCTGCAGTATGTACTAAATTATTGGTGTCAAAGTTCTGCTATTGGAACACCACTGCTTTAATTGTCACACAGACCTGTCCAGAGAGTCTGCTCTGCTCTTGGATGGGGCCCTGTGCTATCTACTTCTAGCATGGTTTGGTTGTTACAGCATGGTTCTGTTTCCTATTGCTGTTAACTTCCAAAACCTGTTTGCCTGGCTTCACATCTGTGTCTGAAACTCAGTGGTGCTGAAAAGAACCTTTAGGAGCCTTCCACCAATGAAAGGAAAATCCTCTCGAATTCATTGATAGCAGTCAAGCAGCTATGCCGATAAATAAGTTTGAGTACAAAACAAGCAAAGATGCAAAATCCCGGGATTATAAAGTGAGATGCAGTATTTGTGATGCAAGTCCGATGCAGACTGTTAATCTCCGAGTGATGCAAATGATACCCAATAACCAGTCAATTCTGATCTGATTTGTCTTCTTACTAATGACCTAAGATAAAAAAATCCTAGATGCGCATTTTGAAGAGTATGGTGTGCAAACTGATGGGTAATGAACATGTCATCCCAAGGGTTCAGCTCAGGAAAGAAGGAATAGAGATTTGAGTTGGGAGAAGATGGTATATTCTTGGCTTGGCAAGGGTTGAAACAGCCATAGTGAAAACACCTAAACATGCCTATTTCGCTTTTTCATCCTTCAATCACTTAAAATTTGTTCTTTTACTTTAGAAACATACATTGTTTCTTAAAAAATGTTGCCATAGATAAGAATACACTTCTACAAAATTTTATGGGAAATTTCTTAATTGTGAGAAATTCTCATAAAACTCAATTTTGTTCATGTATTATGAATTATGTTCCATTTTTCTTCACTTCTATGAAGCTTAATTGTCAAACATTATGCTTTATTGACTTGAGACAGTACAAAAATTGACCAAGTTTAATTTATGACTTGATGTTAATTGCTATTAAGTATTTTATTGTGTGAATCTGTTGTTTGTGATATTTCTGTGAAAAGAAAATAATATCAGCGATCATTTTGTATCCTAGATTGAAAATGTTAAATGTAAGAGATGCATTTTGTTATCATTTGTAGAGAATTTTACTATGAAGTTTAATGTTTTCTATTCTAAACATTTACAAAATACAAAAGTATAACTGGTGTAGAGGTCATTATACAGAGTTTTTCAGGCCTTCCTATAAATTAAAGCCTATCAACCCACTCTAATAGAAACCATATTTATGGCTAGAGGTTAAAAGGCATTTATACGAAACTTTTGAGGTCCAAGGTTAAGGGAGGGAGCTTGCCCGTGCACCAGAAGCTATGGCTGTATAAACAAGCATTGCAGGTGGGTGAAGGAAATACCTCTTAAATCCATCATGTGGGATAACCTGTAAAGAGCATATTCTGTCCGTTCACTGAAAACTAAAGCCGAGGACTGATACCTGATTCTGAAATGCCCTCACAATCGAAGTGCAATTTACAAATATCAAATTAGTTAAAGATTTGGATTAAGCCTACACCACTATGCCTGCAATGAGCTTGCCAGTAATTCTGAGAATTTCCTATGTCTCCTCATGGACATGGGTGGAAGCATCACATATTCCTGATTGGGAAACATGCTGTTTGTTAATTAGCAGGAAGTTTTGGTTGATCTTTTTATATTCCGTGAAATTTGTGAGGCTGTGATGAACATCCACCATGACGTGAATATATCCAAATCTTGCTGGCCTTCCTAGTTTCATAAAGAATTTTGACTGCTACAATGTTTCATTCCCTTATGCAAGAGTGTTTCCATGCGATCACTAAATGATATATGTACAAACCATGGCACATATGTTTTAAGTCATTGCATTTTTTCTGTGCAGGAGACGGGGCTTTCCATGGTAATGCTCCAAGGAGATGTTTATCAAAAAGTATGACACTGGAAGAAGCAGCAGACACTGTATTATTCTGCAACTCAATAGTACATGACCTGGTGTACAAGAGCACAATGATGGCAATGCAGAAGGAAATTGTTGGTGTCACTCCAATTCCAACAATGACCAGCATTGTAGGAATGTCTCAGGTGAAGCGTAGGAATTTCTGTAGGGGAGCTGCTTCTCAGCGAATGTTGACATATAAGTCAATCAACTCAAGAAAAACTGTGGCACATCTGCATACACCATCTAGTAGAATTGAAACCACTATAGAAGACCAGCAACCTGTGATGCATGTGAGTGTTGGAGAGAGGAATGAGTTGCCAAATCCTGAAAAGGTTAAGTCAAGATGTCACTGCACTATACTTTGAAGAACATGTACAGGAGACAGCAATTTCTCAGTCCTATTCTTTTGCATCCCACCACAAAGAATGAGGAACAGTAAAGAGCTTCGGTTGATGGTTGCATGCGAGTTGAGTAGGTTTATCTGTTAAGTGAAAAGTATGATATGTAAATAATTTTGAGATTCTATGCTAATATTTATGAGTGAATGACCATTTGAATAGTTGCCGAGATCCCCATGATTTTTACATACTGGACTGTATCTCACCACTTTTTCCTTTAAAGTTTAACTATGAATTGATTGTAAGCCTTTATATTATTATAATGAGCTGATTGTATAATACATTTTTTGGAGATGTGTAGTTGATCGTTTTATGTGGCCCTCTGCTATTTTACAGTAGCAACATTTCGCCTGTTTCCCTTTTTGCAATGTTGGGAACTAGGTGAAAACCGTGTCTTACTGATATATGCTACCCAACAATATTTGAAGGCATTCTCGCGGCTTACTAATATGAATGAATGTCAACTTTATGCCATTTCTTAAAAAAATCATCTGATTTTGCTTTTCTTTTTGCTCTCTTGTAATTAATTCACTGGATAATCAAATGCTTACCAAAATACACTAAACCTTTTACAAATGTGAAATTATTAGATCTCGTAATCAGGGAAAAAGCCAGGTCTTGTGATTCTCAATCGAGGAGCTTCCTTCATTGTTCCAGTACGGACATTTCAATTAACATTGATGTTAATTGGCATGGTTGAAGAATAATTGAAGCAATTCATGTAAATTTAGAAATGTAAATACATCGTGGCAGACGGATGTTATTACTGCCTGCTGGTGTATGTATAAGAAGAGGTACATATTCACTTACACTTCTTGGAGTGCACACAATTGATGCATTTTTGAGTTTTTTAATATTTTAAGCTCTTTGCTCAATGTGGATATGATTTTTTTTAATTTTTAATTTTTTTTTCTTAGCAATTCAGAAATATCATCTAGTTTTTTACCATTAATTACTACTAAGAATTCCTTTATACCGGAGGATTAACGTTCTATTTTACAATCCTGACCTAAAACGTGTTGATCAATTGCTGCAATGAATCTGCAATGAATCTACAAATATAATAAAGGCAATACATAAATATATGTAGAAAATAAGAGGAAAAGAATGCTTGCGGTACCACTTAAATGCGGTGATCATGCCAATAGAGCATAAACTTCAATTGCAATATTTAAAATGCTTTTTCTATTTATATACAATTTGTTGGCTAGAAGTTTCCAAGTCACTAAAACTACAACTTATGAAATTGTAACTTTAGGTCAAGTCACTAAAACTACAACTTATGAAACTGTAACTTTAGGTAATGTCTTATGAGATTTCTCTCTCCTCTCAAGAGTAGGGAAGGCTCTCTTCTTATCGTAAGTGGCTTCAATAGAGATTTAACTGAAATTAACAAATGACGGTTCTTAATCAATTCTTATTTTAGGAAGGATTCATACACAACTCTCCAACTTAACAAAAGGTATCTACTGCTACAATAATACTAGTGGTTCGGGGGTTGACGTAAGAACAACTCCTAAGATAACAATCTACTTTTATATTTCGTGGAATACGTACATGAACCCAAAGTCTCTTGTGATTATGCCGAATTAAGATTCAATAATCAGAATAACCAGTAAGGCACATAGTCTCTTATTGGATACTCTCAAACTTAGCAAAAATACTTATAACTAAAGCTCAAAGTCTTTAGCTCAAAGTAATTGCAGCCACTATGAACTATAACAATCCTTCCTCTTGAAGAACAAAGTCTTCAAGAACTTGAATCAAATGCTCAAATGGTTTACATAAGATAAGTTATAAGCTGAATCAAAGATGATCAATCAATGCAACATAAGAATACATCAACTAATCTCAAGATTCACAACACAAAGTTTGAGAACTCTTGCTTCTTCTATTTAGTTTAGAAAATTTGCACCAAGAAACACAAAGTTTTCAAGACACGAGATCTTAGCATAGTTTTCTTGCACAAAACAAAAGATGAAAATATACAATGGGCTCACTCCTTTATATAGCTGAGGAGCAGAGGAAAAGGTGGAGAAATAAGGGGAAACGCTTAACTACCTTTGACTTATTCTATTTGATTTATTTAATGTTATAAGGTCTAAAACACTTGCAACTTGATTACATAAAACTACTATACAGGTGCATATTCTCTTGTATTTTTAACTTGTTCATGTTCTACATGTAATTTGTCATAAAAACTATACCTATTCTATTTAAACATATGGAAAAGGTAAGTGCTCATGACACTTAGGAACCATCCTTAGAGAGTATTAATACAAGTCTCAAACTTGCAAAGAGACTCATGTATTATCACAGGATTTGGTACACCCGTGTTCTGTGCAATGGTGGTTGCCTTGTGAATTACGCTTGCACCTTTGAACACATCTTTATTGTACTCTGAAACATTGGTATGAAGATTAATCAAAATCTTGTGGCTTGTCAGTTTGTCAATCCAACTGAAGTCAAAGTTATGTGCAACTTTTGTGAACTCTATTAAAATATGATCTTCTGCAACCAGTTCACCATTTTCAACAATCACTTTGCATAATAATTCTTCAAAACTGTTGGTGATAGTGCTCCTATTTCTAACACAATTCCATGGTTGTCGTCACATCCATCACCAATCCCTTGAGGACTTGTTCTTTATTGACTATTAATTCTAAGAAATTGAAGTACATCTCATGGAAAGAAATACCTCCATACTCGCATAACATGTCTAGGTCAAAATCAGGCATCTTCTTCTAGGTGCCCAAGTCTTCGTCTAATACCTCCAATTGTTGGTTGAACGATGCGAGGAGCTTGTTCAACTTGGTGATGACTTCTCTGATATTTATCAACACATGAAAAACATCTTTGATTGCTAGATCACCTTGTAAGTCCAGCTGGTTGCCCCAATCATCAATGGCCTTGACCTTGAGCTCAACTTGCTCAGAATACATGTTTGAATCTTTTGGGAGAGATGACGAGATGTGATCAACTTGTTGTGAGGAGTTGTTCATTTTCTCAATTGTTTCCAGAAGGCTTGCATTCTCTTCCTTCAACCGATTTTTCTTCTCCCATAGTTTATCATTCCTTTTAGTAAGTAGAGCAATTGCATCATGTGCATCTTGTTGGCATCCCAACCATGTTTGTTTCCCAAGTTCAACTCTGGTGAACTTGTCTTCATCAAATTGAAGTTCTTCAGTTGGTTTCTCAACGAGAGGCTCAACAACTTCAACATATTTGATCTCATGGTCATCAACCACGACTTAGGAAACTATTTTTGCTTTCTTATTGTCTTTGCCCTGTCAAGTTGTTTGAAATTGAATTCTTCAACATGAACTTCCTGTTTCTTCCTCTTTTGAGTGATGCCACTCAGCCACAAAGGTAAAGAGAAAGAAGAAGTCTGAGATGTTGATGTAGAAGTCATGGTAGTCACTGTATTCACCTATGTAGCAGTAGTGACTATCACAGGAGCCTCTGTCTGGATTGCTACTAGTGTTGGGCTCTTCCGTGAAACCTCGGCCATGAACTGCTCAAATTGCGTAGTTGAGGTGTCAAGCAGTGTCATAGGTGCAACATACATAGAAGGAAATGTAGAGTATGCATCAAATACATTCTCTAGGCTTCCATAGTGATTCTCTAGTGTGTATGCTGGAGCAACTAAAGAGATAGGCATGACATATGTAAACCACAAGAGGGTCTAGTGGAGAAACATGTACTATGGAGAATGAATCCACATCTGTATCAAGTAGAGACTTAGGAGACTCATCTGATACCAATGCAGAATCTAGAAGTGCAACCATCACTGAAGCATCCATAGAGCGAGGTACCTTAGGAATAGGCTCATCATACAAC
Organism: Chamaecyparis obtusa; assembly: GCA_027943335.1. Lineage (NCBI taxonomy): Eukaryota > Viridiplantae > Streptophyta > Pinopsida > Cupressales > Cupressaceae > Chamaecyparis > Chamaecyparis obtusa. The sequence goes on from BSBK01003442.1 coordinate 199,859, forward strand.
TCATCCTCTCTAGATACAACTTGTATCCTATCAAGTTTTCTGACAATTATCTCAAGAGCTTTTACGATAGCCTTACCTCCCTTGATAGTAAGCTTCAGGATAGTTGCAACCTCTGATGTAGAAGCTCCATCTTTCCCTTTACCTCTGATTTGAGATCTCAACCCATTCGGACCAACATGATTGAAGCCTTTTTCTGGCTTAATTTTTATGCACTTGAGGTCTCTCCTCTTTAGCTAGATATTTGTATTAGCCAAGATTGGTTGAAACATGTCCCAAATAGACATATTTTCCTTCACTGACCATGTAGGTGGTAGAATAGGCAAGCTCTCTACATGATGTCTCCGATAGTCATGATCTATAACATCTCCATCATTTTTAACTCCATTAGGAATATGTCCCAAGTTGAAGTCCACAATTTGCTTCATAGTCAACTTGCAATAGTCCATTCTCCTGATATCAACCTTTGTACGGAGGTCAATCCAGAGGTCCTCAAGGCAATGCACATGCACAAATTGCCTTTTCATTTTATCATTCATGTCTCTCCAATCAAAACAGATTCTAGACATAAACTTCTTGAGAGTTATCTCTTGAAGTTCAAACTCCATGTTTTTGGCTTTGAGAATCGTCTCCAAAGAGTATCCTCCAATCTTGAGTAGGCTATGTGAAGAGATCCCCATTCCATGTCTGTGCAGTGTTGACTGATATGCTTGCATAGCCATGAGTTGTCTCGCCAACTCGATCAAGATGATTTTGTCAGTGGGATAGTGTGGCAAGGTGTATGGCTCATCCAGACAATAACTAACTCTAAGATATGTGAAGTTGGGAAACTGCAAGAAGAGGCAATCGTACTCATTCACCTTGTTCTAGGTTTCGTTTGATACATGCTTCTTAGTAAGATTTTTTTCAAACAAACACATGTAGTGTCCATAGAAAGCATCATGTACCCTTTGGTAATGAACACGACGAGGCCTTAAAGTTAGCTGTGTTGGAGCTTTAAATTTTTGACAAAATTTGGAGTTCCATATAGTGATAAAACCCTAAAATTGGCCTCCTAAACTCCATGCCCAATAATTGATAAGATGATAGATCACATGACATGGCATAAAACATTATATTATTTTCAATTCAAATATGAAAGATTAAGGAAAGAAGCTTTGCGACAGGAACAATCTGAATTTTGTGAGTGAAGGTTTCAAAGATGCTGGAATTTCGACCTGCTACAAAAATGGTATCGATAGAGGATGTAAGCAATTGAAAATAAAAAATCTAAAACATACCCAATTCAAAAAATCCAATTTCCAAGCCGTAGCCAAAATCTTAGCTTTTCACGAGATGTTTTGGGTTTTCGACTAAAACCAAACCTAAAAGATAGGTAGTTACTAGTTAATTTGTTGATTAAGTTTTTCAAAAGAAGTTTCTGCATTTTAATGTAGGGTGGTGTCTTTTCACCCTAAAGTGGTGAAAACCATTCAACCAAATATATATGTGGTATAAAATGTAAGCAAAGTGGGGAATCAACATCATCAATTGTAAATATATCATTTTGTACCATACTATCATGAAGAAATAAAATATAAAGTTCCAGTTATTTCTTTGCAATTGTGGTTTAAAGTTATTTTTCATTTCAATTAGTCTTATGTAATTATTGATTGCTAAATCAATTGCCAATTTATGACGCTTGTGCATAGAAGTTATTTGTTCCTCATGTTTATCTGATTATCAAGAAAATTTGTGAGATGTGTCTTTCCTCATGTTTCTTGTCTAGATGGTTTTCTCTGGAAGAAATTAAATTCAATTAGACTGGTGAATGTGTGTGGGATTAACATTTTCTACATTGATAACATTGGTTAGTTGATGGTGTATTGGGAAATATATATTGTCTTACATAATTGTACATAGGGCTAAATTGGAATGACTCTGTAACCCAAATAGGAGAAGACACTGGTCTCATCTATAATGAAGAAGTAGGTACTTGGTTCATTGTTAATAACTTATATTTCAAAACCATTCATAAAGCATTCAATTATTAAATTCAAGCAATTTAATAAAGTAAGCAAATAGTTGTGAAGTTACACAATCTGATCTATCTCAAGAATATTTACCCTCTTGAGAGATCATTCAATCGTAATATTCTATAAACCTAGTATTTGGGTTAAGGAATAGGTCTACCTGTCTTGGTCTTGTAGAGCCAAAAGTGCAGGGGAATCTAATCATTGATCATTCCCGTTCGTTGGCCAGAACTGATTGAGAAATCCTGATAAGAGAAGTGGAAAGATCTCTTGTATTTCCAATATGTGGTTTTGGGAACCAACAAGCCGTTCATAGGAATCCCACATAGGTACAATAATCTATCTCCTTTGGTTGAAAGACTAGAAAAGGACCCAAGGGAAAAACAATGTACACTAGGTAAGCGTTCATGTAGAATGTACAAGTAGTAGTAACCTAGGACAATTGCCCATAGAGAACATCACTGATCATCTCTCCCTAGAAAATCTTCTGCTTTAATTTGATTATTATGGAGATGAACTTATACATCCATGGCTCAAAAGTGTTGGACTCCTTAAGGCCTCCAATTCTACTAAGCAATGTGATTAAATCGTTAATCTCTTCCTATATCTCTAATCGGTGAATTGACTAAGGCCATCTTGACAGGTTCGACCTCTTGTTGATCAACCAATTCTCATTGACATATTTGATATAATCATGTCTCCTATCTTTCCACCTCTCTAGAGCCTTTTGCTTTGTTATGTTCACGACCACAAGAATAGGTGGCACTCTGAAAATCCAATCTATATTATCAAGTTCCAAGCTAATGATGGTGTTTCCATCCTGATCTCTGATGGTTTTGGAGGTTTATTCAAAGTTCTTTCCACATGCTATGACAAATTCTGGCACTAGGGAAACCACAAGAAAAGTAGCAACTAGGTGGATGTAGCTCTATCTGACAAGAATCATCTCATCTTGGGTTGAGGTTTCAACCCTTTTAAGGAACTCACCCATATCTAGATGACCAAGCTTTTGTATCTCGAGTCTCATCCACATATGAAGTAATTTGAGAAGGTGAGATGAAGTTTTGATACTTGTCATATTGGTATTTCATCTTTTTCTTCTCCTTCCCCTTTGAAGAAATAATTTCTTCTAAAATGGCAAGCGTGTATGCAAGTGAAACTTTTACATGAAAATTCCAAAGTGTAAGTACATCTTCATTTGATGGATCCATAGAACGCTGATTTGAGACACAAACTATATAGATTTGGAAACATGCAAGTGGGGAAAAGGATTGGAGAACTTTTGAGAAACAAAGGGCAAAACTCATTTAGCTCTTTAAATGAGGGAAAAACTCAAGAACATATTTTTCTAGAGGCACAACAAGCTTTGAGCATGTAAATGAATCATGTACGTGCATATATACAAATAGGAACTTCATTTTCTCATAGGTGGGGTTTTTATGTCCCACTGCAAGTTATCCAGAAGGCACTTGATGCATACATATGAGATTGTTAAGTCCATTTGCAGCCTTGGAGAAAATGAGAAAAATGTATGCAAAACACTTAAAAGTGGGCTTTTTAGCTTGCATTGCATGATGGGGGAATAACTTGCTCTTTTTGGAGTGATTCAATGTTAAGAATGAGGTTTTCAATCCTGACTGCATATGCAAGAAAAAAAATGAAGAATTTCTTGCACATGCAATTTGAAAAAAATCTTTGAGATGGAAATGCGAAGAATCATATTTTGAATTAAAAAAGAAATAAAAAAATGAGATTAAAAGATTTGCATCTATAAAAACAAGAAAACATGTATATACAAAAACTTAGAAAGAAAACAAACAAACGCTCGAAAAATTTCAAAACAAAAGCTTACGTCCTCTTGAGAAATACAAGTGAAAAAATCTCTCAAAACCTTTAAAGAAATCTTGCACAAATCCAAGTGATTCAAATTTGGAAGAAAATCCCAAGATTGAAGCTATATAGCAAAGAAGTTTGATTAATTCTTCTTTCACATAAATGCATTCAAGTCAATAAGAGATTCTTAACAAATGTCCATGATGGAGGAGGATAAAAATGCAAAGAAATAGCAACACAGACTCACTAAAACCTGCAAATTGATGTTCTTACTTGAGATTGAAAAATGGATGCAATGCAATTCAAAAATGACATCTTGAAGAGCAAAAACGTGGTTTGTGACGATGAATAGAAGCTGCAAATGGAGTGTCTATGCCCTATACGAGCTTCTTGGAAAAATTTACAAATTCCAGCCCAAAACACTCTTGTAGTTGGCATTTTTGATCAAAATTGGCTTTAAAATATGTTCTACACCTCACACAATGCATCAAATATGAGCTTTATAATATATAAATGTACCACAAATCTCCGTCTTCGGCCTATAATGGTTTTAGAATATAAAACACAGGGCTTGAATGTGTAAAAACGATGCCCTACAGATCAGAACGAGATTTAAAGTTACATTCACATACTATTTTATAAGCATTTCCTATGTGTAAATGCTTTATGAATTGTCGTCTAGGTATGTAGAAGGGAAAGCACAACTCAAAATGCCCTATACAGGTTTTAAAAGTCATAACACATGCCTCAAAAAATGTCATTTGGGGTCATAATGAGCTTTTGGTAAACAACTGCATGTGATTGCACTTGTTTTGAAACATGCAATGATCTTTAAAATCACTGTCTATGTATAATAGTTGGCTAATGAATGCAAAAATGCAAGTAATGTGTTGGCTTTTAAAATACGTAAAGCCTCTTAAAATCGCCACCTTTGGTTTATATCGGGCTTTAGGAGATAAAACATATATCTAAAGTACTTTACAAGCAATAATATCCACCCTTAGCATATAATTAATGATTTAACACCTATGGGCTCCTCATGTGTAAATACAAGCAATTTAAAAGAGAAAATATGTAATCAGACTTAAAAAGCCCACTATTACATTATAAACTCATTAAAAATTCATATATTCCCATGCAAATATATAAAGATGAAGTTTTATTTCCATTTTGCATGTAAATAACACCCATGATGTTATGCAATGGCCGATGAAAAACCCACCTAGGTAAGATTTTAATCAAAGAATAAAGATATACAGTTAGACCTAAAAAGCCCACCTGCAAAATATTTAATTCCTTAATAACTTTTGATATACAACTCCAATTGAGGCCTAAGATAGCTCGAAACAAGCGACATTTAAAATGCAATTAATCTAGGATGAAAAGAAAACCAAAAACTAAGCACACAACCAAAAAAAAGCAAAAAATGACTTCAAGGTTGCCAAAAATCAAGTTCTTGCAATTAGAGAAGAAAAATCTGTCATAGCAAGAAAGATGATGATAAACTTGACGAAAACCTTAAAAAATGATGTTCAAAAGACACGATCATTAAAAAATTTCAAGGGATAATGAATTGCCTTCATAACGTATCATTTAGAACATCAAACTTAGAGGAAACACCTATAAATTCATGAGAAAATTGTGTAGGGTTATCCAATTTTGTGATTTCAAAATTGAGGACAACACAATTTTATATATTGCTAATTAAGAAAATCACCTACTATTTGTTGTGTGTAATGGACTCACACATATGCAACCAAGCCTTTATTGAATGACATATAATACATATGAAAAATGTGACATTGCTTCACGCTCTGGAAAAGCCATTTTCAAAGCTTAATATACATAAATTTTGTCAAGATGGTTGTTAACTTACACATTGCATTCCTTGCTATCCTACAAAAATGCTCAATGAAATTGGGTACCGCTTAAATGAAACATGGTCTTGTTTAGCTTTGGGATCTTGATCTGGAAATTGGGATGGGGTCTCCATTAGCTTTGGGATCCCAAGCTGAAAATTGGAATGGGGTCCCATTTGCGAAGGAGGCCCCGAGCCTAAATTTTTGAAGCAGGGCCTCGTTTAGAGAAAAATGAGGTTGTGTTTACTTCTAAATGGAGTCTTGTTTTAAAAATTTATTTATTTTGATCTGTGATATGAGTATATTTATTAATATTAAAATAGTAATTACATCAAAATCCAAATATGCCACATTGTTCTTTGGAACATATGCATCTATAGACGCATAATTCTTAAGAAACTATCTCCATCTAAGCACTACTCCCTGCCATATACATGATTAACAATGATTTACAATCAAAATGGAGTACAACCGATTACTAACTATATCCTTGTTGAAACACGTTATGCCCATACTATCAAAAAATTGGGTCAACTAAGCTAAATACAGTTCTACTCACTACCCTGTAGAAAAAGAAACTTCACACCTGCATTAATCCTTCTAAAACTTAAGTATGACCTCTCTACTTTCATTCGGGATGAGAAAACCACCTGGTGTGTCCAGTCTCTGCTTCTTGGGCCTCCTAAGTCTCAAATGGCTCTTTGATTCCTTTGGCTTGTGCTTTCCCCCCTTCTTCTTTCTGCCCTTATTTTCCAACTTCTGTTTCTCCTCCTTGAGTTTGTTCTCCTCCATTGTCTTCAACAAAACCAATAGATCTTCCCACCCCTCTTTGGCCTCTTCTATTCTCTTTTCCTTCTACGTAGTTGCACTCCACACTAAAAATGACTTGAAGCTCATAGTTCCAACTACTGCTCTCCGCAGCCTATCCTTTGTCAATAATCCTAAACTCATCTTTTCCATCCTGATAATGGGCATCATCCCTCCAACCCACTATGGGTTGACACATTGATTTATTACCCGTAGAGCCTCCTCCCTGGTTCCAAGTTGTAATGCTCAAGCAAGAAAAGTAGAGGAAATGTCGAGGTTAGTTCTTGGCCTAAAGTCTGTGGTCATGAATTCTTCCCCCCAAAATTACCAACCCACAGTTCCAAAACTAGGGATCATCAATCTTAAAGATACCTTTCATTCTCCATATGCTCACATTCCCTATAAAAGCTTGTAGTTCATTAGGTGTGCTTAATGAAAAATTTACCTCCATAGCTCCTTCCTTCTTGCTACTACAATATATTCTCTATCCAAATACTTTCTCACACCCAACTACCCTTGTTTATTCACTAAACACACCAGACTTTCTTAATTTTGGAGCCTTCCAGATTATTCTCGAAAGCAATTAATTTTAGCTTCACAAAATCTTGTGAATCTTTGGACAATTCAATGGGACTATCTTTGAAACGTTGTCTCCATCCTGTTGGTTCCCAAATCAATAGATTGAAAATCTCACAAATTATGTAAGACTTTATCTTCAAACTCTCTAACTGACTTAGCCAACTAAAAGGATGATTCAAACTTGACTAAGATCCTTTGCACTTTAGGCTTTATAGGACCTAGATGAGTAGACCTATTCTCCAACTGTATCTCTGAGTTAAAGCTTTTTATAGTAGATTACTTGTGATCTTCCTTCTACTTCTAATCTCTACTTCGAAGTAACATGTGGTTGAAATAAAAATGATTAGTTCATTGATCACTTGATTATATCTACTCTTCTTTTATACTTCTTCCTTACTATCTCTTCTCCTAATGCTTTACTCTTTCTACTTGTATGATTCTATTTCTTCTACATCTATACTGTTCTATATGCTCCTATTGAATATAAACTTGTTGTTTTTTGAAATTTTATGTTTATTATGGATTAAGACTAGTGCCTTATCCTTATTGGACATAGAGTCACCTCTTCTCAAACCCTTACGTACAAATTTGTGAGACAATATTTTATCCTTTAGATAAACTACCAACCATTCAATCCTATCAATGCAAGATGATCAAGTACACTACACACCAATCAGTCCAATCAATTTTAACTTCTCTTTCAGAAGGCCAATCAAACAAGAAACATAAAGACAACAATTCACAAATACTAATTCTTTAATATTCAAATCGGTGTGAAGGACAAATAATCTCTTTGCACAAGTTTTAAAAATGGCAAATAATTCTTCGAATTAAAAATCACAAAGGACTAATTTGATAAAAAAATAACTTCATACCACAAGTGCAAAAAAAGAACTAGATCTTTGTATTCCTCCTAATGAAAAGAATGCATTGTATTATAATATAATTTCCCTTTACCCCTGGTCCCGATTTCCCTTTTATAATATTTAAGGAGTTTGTTCAAACTGTTACAATGTTTAATAAAAAACTATTTGTTTAGCCCCTTTTCCCTAAACATATTAATAACCTCCTATGTAATTAGTTTTTAATTCCACTCTTGTGAATAATATGTAAACATATAAGATTATTTCAAATTGTGATTTAAAATCACATAATTAGGTCATCTTTGAAAATATACACCCATAAGAATATTTCAGCTTGTTCTGAAAATGATTTATCTATCTTCATGAGAAATAATAATAATATGGCAAGATGGTGCCGTTTGCTGGAGCTTCGTTGGATGCTGAAGTTTCGGCTAGGGTTTTCCTTCCATTGGAGCTTTGCAGTTGGCTGGGAAGTTCCCCAGACTTCGCTAGATGTTGGAGCTTCTAGGGTCTCGCCAGTTACTGGAGTTTCAGCTAGGGTTTTTCCTTCTGCTGGAGTTTTGCAGTCGGCTGGGAAGTTGCAGACTTTGTAAGTTATGGGAGCTTCTTGGGTCTTGTCGGCTGCTGGAGTTTTGTTGTCTGTTGGTGTGTTGCCGGTTGCTGGAGTTTCATTGTCTGCTGGTGAGTTTCCAGGTGCTGGAACTTCTAGGGTTTTTTCGGCTGCTGGTGCTTCATTATCTTTTGGTGTGTCACTGGTAGTTGGTGTTTCATTATCTGCCAGTGCTTTGCGGGATGATGGAACTTTGGCTAGATTTTTTCCTTCTGTTGGAGATTCGGGGGTTGTTGGATCTTTACAGGATTTGTCTAGGATTTTAGTAGCTGCAGATGGGGTGCTGGAGGTTTCACAGGCTGTTGGAGTGCTTTTTCCGATAGTTGGAACTTCTGTTGGGGTCTCCCTTTCTACTGGCTCCTCCGCTAGTCTTTCGCTGTCTGCTGGAACTTCACAGGCTGCTAGTGTTTCACAGTCTGCTAGGGTTCGGTATCTGGTTTTGTGCCTCTTGTTGGTGCTTCTTTTCCTAAGGGGACATTATCGTATGTTGGTATGGTTTCAACCGAGGCCTCCTCTTGCTCTGGTGGGGTTGGGATTGGTGGTGGTTTGAGTTTATATGCTAAGGGACGTCTCCCTATCTCGAACCCTATCCGAGTCTCCTTGGATGAGGAAGTGGTGGAAAATATTGAGTTTGCATCCTTTGAATTTTCTTCTTGTGGTGTGATTTGTCGCTTTTTGGGTTTGTGGCTGAGCCTTGCTGATTTGCACCAGTGGATCTATGCTCATTGGGAACCTATTATTTCTGGCATCGTTCATATTTTCCCTATGGCAAGGAGATTTTTTATTGCTAAATTCGATAATGCTGAAGATAGAATGTTGATTTTGTGCAATCACTCTTTCTCTTGGGATAATCGTTATATGCTGGTTATGAAACCTTGGTTGCCCAATTTTTCCCCCTCTTCTGAAATCTTTAACAAGGTTTCGATTTGGGTGAGGCTCCCCTATCTCCCCCTTCATATTTGGGTTGAATCCCTATTTGAAGCATTGGGAGAGGCTCTTGGAGACTTTTTGATGGTGGATGAAGAGTCATATGATATTATGCACTCGAATTATGCACGATTACTGGTAGAGATGCATATATCTAAGGGGTTACCATAAAAGATTAAGTTATAGTACTCAAATACTTCCTAGATTTAAACTTTGGACTATGAAGGGATTCCTTTCAGATGTAGGAAGTGTTTTAAAATGGGTCACTTGTTGACCCAGTGTGGATTACAGATGGCTAAGACCAAAAGGTTTGCTTCTTGGTGGAAGGGTGCTTCTTTTGATAATTATATAGTAGTTAAGAAAAAATTTGATCTTTCTAAGAATGTTGTTCCTAAGGATGTTCCTCCTGTAGGAACTGTTCCTTTGGGGTCTACTATCACTAATGCTGGTAGTTCTGAGGTTGTTTAGTCTGCTCGTGTTTCTTCTGCTGGCATTATTTTTGCTGAATCTAATGGTATTTCTCCCAGTAATTCTGTTGCTGCCGAGGGTCCTCCTATTGGTTTTGGTCTTGCTGGGTCCATTGAACAGTTTGCTGGTGTTTCTATTGGCACTGTTCCTACTGGATATAATGCTCCTAGTAATTTTTCTACTGCTGGTGTTCCTCTTGTTGGTTCTAGTCTTGCTGGGTCTATTGACATTTCTGCTGGTAGTTTTGGTGCTGGACAGTCTGCAGGTGTCTTTACTACTGGTTCTGTTCTTGTTGGGTCTGCTGGTTTTCTTCCAACTTGTTCTGTTTCGGTTGGACTTTCTATTGTTGCTGAGAAATATAGACCTGGTGTTTTCCCTTTGCGTAAGGAGGCAGGTTCCTTTGTTGGTTCTGTTCAGACTTCTCTTGCTGGTTCTGTTGTGGTTGGTTCTTCTTCTGCTTCTCTCTTGAGACCATCTTTCTCAAGATTGGCAAGAGAAGGCTTCTTTGGTAGAGGAGGGGTGGACCCCAGTTATTGGTAAACATCATGAAAAGTCCTCTCTACAATTTGATATGACTCTCCGCTCCCAGAAGAAGGGAGGTAAATGAAAATCTTACATTTTCCTCATTTTGTTTTGGTTGTGGGTTCAGGTTTCGTTCCCTTTGGGCAGATTGGGTTTTCCTGTTTCTTTCCTATTTCGTTTGGTCTTGTTTTGTGTTTCTCCTCTAGTTTGACTTGGGCTGCTTCGCTATGTTTGCTGGCAGCGTTCTTTCTTGGCAGACTGGGGGGTCTTAGCTGGTCTTCTTTCTTTGGCAGTGTTTCTTTGTGAGGGGTTTGGGGTGTCGGGGCTTTTGTTTTGGCTGGACTGTTGTTTTTATAGAACTCTTATAGTTTTATCTTAAGTTCTAGTATTGTAAAGGGTTTCAGGGTCCCTTCAAAACCTGTTGTTACCTTAATCAAAATAATAATAATAATATGGAACCTTTTATTTCCTTCTTATCATTTGTGCCTTTATAAAAATACCCTCATGATTGCGTTTTCAAATTAATCTTCCTTCGTTTATCTTCTTTATCCACATGTACTTCAATTTTGTGAGTTAAATCTCTGCGATTAAAAGTCATATTTGATACCCTTTTCCCTTTTAATATATAAGTGGAATTATTCCTCCAAAATGAAGTTCTCTTTTCGTATTGATAATGTCTCACGACTTAAAACATATTTTCTCTAATGTTTTCCCAAAGAATTAGTTTTAAATTAGGAAAATGATTTTTGGAATATGGCTATAACTATTTGGTTCACCTCGAATTCATAGTGAGAAGATGCATTTTTTGCATTTGGTTCTATAATTCTGGAACTAGAATACCACCTAGGAAATCAAATATGATAGGTGGGTAAATACAAAAGCTCCTCACTATCTAATACACTAAACAACCCAATTTCAAAGTAGAATGATATTGCATTCCATATCCATAGATATATTTAGGTGAAGATAAGATTTATTAGGTGGGAAAATTGTGTTCTTAAAAACAATAGTCAATGGATCTACACACATTTTAACTGAAAGCCTTATTCTTAAAACTGACACATGGATACCAAACAAAACAACATTAAGATCCACACAAAAACTAAGAAATGAAGACCCGAACCTGAAAAATGGATGTGGTGCCGCAATGATTCCTTACACACTCTTGTTTACTCTTGAAGCTCCGTGAATGAATGACCTTGTTAATTAGTAGAAAGCTTTGAAGCAATCGAAAACATTTGCAAATAAATACGATAACTAGAGTAGTCAAAGCCCTAAAAACCCAAATGGTAATTTTTTCCTTTTTAATTCAACACAACATGGACTTCAAATTTTATCAAATTTGATTTACCCCCAATTCCCATTTAAGTGAAATTGGAATTCATTTCCAATTCCACCTTTTTAGATGTAAGATTAAAAAATTGGTTTTGGGGGTAAATGAGAATTAACAAATCCCTATTTTATTTTCACGTTTTGAAAATAAACATAGAATATGTCAATTCCCAGATTTGACAATGACAATTTCATCCCAATTCCACCAAACAAAAGTGCCCTTAATTCTCACCTGAAAAAATATCATCTTTTGATTTAGAGGATTTACTTGCTTTATTATCAAATTTTATCTTGAAATGAAAAAAATATCCTTCTTAAATTAATAAAGCAATTCTCCTTTTGAGAACTAATTTTTACCATTCTTATAATTAGCTTGAGGGCGCTTCTTAAAAATATAGGGCTTCACCAGGATGCTACATCCCATTAATTATTTCTCTTTTATTTCTCAGATGACATGCCTTACGTATTCCCCTTCAAATTAAAGGGTTCTCACTTTATTTGAGAACTTTGCCTCTTTCTGTTGATTCATAGCTGATTTATTTCACACTTGCAGAGTAGCGATAACCATCACCATTTCGCAACCTAGGTTTTTATTCCCCTTAATTTGGTGATAACTTCACCTCTTTCGGTGCCTTTTAACCTCTTCTCATCTACAACATCATATTTAGAAGAATCATGATATGACTGGCAAAGATCTTCATTCCTCATGCTTTGATTAGTATCAAATGACTATTCCAAAATTTTATTTTATCTTTTGGCAATGGGCATACATTGTGAAGTTTTTAATTTATTTGTGTCCACCCGTTTCTCACAATTTTTTAAAGAATGATATTATGTTTCACTTCAAATCATTAAATGACTTCATATACGGGCCTACCATCATGGCACATGTAGAATTTTAAACTAAATCTTGTTTGTATAATTTTATGAGATATCATATACTCTTGCACGGAAATGAATAACTCTATATTTCCACCTTTATCATCTAGGTCTTGTTTGGTTACATGAATTAGAAAATGTTGGATTTGATCTAATGTTGGATTTGGTCAATTCAAGAAGTTTCCAATTAAGTTTTTCATTTTTAGAATATAGTTGGAACTGTTTGGTTGACCCGAAAGATGCATTTTCTGCGTTTGATTTCACAAATTGGAAATAGAATTGAAATTTGAGTAAGGTTTTTATTTTTATTTTTTATTTTTAAATATTTTTTAATCTAATAATTTTTTTTTTTTTTGAATAAGGTTAATTGTTAATTTAAAAAAAAATTTCATATAGAAATTTATAAACAAGTTAAAAACACCAAATGATTTTTTAAAATTTATTAATTTATTAAATTTTTTTATTTTTTTCAATAAAAGTTAATTTTTAAAATTTTTAAAAAATTTTAATATACAAAATCATAAACAAATTAAAAATAGCAAAATAGCCATGACATTACTAGAATTTGTCCAACGTATCTATATGAAATTCTAAAAATGTTTCAGTCTCTAGAGTTTGTTCCCTCTCTTTTAACCACATTTACACATATGGTCCCAACAAACTAGTGCGATTATCATACAAATAAGGCATCATAGAAAGATGATTTCTACTTTCATCATTGAAGCAATCTCAGCGACACTACTAGCTGCCTCTCGAGCCTTGCACAAGGTGCACTCATTTCCTACATCAAGTATAGATGTAGATGGAGTATCATCGACGTCCCATCGGAAGTATGGAAATCCATTATTTCCTTGCAATACCAAATCTTTACTTCTTGCTAAAATGATTAGTTCTTACATTATTTCTAAACATAAAATATATTTAGTTCTTTCTAAAATGATTAGTTCTTACATTATTTTTAAACATAAAATATATTTCCATTAACAACCTTTTTCCTATTAATGGTGGATGAGAAATGCTCTGATTTATTTCATTCTACTTACGCTTGTATCCTGGTGGATATTGATACCTCAAAAGGCGTGCCTTCAGAGATTAAACTTGAATCCCCTATGGGTAGAAGTTGGATTCAACAATTGGACTATGAAGGCATCCCCTTCAGATGTAGAAGATGCTTTAAGACTGGTCATAGTGCCTCTTAATGTGATCTTCAGAGACATAATAAGACTGCTTCGTGGTGGAAGGGGGCCTCTTCTCAACACTATACCGTGGAGAAGGTTCGGAGCTTCGTGAATGTGGTAGAGTAGGTTTCTGGCCCTGTCTCTTGTCCTATGGCTGTTTTTGTTCCTTCTTCTTCTTTGGTTGCTGGTAGTACTTCTGTTGGATTTTCTGGTTTGTCTGCCAGCATTTCTGCTGGTGGTTCTGCTCTTGCTGGAAGTAATTCTTCTATTGCTGGTGACCCTCTTGTTACTCCTGGTTCTGCTGGGTGTTTTGTTCCTACTGCTGGTAGTACTGGTGTTGGATTGTCTGTTGAGGCTAATGGGTTTGCTGGCCTCTTTCCAGCCAGTTCTATTTCAGAAATTCCTTTTGGTGTTGGGAAGTATGGTATTGGCTGTGTGGCCGCTGTAGGTTCTGTCCAGACTTCTCATACTAGTTCTATTGTGGTTGGATCCTCTCTTGCCTCTGACTGGCAGGAAAAAGCTTCTTTGGTGGAGGAGGGATGGACTGCTGTAATAGGCAAACATAATAAAAAGTCCCCTCTACATTTTGATATGACTCTCCGCTCCCAGAAGAAGGGGGGAAAAGAAAAATCTTAGGTTGGGTGTTGTTGTAAAGTGTTGGCTTTAGCAGCTTGAGCATTTCTGTTCATCTTTTGTTTGGCTGTTGTTGTTTTGTTGGTTTTGTGCTGCTGGTAGTTCTACTGGTATTATGTGCTGGGGGGGCGCTGTAAGATTTTTTCTTTTCCCCCCAGCTGTTTCATTTAGATCTAAGCTAATTCTTCCTATCATTCTTAGGGTTACAGTTCCCTTCAAAAACTGAATGTATATGGTTTCGGGGCCCATTCAAAACCTGCTTTTACCTTAATAAAAAACAACATTTTTCCTATTTGGGCAACGCCAAAATTGACGCCTAGGATTACTCGTAGTGCGTGAGGTGTTCAACACGCAAGAGCCAACACCACATTGACACACATGCACATTCACCAAAGCCATCAATGCTATATCAACAAAGATTGCACTGTCATGAAACATATCATTTTGTTTTATTGATTATTTTGTTCATTCATACTAATTATAATTGCAAGAAAAACTAACATATTAATGGAGACAACATCTCATATCAGATAGAAACATCTAGATAGCAACACGACTATTGTTGATCACAGTACAAAATGAAAATGCAAAGTGCAATTTGAACAAAAAATTGAGCAAAATTCCAAAATGAAGAAGTGTGATTCCTCCTATAAGCCATAAAATAGAATGTAACATCTATAGCAAGACATAAAAGATGTGGAAGAACAAAATCCTAGAATAAAATGGTGGTGTGAAAACACACCGTTAAGTAAAAAAATATGAGAAAACTAAGCCCTTTCTCCATGCATTTGGTGAGCAAGCTTCCCATATCCCGCTCATTCTTAACCTCTTCGTATTTAAACGGAATACTCCAAGGAGTATCATCAAAAAAATGGACTTAGGCTATATAATTGAAATCATGAATAACATACAATCATCAAGCATTAGACATTAATATCAACATATGTGTAGTCTCAAAATTGCCCATTTTGAATTCTTCATGAACACATGTATATATGATGCCAAGCAAAAAAGTAGGTGTTGGAGCAATGTACAAAATCTGTACAAGTTGGAGTAGTAATTTCATAAACTACTCCAACTTGTAGTTTTTGTAAATTGCTACAAAAAGAAGTGAAACTCGGGGACTCGCACCCCCCCAAAAACCTCGAAGTACCCATCCCCGAGACATCCTTGCACTGGGTACCTGGAGTACCCGAGTACCCCCACCTCCGCCATTTCACAACCACATCGCCGACAGGATGAGTACTTGAATTTCTATTTGAATTTTTATTTTTGAATGCTACTATTGGGTATGTACTATGTTGCTATGTTTTGAATGTTCAATGGTTCTGGTTTGTGTTGCAATTTTGCTATGTTCAAGTATTTCAATTTGGTATGTTATACTGAAGCATCATTTCATAACTAGCATTTCAAGTTCTATATATGTATAGTATACAACACCCCCTGCGCCCCGTCCCCTCGCCACCATCCCCCCACCATTCCCCTGCCATCCCGAAATTGAGGCCCTCATGTCCCCCATCTCGAAAACTCATCCTGACGTCCCAACATACCCAAGCACCAGTGTTACATTGACAAAAAGTTAAACCTCTTTATATGAAATACACAAAAATTGTACAAACTGGAACTTAGTAAATTCGAAAACTATATTTGTTATATATATGAAAACAAAATTCTAAAATACCTATCTTTCTAATCATCAATGGTGATTTGGACAGAGCAGCCATATGTGAACTATCAGAATAGTTATGAAGAACTAGAAATGTACAGTTTTGAGTAATTTAATCATGAATGGTGATTTGGGAAGAGAGCAACAATATATGAAAACAAAATTCTAAACTACCTATCTTTATAATCATTAGTGGTGATTAGGGCAGAGAGCAACCATATGTGAACTATCAAAACACATGATTTGAGTATCAACATTAGAACAATATGTAAATATTGTAAAAACCTAACAATGTCAAAGACTGATATCATGAACACATGTATATATGATGCCAAGCAAAAAAGTAGGCGTTGGAGCAATGCAATTTCATAAACTACTCTAGCTTGTAGTTTTTGTAAATTGCTACAAAAAGTTAAACCTCTTTATATGAAATACACAAATATTGTACAAGCTGGAGTAGTAATTTCAAAAACTATATCTGCTATATATATGAAAACAAAATTCTAAAATACTTATCTTTCTAATCATCAATTATGATTTGGGCTAAGCAGCTACATGTGAACTATCAGAATAGCTCTAAAGAACCATAAATGTACAATTCTGAGTAATTTAATCACGAATGGTGATTTGGGAAGAGAGCAACAATATATGAAAACAAAATTCTAAACTACCTATCTTTATAATCATCAATGGTGATTTGGGCAAAGAGCAGCTATATGTAAACTATCAAAACACATGATTGAGTATCAACATTAGAACAATATGTAAATGTTGTAAAAATAAAAATAATGTCAAACACCGATATCAATTATATGTTGGTGATATAACAAGTATATTGGCTTACCTTGCCAACGTTTAACAAGTATCTTGGCTAACCTTGCCAATGTTTGTACGTATCAAGACTTAAACTAAAATAAAATAATCTAGAGGGCTCCAAACTTCATTTCAATATACTTGACTCTCTCCTCTTCACTCATTCTCAAGAACCCTTTAGCTCTTTTAGGTTCAACCATAAAAGTGGCATATGCCTTCAACATAGTACCTTGAATCAAATCAGAGATGGCTTTGAGGGACTCATACACACTATCTAAAAAATTATCTAAATCAAATTTATCCACTTTGATAATTTGAGGCATACTGAGGTCCTCATGTAGTTTATTGATAGTTTCACAGATCATATCCAACGAACCAACCATGCTTTCCTTCTTCCTCTTTCGCCTCCTTGATGATGGTGTTGAAGGATTTTGCCTACCGCTTGCACTAGATTGATTGGAATGATAAAATGCATCATCCAAATCAGCTGTAGTCTCAAGAGGTGTATTGATATGGATATCCTCAACATAATCTAGATGGATGCCCTCATCCATATGGTGCCCTTCTTCTGTCTCTTGAGCCAAATTGTAAAACAATAACAAATTGATATATTGGCAAAGGAGAGATTAATTAATAGAAATGCTGACATAGACCCGCATAAAAGAAGATAAAGTGGAACAAGTTTTCCTCACAAAAATATTCGTCATGTTGGGTTGGTTGTAATAAATTCGCAACAACTACCAAACTGATATGCTACAATTACCACTAGTTGAATATGAGACACGATTGTTGATATGATTTGTCAATAGGTACAAATCTGAAATGTAGATAGACCTGAGATGCAAAGACAATGCACATGTAGAGGACTTCAAGGTGATCTAGTATTCTAGAGAGGTAATGACAAAAGGGCAGTTGTGAAAGTAAAATCTTAGATGATTTTTCTTCAACAAAAATGGTTAAGCCACCTATGAGTCCATGCTAAAAGCGCATTGCACAAAATAAGACAACATTATTTAATATACAAAATGATAAAATAATAGGCCATAGTACACAACGATGTCTTATAGAGCACCACATGCATTGTTAATGACATGTAGATGTCAAAACTCAATAAAACTAGAAAGTACCAATAACTCAATAAAACTATATATATAATAAATAAATCAAACTTATGTCACATCAATTAACATTATACAAAATCATGCTAAGAATTATCATCAGAAAAATAAATGGAACTATAAATGGAATACACCAAGGAGTATCATCAGAAAATGGGCTGCAGTCTTAATTTGTTTCAAAGAATTTGCTATATGTGAACTATTTGAATACATGATTTCAACATCACCATTAGAATAGTATAATTGATCTTCATCACTTGGTACTCCTTCATGTATTCTATTTATATTTCCTAATGCAATAGGGCTAACAAATTCAAGAGGCATAGACAATAGCAAGCTAGGAATGAAGATACAAACAAAAGAACAATAAAACCATCATGTACATCACTGTATCTGCAATCTTGTACATTTTAGATCAAAGAAAGGTCCCCTAAAAATATAACTCTTGACGTCTGTAGTCTTCCCACATCCTACTTGCTATATCATCTCGAAACTTCTCCCAGTCATCCCTATCACGTTGACTCAACCCATATGTCTCAAGCATTGGTACATTTATCCCATCATGATCATCTTCCTCTTCAATAGCTACTTCAGATGGAACACCATCCTCTATACTAATGAATTTGTGTAGTATGCAACAAGCTAAAACAATATGTTCTTGTGTCATAATTGGATAAGACATTTCATGCCTCAAGATAGGAAAATACTACTTCAAAATCCCAAAGGTATGCTCTATTGCATTTCTAAGTGATGAGTGTCAGTGGTTAAAAAACTCTTGTCATCTTTTTCTCTTGAAAAATCCTTTAGGTGGTAACGTGGTACACCGATAAGGAGCGAGAAATCTTGGTACATTTTGATATCCAACATCGACTAAATAATATTTTCCTACATAAAAAATGTATATTGTTAAAACATGAAACATTTATCGGTATTCTTCATTAACTTATAGTGTGATTTGGCATACTGGGGGGAACTACTGGTGGATCTGATCTTGAGACAGATGAAGCTAGAACACGATTATCTGCAATAAACCCTTCCCAACCAACAAGAATATATTGAAACTTATAATCAAACAAACATACACCCATAAAATTTTGCCACAAGTTCCCTTTTCTATCATGATATTTACCATGTATGTCGACATTGATAGTGACTGGTATATGGGTTTCATCAATTGCTCCAACACAATCCTATAGAAAGAAAAACTATAATCAAATGAACTTGAAGTAATAGGATTAACACTCAAGCCACTAAATTTGTACCACTAGGAGATTTACCTTGAAGTATATATCAAAACGGTCCTTCCCACTAATTTCTGGAGGAGTGTTTGGACCAGGTGGTATAAAATAATCCGCATGGAGTGCTAAGACAACCGTTAAGACCTTGTGGAAGTATCGACATATTGTCTCACTTGAGTGCCCAAAGTTATGGACAATCTTATGATTCCTTAGATTGTGTCCAAGAGTCTAGAGGAACATCACTAGTTGTTCTTCTAATGTTACATTTATCGTATCTCTCATGCTTCCTTTTTGCCTTAGAATATTGGCTAGCCAAAAGAAGGCTCCTCTAGTCATGCGAACTTGGTCATGACAATCCACCTCATTGGAATGAATAACACGTTTATAAAAAAACAACTTCATCTCTTTTTTTCTTACGCATTTGTCATCTAGCTTCTTGTGTAGACATTGCTTTGGCTACCACAAGGAAAGCAAGAACAACTGCGAGAAGGTGAGTGACTTTTGTCTTCCTAACTTGTGTCCTCGAATGTTTATTTTGTTGGTAAGATCCATCAATGACCTGAAATGTAGACGACAATGAAGATTTCAAATACAAAATAGTCACTAATAGGCAGCAAGAGAGAAAGACAACAAAATAAATGCAACAACATGATTCTATTCGATGTAATATGTCTATTGTGTGTAATATGATTCTTTTGTTTGTATCTTCATTCCTAGCTAGTTATTGTCTATACATGTTGAATTTATTAGGACTATTGCATTAGGAAATTAGTCAAAGTTATATTGGTCAATGGTGATTTGGGCCGACCATCTAATCATAAATGGAGTAGATATAGTTTTTGTATATTACTACTCCAGCTAGTACACAATTTATGTAAATTTCTCCAACACCTACTTTGTTATTCCTAACCGGTTACTGAGAGGGGGGAGGTTGAATCAGTAAATACTATTTCTATTACAATTCAACACTTGTTTAATTATTCTTCCAAGATAAGAAGAATATAAACAATCATTCACAATCACAAATAGAAATACACAAATCAACACATGATGTATACGTGGAAACCCTCGGTTAGAAGGAAAAAATCACGGTGAGACAGAGCTCACAAATTCACTTCTGCAGAAATAAAGATGCCCCGTTAGGAGCTTACAAAGCACTTGTGAAGGTGCTACCTGGTTAGGGGATTTGATAGAAGACCGGTTAAGATCTTAACTCTGTTAGGAGTTGCTTGGTTAGAGGCCTTTCAACATCAACAAAGATGTTACCCTATTAAAGAATTTTTACAAAGAACCGATTAGGGTTCACCCTAATAAAGGGATTTCAATATGCTTTCACACCTTATAAAAGCAATGATCTTATATGACACTGATTTTTTGATTAGATCATACCTGTTGATCTCTTCCCTGGTTTTCCTGGTTGTTGAATCTTTTCTACCTCTTTGCCTTTCACCTCTGGTGACTGTAATCTCTCTCTTCTCTGCTCTCTCTATTCAACAAATCTCAACAACCTTACTTCTTGCATCCTATGACTTGTATTTATACAAGAGTTCATCTCAATGAGACCCTTAACTCATAGAACTGCTAGGTTGTAAACTCAACATTAAATCATGCAACTAGCAGTAAAGCTTTGCATTCTGATTTGGAGTTTACCTTGAAAACATCCGTGTAGAAATAAAGCTAACTCTTGTTAAAAATCTAATCATCAGTTCTAATCAGTGGATGCTCTGCATATTCTAGTTTTAACTCAAACTGCTTCGTAGAATCTGGTGCGGATCTTTATGCAGTTTTGACCGGTATACTATTATACCCGATCCATCCTTGTATGTAATACAAGACCGGTACAATGTACTCTATTCGGTCTACCGATGTATTACCTCTATTTAATCTACCGGTGAATATACTCTAAGATAAGTGAACTACCGGTGAGTCTCTACTGGTGGGAATGGTGTTTGTAACTATCTTCACCAATGACAACTTATATTGCTAACGTACTTTTTTCTTGGTATCAAATATACATGTGTTCATGAAGAAGATCATAAGGCCACCATTAACAATATATACCTATGAAGAAGATCATACACCCATCATATATACCTATTGAATTTGTTAGCCCTGTTGCATTAGGAAATTCAAATGGAAAACACCAAGGAGTACCAAGTGATGAAGATCATAAGCCCACCATTAACAATGCAACAACTTGATCATTCAGTCAAAGTTATATTGGTCAATGGTGATTTGGGCATACCATCTAATCATAAATGCAAAGAATCCAATGGCCGCTTTGCCCAAAATGACCAGTGATGATTAGAAAGATAGGCATTTTAGAATTTTGTTTTCATATATAAATGGAGCTGATAATTCTTCAACTTGCCTTTGTAATCATCAATGGTGATTTGGACAGAGCAACCATTAGATACCCTAGAGATGAACATGCAAAAGCTTTATCCAATTCCACTTTTTTATAATCCACATTTTATAAAATTTCGGGTATGTATGCTCATCAATATTCATCGCAATATTTTTTCCTCTTTTACAAAGAATTTGTGCGGACACCGAAAGGGTTTTGCATTTTTCCACATTTGTTGGTAAACAATTTTCCTATTTTCCTTGATACTCCTTGGTGTGTTCCATCTAAATCTCCTAATGCAACAGGGCTAACAAATTCATGAATGCAGAGCATGTAATGACTGCCCTACCCAAATCACCATTCATGTTTAAAAAGATTAGAATTTACTTTTCTAATCATCAATGGTAATTTGGGAAATTTGAAACAACTCAAAAGCTTTATCAATTGCACTAGTTGTGGACATATCCTACTATCATTGAAGACCAATAAACTTCTTCTTGAGTAGGCATTTTGTCAAATACATTGTAGCATTTAAGCATCTAATCATCGATGGTGATTTGGGCATAACATCCAATCATAAATGTAGAGCATATAATGGTTGCTCTGCCCAAATCATATATAAATGGAATTGATAAGTCTACATTTGAGGATATAAGCATCAATGATAGCAGGATATGTCCACAAATAGTGCAACTAATGATAGTAATTATACATGATATTAAAGGGGTCTTATCAAATGGAATAAAAGTAGAAGCTCTTGGCTAGACTATTCACAGTTATCAACAAAGGGGTCTTATCAAAGGGATCACATTGATCTCATTTTATCAAAAAATTGCACTTTCTTTGTTCACACATAGTCAACCATTTTACCATGTATGAGACAGTTTTGGCTATAGACAAAACCGACTTATTTGCTCAAATTGTTAACTAGAAGGTGTGGTCTTATGAGCATCTTGTCATTGAAAAGTCTCTATATAGATGACTAGTGTCAATGTTAGTTGACTTCAATATCTTGTGTGATTCATTTTAGATCACCGTTCTCCCAATAGTGACTACCTCAGTTGCTCTTATACCATGGCTAATTGCAACAGTCAGAAGACATACATGATATTTCACACATAAGTCTATATTAACATTCAAGAGTCAACAAATGAAATGTATATTAAATCACATTTATGTAGATCTATATAATTTTAAATGTATATAAGGATATAAGGAAGTACATTCACACATCATTGTGTGAATATGATCATATAAAATTGGAAGATTTTAGAAGGAACAATCTCTTGGCAAATAATTTTATGCTCAAGCTAGAATACACAAATATAGGAACCAAAGGTTTCGATATATGGAAGGATTTTCCCAATTTATGCTTTGAAGATGAATAGGTAAGAAATTCTTCGAGCCAGATCTATGATCATTTCATTTATCTTGATCAACCTCGTAATATTACAAAGGAAACTATCATAGATGTTACTAGATTATGCTCCACTGAAAATTTACTTGCATTAAAGTCCATAAAAAATGAAGAGGTTATAAGACTCATTGGAACTAGGTCAAATACATGAACCCTAACCATTGATGAAATTTTGATCCAGGGTCCGACATGCCACAATGGGTATTGTATATAAAATTTATTTTACAAATATAGAGGGGCATGTCACTGCTACTACCATCTTAACAACCTATCAGACAATGAAGAAAGGAAAGGATTATGATCTCTATAGGCTCACGCCATAACAATTAATAGAGAATTTGTACAAGACAAAGGAGACTAGCCACCCTTTCTAGTATGGTACCCTAATTGTTTGTCTTTTATTCTATTTATTAAAAAAAATTGCTTGGTCTGAAAGGTATACTCTTAAGAAAAGATATTCCAATAGCTATAAAAATAAAGGATCACATGCAAAGGTTTTTGGATACTCAACAATGTAATACTTGTTTCTCCTATCCTTGTTCTTGTCCTTGATGCCCAAATACTAACTAGTTTCAGTTTCACATGCATTGCTCATTCAAGTACTTAGAATTGATTACTTGGCACTTGAGAACATTTAACATTCGGGACATGGCAGTGATCAATTTGCTACATGAGACGCATTTGATGCACGCTTTATGTTTGATGCATAACTTTTAGACATTCAAGCAATCCTACTACATGATATTGATACTTGATGTGGTAATGACATATTTGATACATCATACTTGATGACATAGTTTGACCACATGGCATACATATATTGGTATATACATTGGCAATGGATCTTCTTATACAAGATGACAATCACATTTTGGTTTACATTGTCATGTTCAACTTTGTGGTTTATTAATGACAATGGGATTCAAATTGTTGTAACATGATTAGTATAATTTAGATTGGTTCATACTTTGTAAAAAAAGGATATTGATCTCGATCATTCATTTACTATTGTGACACACTGATATTATTGTCATGGTACATTAGCACTATGATGTTGATCCTTGAAAGAAATCCTATACAAAGGTAAAGATGAACATAGTTCATATGTTGCAAGAATACACTTGAGCTTCTACATAACAAAGTGATTATAAGGATAGTAAAGGTGACAAAGGTATTTGTAATCAAATTCCATTTTAATGCACTTTGTCTAGTTTTGCATATTGTGGTTTTGAAAAGACATAACTTTGAGGTATTTTTTATGAATGCCAAAGAAAATATATTAGTACTTTGCAATGCATTATTTTTATAAGACATATATTTCTCTCATCCATAAAACCTAAAAAAAATCCAAAAGTTTGACGAATCGTGCAAACTTGAGAAATTAAACAATATAATCCCCAACACTTAAAGCTTTTTGAGATTTTTGCAACATCCAACATTGATCAATACACAAAAAATGACAAAGGAGAACACTCACCCAAATTTTGACTAAGGAAAAATCCACTTAGACTATCTTAGGATTCAATATTTTTAGACATGCAAAACATGACTCTTCACATGATTTAATACTAGAGAATAAATTTCACATATGATATTTAGTAGATTAAACAAATGCTACTATCATTCAACCATTTCTCATTATAAAATATATTTTACTTTGATAGCAATTGAACACTTTCATCTTAATTTCTATTGCATTTAGTTTTGTTTACATAATATATATACACATAACCTTTGAACATGCAAATGAGATGGTCATAAACATGCAAATGAGATGGTCATAAAAATTCAAATGATAGTTAAATCAATGTGAAGTAGAATAAAGTTTAATTTGACATAGAATCCATATCCAACAAACAATTGACTTCGCAATATTAAAATAAAAAATTAACATTGAATGACTATTAAAAATAGCGATTAAAAACTAAAAATTAATTATTTTTCAATACACATGAAAAAAAAAAAACCCTAAACAGTTTAACCTAAAAAATATATATAAATAATCAATATTTTCATATTTTTAATTAAAAAACATATATTTACATTAACAAAAATAAAAATAAAATTTCCATAAAGAAAAATAAACCCTTAGTTTATTTTATAAAAAATAAAAAAATCAAACCCAATAACACCCATGCTAGTACTAAAAATACACACCTCCACACGACCCTCTGCACCTTACAGAAAACCTTCAGAAAATCCTTAGGTTTCCTTCAGAAAACAATCCAATCCATTCATTATTTGGTCTTCCTAGCGCCCCACAAAGATGGAGAAGATAGGCGGCGTGCACTGCCATTTCTCTTCAATCTACACTCTTCCTTTCCTTTTGACTGCAACAACTGTTTTGGATTTTTCTGCATCTCAACTTTTGTTTTGAATCCAGCAGTGTGGAGTTGTGAATCAGAAATTTTCCAGAGCCCAGCATTTGCTTTCATTGCCACTGAGGATGGCGATCTAATTTGTTCTGTATTTGTACGGATGAGTGTGGAGCGATGGGGAGTTTGGGAGGCGTCGAAACCCTCAATCTCTAATTGGGGTTTTCCTTTCCCTGCGTCTGTGAGTGCTCCAGACTCTGTATTTTGTAGTAACATCTGTAGCCATTTGTCTAAGTTGGCTTTCCCAATTCGCCTGATTCTTTCATCTTCTTCATCAGCGTCATCTGCTCTGGCAACCACCACTTGGCGTTGCATTGATAAAACATGATCCAGTGCCTCATTTAACTCCTCTTCTTTGTCATTGTCTCCAATTGATTCGTGCCCATCTGTCATGATGCTGCCTCTCTTCTCTTCTTGCTGTTGCTTCTGCGCTTCAATTTTCGATGCTTCCAGGTCTTCTTCTAGGAATTCTCTCAGCTCCTTTTGGACTCTTTTTGAATTCTTTTCCATATTCTTGAAAATAAGACTTGTTTCTTCCAAGCCATTCTTGAAAAGAAGACTTGTTTCTTCCAAGCCTCCAGCATGTTTGAGCAGAGTAAGTGATTCTTTACCCTTGTTTCCAGTACTTGGCATGGCCGAGGGGCAGGAAGAGCGCATTTTGCGCACCTCTTTCTTCACAGGAATCTTGGAGCAGCTTGCTGTATCATCCTCTCTTACCCTTTTTCTGACTTGCTCTGAGTATGGCCTCAACAATTCCTTGATCTCTTCTCTTTGCTTGAACTTCTTCAACAAATCTCTTTCAGACAAGTCAGAATCAGCTTTCAATGACTCCAATCGAGCCATGAGGGCATGACAAGCGGCCTGACTTAACCTCGCCTGCTCCTTATACACAACATTCCTGATATTTTTCATTCAAAGTCAATTCATTTAAACTAGGTAATTCCTCATCTATGCTTTGGGAACCAGATATTCAATATATGTAAAGAAGAAGAATTTAAGCCCTGAATCTTCTTCACCGCAAAGAAAAATTATACCAAATCCCCCCAAAACCAGCTAAAGCCCCTATCCACAAAAGACCGAAATTACCCTCAATTCCTAAATATAGAGAGAGAACTTTAAATTAAAGTAGATGAAAGATAATGCATGTTCTTACTGATGCATGGTGTCCCTTATCATCTTTTCCAAGCATTGCTTATATGATGCTTGGGTTTCAGCCAGTCGTCTCTGCTTTTCTGTTCGTCTTCTCTGCTTTATCAGAACAAATTCCAAATCCTCCAAAGCCAATCTTTCTGCCTCATTTATCCTCTGCATCTCTTTAAGCTCTTGATCCAGCTGAGAAATCTCTTGCCATTTTCTAACTTCTTCTCCTTTCAGTTTTAAATCTAGTTCCTTCTGCTTAGCTCTGAAAAATGCAGTCTTTGAATTGTTATAATCGCCCATGTTCTCCTTCATCTCCCAAACTCCTCCTTTCAAGCAATACTGCAAGGGAACGGTGAAATTATTTTTAAAATTACAAAGCAGATCTAAAGAGAAAAGTGTTAACGGTCCAAAGCTCACCTGATCCTTCTTTTGCACTTTGAAACCAGGCTCGAATTCTCCATTTTCTTTAGAAAAGCTAGGTCTGAATTTCGGGATTCCTATGCAATAATTTTCATCTTCTTCTACTCTCCACCTTCGGCTACCAGGTGTACCTTTCAATCATGCATGCAGCGTCTAATCAGCGTCTAATCTACCATCTATTCTGAAACATACCACAATTAATTAACTGAAAATTTTGAACAAACATGGATGAAACTCACCATTCAGGATGGATTCGTTCATATTCAAGGTCCCAAGTATGCTATCCACATCCTTATCCTTTTGCACTCGGACTATGGCAGATGGAGCTAGCCCCAGCTGCCTCTTTTTACGGAGGAAATGCTGAGGCCATGTATGAGATTCTACAACCATAACTTCGTATAGCTGTTCACTCTTACCAGAATAAAACATGGAGGAAAATGCTCTCTGCCTGTCATGAGTAAGATGCATAAACCAATTTGAGGACTAGGGTTTTGAGAGGCCAACTGTAGAGCTATCTAAATCCCGTTTCTCAAGAAATTCTTTTAACAGCTAATAACAGCAGAATTTTTACCCTTCGCCTACAAATTACATGAGTCTAGTACTATGATACTAGTTGAGATTAGTTAAGGGCATTTCTGACCTAAAATCTGCATTTTTGGACGCAAATATGGAAAGGAACTGGTTCACAGAAACTCCCAGCTGCAGATCCCACCAAGGTACAAGGAACTCTAACTTGTTCTGCTTGGCTTGCTTTACCTGCCACTGTACAGGCCTTAAATTGCTTGGAACTGTTTTACCCCCTCCTGCCACCATCAAACATGCCATTTTCATAAACATGAAATGTGCATTACAGGAAATGATTCAAAATGCACTTGAAACTTGTTTACTCACTTGAACGAGGAAACCAGTGGTCTACTTCCCAGGCAAGTGGTGAAGCAGGGTCAGCATGAAAGTACAGCACATTTCCATATGGATCTATCCTGAACTTAGCAGGATCAAATCCAGCATTCCTGCATGAGAAGCGTAACTTGATCAGCTTTTATGTTGTATCCAATGATTAAAACATAACATGTTATCCACCTAAGGGCTTCAACTTCTTATCAGGATGGCTCACTTCAAAGCATTTGCTATTCACAAGAAAGGACGAAAGCCAGGCAATTCAGGCGAACTGAGATTCTGAGAGTACACTTAATTGCAGGAGGAATCACATTAAAGCCAAAATAGTATCACCTCTGCACAAGGGGCCGGGGCAAGAGTGTTTTCCCCTCCCAAAGGGGACTCTAACAAGACTCCCAGCTGTTCATTATATACAATTTATTAACAAATAGCAGAAGCCCTAACAGTAACTGGTATAGTGAGGCAGGGGAGCATTACCCAAGATGGTCAAGTTGCTTCCAGATGACATCAATAAATGTTTCAGCATTTGGAGGATCTGTATCAACTGGTAAGGTGACTGGAAACATTTGGTTGAGCTCCTTCACTTTCTCCATCTGCAGACGAAGAAAAAAGAAAAATATTTCAACATCCCATTCAAGATCTCTAACAGGGGACACATTCAATTTTTGTAATGACAGTAGTATTTTCTTTCAAATTCATTATCATCATAGCTAGAACTTTATCTACAGAGCAGAAAAAGAAAAGGATTGACTTACACTGTGCGGGTTCAATGTGTATGGAAGGTAAGTGTAGGGAGGGCCTTTGCTGTAAGGCATCTGAAAGTCAATGTTGCTGCAAAGTTTAGCATAGGCTCTGGGATAGCCCAGTTGATCATCCACCTCCATTTCCATTTCATCCTTCAACCCCACTAAATTCTGCATGGTACCCACTTCCTCTTTCTCTGATTTTTTTCACTTTTCCTGTAACAGGATGAAGCTTTTATTGGTTGATTGAAGTAACAAAGACAATCTTATTGATTGATAACAGAAGCAAAGGCAACCTCTCCATTTTGGAATGGTAAGTGAGAGAACAGAGACTGTACGCTGAAAATACTGTAAACCATTTACTTTTAATTTGCAAATCGAAATACGTAATGAAGTCTATTGCCTTTTTAAAAGTTAAAAGTGGGAGCGGGCTCCAACGGCTACATCAGGGCACAGTAATTATGTTCGTTTAAATTGTTGAACAGTTTAATTTGTGGATAACGCTACACAGAAAAACACGGCCCCACAGCTATTGGGCACTGGCTAAATAGCCAACTAAAACGTAAAATATATAGGAGTTCGAAAAAAATACAAGTGTATGTGATGTCTCCAATATTAATAAGATTTAATAATAAATTATAATAATGAATAATAGTAATAAATAAAATAAAAATAAATAAATATATTATAAGAGATAAAATTGTAAAAATTATGTTTCCTTTTTAAAATAATATTTAATAATAATAATAAAATATAAGTGAAATCTAAATTGGAATATAAAAGAGTCAAATTGAAATATAAATGAAATCTAAATTAGAATATAAGAGAATTAAATTAAAATATTAAAGAAATATAAATAAAATCTAAATTAGAATATAAAATAATTAAATTTGAAATATACTTAAATGTAAAAGAATTATAAATAAACTCTAAGTTAAATTTGAAATATATTACAAAAGATAAAATTGTAAAAAGTATGTTCCTTTTCTAAAATAATATTTAATAATAATAATAATAAAATATAAATAAAATCTAAATTAGAATATAAAAGAGTTAAATTGAAATATAAATGAAATTTAAATTATAATATAAAAAAATTAAATTAAAATAGAAAAGAAATATAAATAAAATCTAAATTAGAATATAAAAGAATTAAATTTGAAATATACTTAAATGTAAGAGAATTATAAATAAACTCTAAGTTAAAATATAAAAGAATTAAGCTAAAATATAATTAAGTTTAATGTGTGGTCAAAAAGTATCAAATGAAAAGATGTGACTCCTTCAAGCATGAGATATAAAAAGAAGAATATAATTTGATTTGAAAAGGGAAAAAGACAAGAAAATCACATACATTAAGAGAGACTAGCATATCAAGAAAGGTTAATTAATTGTTGACAAAAGGATGCATCTCTTCCTAATAAGATGCAACCATTAAATCTCACTAATATTTAATAAGGATTGAAATCATTCTCAAAGGATGAAAAAGGAGAAGAATATATATATTTGGATACTCTTCATGGGAGGAATTAGAAAGGAACAAGAGATTATATATATATATGTGTGTGTGTGTGTGTGTGTGATAATATATATCTAAATATATATCATATATAACATTTGTTGGAGATCTAAATTTTGGGCAAAATTTGGAGTCTTATATAGTGATAAAACTTTAAAAAATAGCCTCTTAAACTCCATGTCCAATAATTAATGATGGAGTACATGAAATGAGATAAAATATTACATTAATTTTCAATTAAAAAGTTGAGATATTATGAAGGGAAGCTCTGTGACAAGAACAATCAAAATTTTATGATCAAAGCCTTCAGAAAATGTTGAAATTTCGACCTGCTGCAAAGATGATGTCGACAGAGGTAGAAGATGGTCGAATTTTAGAAATCTAAAAAAGACCCAGTTCAGAAAATCAAATTTTCTATCTCCCATAAAAATCTTAGCTTTCCAAGAGGTGTTTTGGTTTTTCAACCAAGCCCAAATTTGAAAGTTAGGTAGTTATTTTTTAGTTAGTTTATCATTTTTTCAAAACAATTTGTAATAAGGGTGTGTCTTTTCACCCTAAAGAGGTGTGAAAGCCACTCAAACATGTATGTATACATAATGTAAAATGTAAAGAGAGACAAGAGAATACAAGATATATTTTCATAGGATATAATTTGATCAAAACTACAATATGAATTCTAATGTACTATTTTTTTCAACATTAATAAAGATAAGTGCTCTTCTTTTTTATTTGTGGTTATAAGTTATATATTTTCAATTAGTCTTTCAGATTACTCTGTGAACCATGGTATCCTATTGTGTTTTTCTATTTGATGCATTCATTTATGACTAATTTGTACAATTTGAATAATGGTAGCATGGTCTGAGAACCTGTTACTGTTTCCTTTCGGGCTCTTAAGTTGGGTTAAAAACCATAGGACCTATTGTATAAGTTATTTAAATTTTTATTTCAACTGAAGCCTGTAGGATGATGGTCTCGCTTTACAGGAGTGAGTTACCTTAAAACCGTCTTTGATTGTAAGTAGGATTGAAAGTTTTATGACTCTATAGCCCAAGTATTTAAAAGGCATTGATCTAACTATTATTTGGAAATTGTCATTTGGTTCATACATTTGTAGTTTATAGATCATTAAATCATTATTTCAAAAGCATTACTTTTAATTATTTAGTATAATCCATTTAGTCAAGTATTATAGAATAGAGATTTTTAGGAGATTAGTTTATTTCCTCAAAGGATCATTCACCACCTTTGGAGGAACTTTGTTTTTTATGTACGCAGTTGTGCGACATAGAGAATTAAATAGTTCAAAGTGAAATTAGGCCTACTAGCCTTGGCTAGATTAAGCCAGAATTGCAGAGGTATCAGTGTGTACTTGTTAGTTGGCCAAAAGTGAATCCATCATTTTTGGGCACCACCAAATTGGTTGGCTCTTTTTGGGGACGTATGCTCCATGTGAGCATAGCGAGATTCTAGCTATCTCTGGAGAAGCAGACCAAATATCCATACTAATCTGATGCGAAGTAAAAATTGGGTGGTCCCAGGCCCCCCAAAATTGAACATTGACCCTCTCCTCTATCAAACACTTGATTTTGATCACGTAACACTTTTAACCTTGTTGCATTACACATGTCATCCTTATAGACAATTCTCACCGCTTCATCAATATGATCTTTGACATCCAATCTATATTCAGCCCTTGAGAAATCATTAGGTCCGTTGTAATCCTTGCTAAATAGAAGATTTTGGTTAATCATACAAACCTCTAGGTTAGTCTTCTTTTTTCGGATACCTTCTTTTTCACAATCTATCCCATCTCTATATTTTTGATATTTTTTCTCCTCATCAAAAGGCTTTGAGAATAGCTTATCTTCAAGAAGTACAAACTCTCTCTCACCAAGAGTTTGATCAGTTGGGACATTTCTAAATTTTTTAGAACTACGCTTCAACACATTCTCTTCATCATGTCTAGTTGATTCCATCTTATCTTCATATGTTTGGTGTACCTCAGGCTCAAAGGATGAACTCCAAGATATCTCATCCTCTGAATGCACTTCATGAGTTTCATCAAATTTAAAATTAGGACTGTTATCTTCATTATGATGCTGATGGATTCCATTGCATAAATGATCCTCTTCAAGCCATGGATTTGATAACATAGAGAAATTAGACATATCTTCATCTACTTCCTCTTCAAACAACGGATTCAGGAACATAGAGAATTCAGGCATACATTCATGAGAATTTTCATTCGGATCATCAAGTTTTTCATCAACAAGACTAACATCTTTATTGACATTATCTCCCAAATCTTCCTCTTGTTCATGCAGTTCTATTTCATCTCCACAATTTGATTTCTCTTGAATATGGGCTAATCCGTCTACCTCCTTACCATGGTGGATTGAGAAAAAATTTGAACCATTCTTCTCAGTGTGTCTTTGGTATTTTATGTCTAATAAGGCTGAAATCTCTTCTACACGGAGAAGATCCTCTTCCTCATTTTCATATTCACTGATGTTTGACATCATACAAGTATCATCATGGAAAATATTTTCCTCAGACTGTCCAAAAGAATATTCTCCATCAAAATATGAAACCTCACTTGACTCATATGTTATTTCAGTTTTGCACTCTTTCTCCTTTGCAACTAGTTCATTATTCATAAGCTCGAGAAAGGTAAGGAACTAACGATCATATAAAAGACCTAGTTCTTGCATTTTGTTTAAAAGATCAGAAGATGGAGGTTTTCATTCTGAAGGTATTTCTTGATAGATATGAAACATCCTTAGGAAGAATTGTATTGCAGATTCTTCCTTTTGTTTCTCTAAGTTCAAAAATGCATCCAAAGGGGATATATAATTTGGGTCTTCATCATCATCACTAAGATTTCCATCAAACACAAGGCCTTGTTCAATTTGATCATAAGCCTCCTCTTCTCTGTCTTCACTATCTTCTTCTAATATCTTAACAAGAATCTTCAGATCATGGTCATCTAGTGAGATTCTCAAGTTTTTGACCTTTCTCATTAGTCTTTTTGTGAAGGCATAGTTGTTACAGGTATCCTTCGATAAATATCCATCATCCTCAAGAATAAGTGTGCACAAGACTCCCCTTCAAATCTCTCCAAATTAAAAAATGCATCAAGTAGAGACATACTATGATCATCCTCCATGATGAAACTTTGGTCTTCACACTGTTCATAACACATGTTATCTTCATTGCTTGCATCATGGAATTCATATAGAAACCATTGTTCAAACTCTTTCCAAGGTGAAATACTTTGTGTAGGTAATGATTCATATGCCTCTTTGCATTATCTTCTAATGTCCCGACAAATAGTTTCATTGCCTGATCTTCTGCAAAAATCTCATACTTCTCTATAAATGCATAAAATGCATCCAAATGTTCAATTGCTGATTCATCCCATTCTCCATGGAACTTTGGTACAAGCTGCGAAAACTTAGGGAGTAACTTAAAAGGAATACATTGGAATCCCCTGAAATCCAATGGCCTGATACCATATGGAATAAATGGTTTTCTTTGAAATGGTTGTTTATTCTGATACTTTTGAATATCTGAATTGGTTGTAACTTGTTTCTTTATACATTAGGTTCTTGACAATAGAGTCGCCACCTTTTTCAAAGAGGAAAATTTTACTTATCTCCTTCTAGGTCTTCTTCCTTAGTAGAGTCACTGATTGAAATTCTTTATTGAATAGAGTCGCCACCTCATTTGAGGAATGTCTTGCTTCTGGGTTCTTTCTTCCAGTAGAGTGTGCTTCCAAACAAACTACTATAACTACTTTCTAATTTTGATATGCAAAATATGAGATTCTAGGTAACTTCACAATATATATTGTGAGCAACTCTCTCTAGTAGAGTCGCCAATTGCCAATTTGTTGGTGCCCAAAAATGATGGATTCACTTTTGGCTAGCTAACAGGTACACACTGATACCTCCGCAATTCTGACTTAATCTAGCCACGACTGGTAGGCCTAATTTCACTTTGAACTATTTAATTCTCTATGTCGCACAACTGCATACATAACAAACAAAGTTCCTCCAAAGGTGGTGAATGATCCTTTGAGGAAACAAAATAATCTCTTAAAAATCTCTATTCTATAATACTTGACTAAATGGATTATACTAAATAATTAAAAGTAATGCTTTTGAAATAATGATTTAATGATCTATAAACTACAAATGTATGAACCAAATGACAATTTCCAAATAATAGTTAGATCAGTGCCTTCTAAATACTTGGACTATAGAGTCATAAAAATTTCAATCCTACTTGCAATTAGAGATGGTTTTAAGGTAACTCACTCCTATAAAGCGAGACCATCATCCTACAGGCTTCAGTTGAAATAAAAATTTAAATAACTTATACAATAGGTCCTATGGTTTTTAACCTAACTTAAGAGTCCGAAAGAAAATAGTAACAGGTTCTCAAACCATGCTACCATTATTCAAATTGTACGAATTAGTCATAAATGAATGCATCAGATAGAAAAACACAGTAGGATACCCTGGTTCACAGAGTAATCTGAAAGACTAATTGAAAATATATAACTTATAACCACAAATAAAAAAGAAAAACACTTATCTTTATTAATGTTGAAAAAAATAGTACATTAGAGTTCATATTGTAGTTTTGATCAAATTATATCCTATGAAAATATATCTTGTATTCTCTTGTCTCTCTTTACATTTTACATTATGTATACATACATGTTTGAGTGGCTTTCACACCTCTTTAGGGTGAAAAGACACACCCTTATTACAAATTGTTTTGAAAAAATGATAAACTAACTAAAAAATAACTACCTAACTTTCGGATTTGGGCTTGATTGAAAAAACAAAACAACTCTTGGAAAGCTAATATTTTTATGGGAGATAGAAAATTTGATTTTTCAAACTGGGTCTTTTTTAGATTTCTAAGATTCGACCATCTTCTACCTTTGTCGACATCATCTTTGCAGCAGGTCGAAATTCTAACATTTTTTGAAGGCTTTGATCATAGAATTTTGATTGTTCTTGTCACAGAGCTTCCTTCCATAATATCTCAACTTTTTAATTGAAAATTAATGTAATATTTTATCCCATTTCATGTACTCCATCATTAATTTTTGGGCATGGAGTTTAAGAGGCCATTTTTAGAGTTTTATCACTATATAGGACTCCAAATTTTGCCCAAAATTTAGATCTCCAACAACACCAATATTATTTTCAAGGAAAACCCCATTAAGGAAAAAACCTCAGTGAAGATGGTACCCACAAATCAGTACTATGA
Organism: Chamaecyparis obtusa; assembly: GCA_027943335.1. Lineage (NCBI taxonomy): Eukaryota > Viridiplantae > Streptophyta > Pinopsida > Cupressales > Cupressaceae > Chamaecyparis > Chamaecyparis obtusa. The sequence goes on from BSBK01003442.1 coordinate 235,340, forward strand.
GTATAATAACTTGACAAAGAGTTCTAGCCTTGTTAAGAGCTAATCAAGTACAATAGTACAATCCTTGTTAGGAGTCACAACAGTGTTAAAGGTTTTACAAGATGACTCACAACCTGGTCACTTGACCAAAGGAAGGTTAAATCCACCTTCAGAAGTCACTGTCCAAAGATCACAAAGATTCAAAATAATAATAGTTGAATTGACTTTCAGAACTAACCTCTGCCAAGACAGTTTCTTCCTTGTGCCTCAATGCACCACCTCTTCACTATATCAGCAGTCCTTGCCGCCCACAGACTCGCACATTATTCACACACCATAATCATAATGAAAGACTTCCTTATATACAAGTTACATACATAATTCTTGGGTTGGTCAATTATAGGACCTCTCCTATAAACAAAACATTACATAGACCCATGTGAGGATACACACGACATCCTTAACAATATTACAATAATTACAAATCATAAAATAGTCGACCACAACATTAATCCAAACTTGATTAATGAAGAACACACTACCACTCCTGGGTCGACTTCCAAATGAATTTTCACAGGAGTACATGCCACAAATGATGTCACCAATTATACAAGTACTCTACGATCACACAATAGACTCTCCCATGTGTCTTTTGACATTCCTTAAGTTTGCAAGGCTTAATCCAATTCCGCATTGAAGATATACTTCACATACTAAGACCAACTCCGTGAGTTTCCTAGTCACTAGCCCTATAACCAATCTTTGCCAATTCATCCATAACTTGAGAAAACAAGCATATAAACATATGCGAACATAACCACATGTAGTAAACATGAAGTTCTATCCAAATCTCAGCTCGCAGGAGCTAAGTTGTCATACACTGTCCGTACAATTCTATGTAACCTGGCTATCAAGTTCATCTACAACTTCTGGATTCCCTTGCTGAAACATATGTTGACATCTGATGGGCCAAATTAATGGCATGTTTTATGATGCTTTTCTATAACTTAGTAGGGTGTTTTTGTATGGTTTTATGCAAACTTTGATGATATTATATGTATAACTTTGATATGTGTAAGTGCATGGACAATACTTTAAATTCTTTATGGTTCACCAGGATATGTGGTCTAAGTTGGAACTTATGGATATAATATGATAGATTATTTAGTAAATATACATGTGTGTTATTTAGTGTTTATCTCTCCTAAGTTGTTTTGGGTTAGGATTCATGTAGCCGCATATCATGCAAGAGTTAGTTAATGAGATAATGTCTTTTCTGATTTAATGATGCAAATATACATGTTTCAAGTTAGGCATGTGTTACTAACTCTATGTAAGAACAAGTCAATGGCGTATTCATTGAGAAACATAGTGAAATTGACAAGATCAACTATGTAGCTAAAGAAATAAAGACATAACTGTGCATCACTCTTCTTTGAAGCGGTCAAACGGTTTCCATTATACCTGAGCGCAGATTTAGAAGCACGACTTGCTATATCTTTGGAAGACTTGTTCTCAAAAGTTGTTAATTCTATTGTATGACATTATGAATCTTATTGATCCTCATTGTTGGAGTGATTGTAGTTTTAGGAGTTAGTTTTTAGTGTTTGCTTATAAATAAATTGTTGACTTAACTTTTAGAGGTTCAAGCTAGGAAAGTTATTGTAATTTTGTAACAACAAATAGGATTTAGTTCTGTTTTACTTCAAGTGTACCTTTCAAGTGAATGAATAGAATGCACTTTGAAAGTTCTATCTTTTTCTCTTGATTGTATCCAATTCAATCATCCAAGGAGGCCCACTTGGTGAGTGAATTCCATTGTTAGTTAAGATCTATTTCATGCTTTATTAGAATTAGAAAAAACTTTGCTGTTCCTACAGTCATTGGTAGTAGAACTAATGGGCTGCTCCTACAGCAAAGGCAGATAAAGCAGTACCTATCTGCGATTATTGCTTTCAGTAGAATAAAATTGTTTCTTTGTCCTAGCTTAGCCTTTCAAGCTTTCAAGTATTTTAAATTCAATAGTTTAGATAAGTGGCAATTAAGATAGTTTGGAGCGTATACCTTGTAGACACTATTTCAAGTTTATGTCCTTGGTTGATACTATAAATGAGCTAAATGAGTCAATTAGTTGTTGTTTAGGATGTTCAATCTTGAATGAATGAAGGTTATACTCTAAGTTTATAAGACATTTATTTGGCTGAGCATTTTTTGGCACCGTTTCCGGGATGGTGTCAATCTAAACTTATCCTAAGGGTTATTTTTCCCAAAGATTTCATAATATAGGTCCTAGTTTTAATCAATCCTTTTTATGCATAGGAGAAGAGACCATCTTGGAAGATTTATCCCTTATAATGTTCCATTAGTTTTAGAAGAAATCTTACCCCCTGAGCAGGAAAATCCCCAAGAAGTTGATCGTGAAGAGAATCAACCATTTGAGAATCCATTTGCTGACCTATATCAAGCAGTCACAACACCACCACCTACAAAATATATCTTTGACTTAAACAAGCTCTTTGCTGAACACGAATACCATGATAACCCTTGAGGCCTTATTATTTTTGAAGGACAACCTGTAGCTCCAAATCCTCCTAGAATGACACATCCTACCTTTCCCTATCCTATTGTTGACCTGGATGATAATAACAACCTCAAGAATATACCCTCGTTAGTCCTTCCAAAGTTCTATGGCCTGATTACTGAAGACCCCGAGACTTTCCTTTTTGATTTTGACATCCTCTATAGAAGCTATGACTATACAATAGATGCCCATAGGTTGAAGTTGTTTCCATCTACTTTGAAGGAGGCAACACTAAGGTGGTTTATGGGTTTAGGAGCCAATGCTGTAGGAGACTAGGATAGAATGAAGAATGCAATCTTGGAAAAATATGAAGAGTATTGTCAAGGTAGTGATATGAAAGGTGATGATATTTTCAAGATGACTGTGTGATGATGATAATCACCTTCATGAAATTAAGATCAAATTAGCAACAATTCTAAAGTAAATACAATGCAAATCTATTTAAAAATGAAACTAAGATCTATAGCATCTAATGATTCTCTAGAAAGATGCGGTAAGTGAAGCTCTCAGCTCAAATCTCCACTAGTGACATTTCTAAAATGAGAATGTATGCTGCTATGCTTCTACAATGCTTCTATGATGATGATTCTAGCTCAAATTGACAAGATATAATGCAAATTACTCTAAATGCTCTTAATTGCTCTTAGAATGCTCTCAATTGCCTATAGTAACAATGCTTTTTAAATGAATTTTTAAGATATCAATTGCTCTCAAAATACTTCATATTTATAGTAAATTCCCAAGGGTAGGGGGTGGAGTGAAGTAATCATGATTTACCTTAGGTTGAGTCAAATACTTTGATTTGTTCATAAATGGGGGGACAATTTAAAGGTTTGTCTCAAAGCTTTGGACAAAAGGACAAGATTGAGTGGTTAAGATTGAAACTTTAGAATGAGTGATTGAGATTCATCCTTTTTGAGTGATTTGTGTTTTTTTGTCCTCAATTCTTATTGGTTGCTCAACTTTGTTGAAATATATTAGGAATTATTAAATTCAATTAATTAATTAAATTTAGCCATGTAAGGGTAATAGGTTCATTTTGATTTTTGATTTAAACAACTATACAATTAATTGATTAAAATCAATTATGTAGTATTTTTCACCCCTTTAAGCTTTGATTTAATTATTTAACCCCCTTATTTGATTTTTCCTTTGCTTTAATTGATTTTGTCCAATTTGATTTAATTATGTCCATTTTAATTTGATTTGATCCCTTTTAGTGCATTTTGATGATTTTGAGCCATTTCATTGATTTTTGCAATTTAAAAGCACTTTGTCCATTTTTGTGTGTCTACAAATGCCCCTCTTTGAATTGATGTGCAAAGAACATTGATTCAAAGATTCTTTTAGTCCTGATTGCTGATTCATTGATATGCCTCTGATATTGATTGATTGCTGCCCTTGATATGATATTGATATGATTGCTGCCTCTGATACAAATTTTTTTGATGCCTCACTGATTCCAATGATGTTTGATTTTAATTTCAATTTGATACTCTGATGCCCCCTCAGAAATTAAAACAAATTGATTGCTTGATTTGAAAAATTTGATGATGTTGATTCCATGTGTTTTCATTTCTGAAAAACATTGATGATATGCCATGATTCAAGAATTGTGCATCCAAGATAGCTAGGTCTGTTGTAGTTAAGCAAAATAATTGATTAGGATATTAGGATAATAGTACCAATGAATGTGATTTGTCAATATGATAGGATAGTAAAATTGATATGGGATAACTGATAGGTAGGTTACTGATAATTCGCTCTCAAGACATAGAGACACAAACAAATGGTACTGGGTTTGATAGGATTGATACTTTGATTCTGATAGAACTAATTGCCTTAAAATGATTCCTTGATATGATATACTGATATGATTCCTTTTCTTTGCCAACATGCACATTTCTGTAAGTTATACCTGTACGGTCCCTAGCTTCTTGGATATTAGATTTATGGATCTTTGATGTTATGAACATTGATATGATGATATGTACTTTTCTTTGATTCCCCCTTTTTGATTGATCAAGAAAATTAACTAAAACCCATTTTCCCTTGGAAAAATAACTACAAACCAATGCACTTAATCTAACATGATAATGCAATTAATCTAACATGATAATGCAATGCAATGCAACTAAGTGTCACCAGCTTTTTAGCAAAGAAATGCCATAAAGATATATTTTCATCATTGAGCATTTTGGGACCAAAAAGAAAGTACAATCATCACTGACCACATCATGATGATATGAATACCACTTTGTTTTTCTCTTTTTTGGTAACCTCTTTGGAAATGAGTACAACCCTCACTAGTTGGATGACCAAACTATGGGAGTATGAATACCGGTTTCAACGGATTCAATGTTGCAAGCAAGCAAAGGTCAACCCTCCACCCTATATGAAAGTCCTTGATGGTTCTTTGATGACCATGTCGTTAGATGAATTCACATAAGTTGATGGATCTTCCTCAAGACAATCACTCAAAGGAAAGAAAATACCAAGTCTCCATCATGGCTAATCTAGTCGAAACATCATCAATTAGCTCAAAAGATGTGATAAAAGTCAATTTCATAAAGATTATCAAAAGAAAGCTTGAAGAGTTTTGCAATGTTTCATGATCTTCAAAAGGTATTTCCAAGTATTCTAATCTTTAAAGTGTTTGTCAATTTTTAATCCCGAATAATAAAGTCAATGAAGGCTCAAGGATCAAGTTGTAGGATCAAATACTTAGGTATGAATAATGATATCCATCAAAGGTTCACGAAAATCTCTCTTCAGCAGCTCTGCTAATTTTCTCTGATATTGTGATCGAATGTAGCACTAATTGAATCTTTTTGAGTTTAATGCACTGTGTCATGTGAATTGATGCATGTTTGTTGAAATCCACTGATTAAGATCAAATGCCTCTAGTTGGATAGGAAAAATGTTGGACTTGGGAAAGCTTCCCAAATATTACAAAAGCTAGGTTGATGCAAGATGGAGCTCAAAACACTTTATGCTTTCCTTTTTACCAACTCTCGAACAAGATCACATTGGCTTTCCCCCAATGTCTAGCAAGATATAGGACATGAAGGATGGATTTGCAAGTTGATGGATTAGAGATGGAAAGACCATGATGGATGAAGAATGCGAATGTGACCCGTAGGACCATCTCCTCAAGAGTACCCAAGCTAATGAAAAATGATATAGCAATGTGAAGCATGTTTTTGGATAAGCCATGGAAGTCAAAGATGCAGTGCTAGATAACCTATATGATAATGATCTGCTGTCATGAAAATGAGGGATCCAAAAGAAGTGGACATGTCAAGAAGTTCTTTGATAAATTTTTTTTGTACTTTAAGTTCTTCATTTTGGTCAAGACCAAGGATCAATTTGGGTAAGATGTGGATAAGATAACACAATCCAGGTAAAGGGGTGATGGAGGCTATGAAGGGATGTTTTGGGATTATGAAAAGACTTTCAAGGAATAATGAAGGTGAATTTGGGATAAGCAAGATCATGATAGGATAACATGGATGCAACAAGTACATAAGCTGATGGAAAGGATAACAGATGTCAAGGTACTTAATGCTCATGGATGTGTTCAACCTTGTCAAGATGAAGGTGAGAAAGGAAAAATGGATGAAACTTGCCCCCAAGTGTGGAGTGCAAGAAGGAGGAATTACACATGACGCTTGTTTACCAGGTTTTCATCATGGTATTTATTTCTCTTTAATTTTGCTACCCAGGTGCCTATTGCTAGGTTTTCACCTAGGCACTTTTTTTTCTTTTCTTTTTTTTTCCTTTTTTAATATTTTTTAATATTTTCCCAGCATCGGGATCTTTGGACAATTCTCTTCTAAAAGATATGCTATAATAAACCATGGGTATGGCTAGGATGCTCAAAGATATTGATAAGAGGGATGGTAGTATGGAAAGTAGGCATTGGAAAATGAATGTGAGGATAAGAAGAAAGTATGTTGCAGATGGGAATGTTGGCAAGATCAACTTTGACACACACCTTGAAGAGTGGTGTGATGATGAAGGAACAATAGATGAAGGAGGTAAGGATCTTCTCGAGGTAGTGGATTTTGGGATATAGGAACCCAAATTAGACTTGGAAAATGGAAGATGTTTGGAAGGAGATGGAATGGAAACCTTTGGAAGCTTGAATGTCAATTTTGATTTTTCTTTTGTGTGCAAGTCTTTCAACAGTGACTTGGGAATCCACATATTCTTTGATTTTCCTTTCTTTTGTGATGCTTTTGAATGCATTTCTTCAATGAGGGATTTAGGAACCCACATTTTATTTGATTTTTCTTTTTTCTTGGTGGACCTTTGTGACCTTTTGGATATTTCATTTTTGTTTTCATGCACATGTCGATTAGATGGGACATTGTGATTTTTATACACATATGGATTCTTGGATTTATGATTGTTATGTTGCACATCAACATTGCTTCCAAAAGACTTAGGAATCGTGGATGAATAGGAGTAATATGGAGGGTTCATATGGATTGGTGTTTGGACATTCTTCAAGTATGTGTTCCTTTGTTGATCTTGATACATGGTAGGGTAAGTGAATGAAGAGCTAGGGATGATAGGAATGGAGAATGGAGGAATATATGGACCTAATATGGATGGAAGGGATGAAGAATTTTGTTTTGGGACATAGGAACCCAAAATGGATTTGGAGGATAATGAGGGCATATGGTTGCGTTTGAATGGCGGGATATAAGGTGTGAAAGGGATATCAACATCTTTGGAAAGAGTTGCATTGCCCAGGTTCTCATCTTTAAAATTTATCTTTATACTCATAGGCCCATGAGTAACTTTGATAGGAACAAATTTGATAGAATCAACTGAAGCTTGAAGGGATTTATTATCATGCAAGGGATTTAGAAGAATGATGGTTTCTTGAGGTGAACATGGAGGAATATGAAAAGAAAATGATGGGATACTTTGATCTTGACAAGGATCTTCAAATGGTGTAGAGAGGGTATTTTGCTCTTGATTTTCAATATGCTTATTGGAAATTATGGAAGGGATATCTTGATCTTGCTTGGGCAATGGAGAGAATATGGAACTTGGAAGGGTACTTTGCTCTTGGAATGGAAGGATATCATCTTGGAAGACATGAAAGGATGCAAGGGGATCATCACAACTATAGATATGGGAACTTCATCAAATATGGGAGGGGATTGTATATAATCTTGATCTTGATCTAAATCAACATTTGTTTCTTTTCTCTTTGGATTATCCTCTTGACATGGTGCCACTTCTAAGGACAAGGTAGATGTTTGGATATGTGTGGGGGATGTTTGGAAGAATAATGTAGGATCCTTTTGAAGGGATATAATAGGCCTTGAAGCACATGAAGCTTTGGGGTCCAAGATCTTTGAAGCATGGAAATGATCCGCAACAAGATGTAAGTTAGATTGGGTTTCTTTTAGAGGTAGCCCTTGAGGGTAGACATAGTCAACGTGAAAAGTGTCATTATTAGGCTCACTCTTTGGTGGATGAATTTTGGATAGTTGTGGAGCTTTGGGAGATGAACGAAAGATGAAAGGAGTACTAGATATGGGAGAATCTTTTCTAGATAGAGGTTCATGCGATGGATGAAGGATGAAAGGCGTACAAGCTATGGGGGAAACCTTGCTAGGTAGAGTTTTGTGCATTAGATCTTGCTTGAGAGTGGCACCTTTCTCTTCATACTCTTTATTATCTTGATCACAAATAGAATTATCATGAGATTTCCCTTGATCCAAGATAAGTTTTTTGCTCTTAAATGTTTCTTTTTGTGAGGAGGATGAAGATACAAATGGCCCATCATTATAAAGAAAAGGACACATTGATCTTAATGATGGCTTGTTAGATGATGCCTCTTTTTGTTTTTCCTCATTCTTCCTCAAGGTTGATGCGTCAAAATTATGAGGAAGCTTAGCTCCTAATTGAGCTAACTTCATGAAGTATGCTTCTTTATCCCTCTTCAAAATTAATTGCATTGTTTCCATAAATATGGGATCTTGGATTGCTTCTGAAACTTCTTCTTCATACACCTCATCATTTTGATTCCAATGGAGATTTTGATGTGAGGAAAATGAAGATATGGATGGCCTATCATTATAAAGAAAAGGACACATTGATCTTAATGATGGCTTTTTAGATGATCTATCTTTTTATTTTCCCTCATTCTCCCTCAAGGTTGATGTGTCAAAATCATGAGGAAGCTTAGCTCCTAATTGAGCTAACTTCATGAAGTATGCTTCTTTATCCCTATTCATAACTAATTGCATTATTTCCATAAACATGAGATCTTGGATTGCTTCTGAAACTTCTTCTTCAGATACTTCATCATTTTGATTCCTATGGAGATTTTGATCTGGGTTTTGATAACTATTCTCCATACTAGGATTGATTCATTTCTCAAATAGTTCCATCATTATAAATCTTTTCTCAGGAATATGATCTATTTTTTGCACTGATAAGGAGTATCTTCGAAAAGGGTATCCAAAAATGATGTCAAAATCTTTCCAAACCTTTGAGAGATGTTCACTATTTTCCCTTCTTTATTCTTGGGTGTCACTAACCTAAGTGTAGGCATGATTGAAATGTTTGTACGTGTGGATTGTGTAATACCCCAAAAATGGGCTATAAGTTCATTAATCTTCTATATCAACAATTCGAACGAAATCGACATCGAAGTCCTAATCTAAGGCACATCTAAACATCATCGAATCATAATTGATTATCTTAAATTTTGCATCGGGGAATATTCCTAGCAATATTCCTAATTATCTTAATTATCTTTAATTTAATGATTATTTGACAATAAATCACATTTATCCTAAGTTTGATTAATTGAATATTTTCATATTTAATTAATTAGATTTAATATCTTGCCACTTAATTGTGTAATTAAATTTAATTCTATCTATTATTAATTATATTATTTAATTTTGACAATAAATCTAATATCTTATGAATAATTGATTAAATTTTTATTTAATTAATTAAAGCAAGTTGTCATTATTTAATAATATAGTTTTTAATAAAAGTTTGATTAAATAATTGATTAACCCATAAATCAATTATTTATTTTCAAAAATCAGTTAAGTTGAGCATAAATCACTTTATTTATTAAATTAATTCATAAATAAAACATGCACAATCATAAAAGCAGACAACTATCAATTATCAATTAAAGCTAAACTCTATTTTGAGTTAAACTTAGCTTTTGCATGTTTTTGTGAATTAAATTATCTTTATTATCAGATAACTCAAAAATCAAGCTGAGTTAATCTGAGTGATTTATGACTTTTTTCCATGCACCTCCAAAGCCCTGGATTTCTATAAATCAAGGCCTCAGCTCATCTCTCAAAATCCACAGAATCTCATATTTTTGCACAATCACACTGGAGAATTGCAATTGGAAGGATCAAAGCTTATTGCGAATCAAGGCTATTGTGAGATCAATTTGGTTTTTACATTCATTTAGTTTTTCATATCATATCATTGTTAGCTTAATTTTTATATCAGTTTTTACATATCATAGATTTCATATTATTGCATAGAAAATAAAAAAAATATAGATTAATTGCATTCAATTCATATCTAGATCAATTGCATTCAAATCCTTCATTTAGGTGTCCTCTAGGTCACTGATCTCGATAACAATCTGAGAACATCAATCTCGCACCTATTAGAAGGCAGTAGATCGCTTGGTTAGATTATATTTTAATTCATTGCACGATTTCAATTTTTGCTAACCTCTAATATTTTACTGAAGTGTTGTGTCTACAGATCAGGTACAATTTTCACACTCACATTTCTGGCACCCACCGTGGGGCCCTGAAATAGGTTTCCAATTCAATTCTATCAATTTCTATCTTTTTCTCCTTGATTTCTGTGCAAAAATATGATATTTATTTTTTGTCCGTACAATCTTCCTATGAGTTTCTGACAAAAGTCATATGAGTTTGAGCCTACTATCATACGACAGTTGACCGAGTATTGTTTCATCAGGCACCCACTGTCGTTTGGAAGCTGGATTATCATTTCATCAGACACCTAGTGTCGTACAAGTTTCTAGACTGTCGTCTGGGAGCATACCCACTATCGTACGAGTTTCTTACTATCGTCTAGTAATAGACCCACTATCGTATGAGTTTAGGCATCAGATTTCAATTGTCATTTCATTTTTGCAGGTAGTTTGTCAGATTTGATTTTCAGATTTTGACTAACAACTAATCTTAACAGTTGGAATTCTCTATTTTTGATTGACTCTTGCTGGTTTTGAATGGAAAAAGCGTAAAGTTTTCTAAAATTAGGTAAAAATCTACTAAGCGCATTGTGAGGATCTCAGGTATTCCACTTGTGTTGATAATATTTCGATTTGGGCTTAAAAGAAATCTCTCGTGTGTCTAGCTTGGGTGATTCTTTTCATGCTTTTGTTTTACACACTTGCATAATTGATACTAGGTTGTGACACCTTAAGTATTTATTAGTAGTCTTAGATTACTTGTGATTGATCTAGATTTCTATCTTGGGTTATTGGACTCGCTAATCTGCCGGCCCCTTGTCCAGCCCTGTGGTTGCAAGCTCAGCACCACGTTAAAGGGGAGGGGTCAACAGGAAAGAAGCGTTAAATGCTCCACTAGGCAACCCTTGTGTGCTTTTTGGAACTCACTTGTTTTCTAGGTTGTGGACTCATTTCTAGCTTGTGTGAGGTGTTAAGTGCTCCACTTTGTGGACTCACCTCATATTTGCTTTTAGCGTTAAGTGTACCACCTTATGCTTTTGAATACTTTTGGATAGATTTGCTTTCAGGAATATATCTGTACTCACATAGTAATTAGGCCCTATGAACACTATTCATGATTCTTAAGAGATTGGATTCCCATCGAAATCCTTCTTGAAGACTGAATCCTTGTAGGTAGGGAGGATACTTAGTGCGTTTCACATTCAACTTGGTTAGTGCGTCTTCTCTTATTGATCGATACATTCTCTCCCAGGAGAGGTTGATAGATCACGTGGGGTTGACATCATGAGCTTTGGTGAATCAAAATTGGTTAGTGCACCTTCTCTTATTGATTGATACATTCTCTCCCCGGAGAGGTTGATAGAGCACGTGGAGTTGACATCATAGACCTTGGTGAAGCAAAACTTTGTCTTAGCGTGTCAGATTAATCTGCTTGCTTTGTTTGGGTTAAAAGTGAAGAGGCATCAAAACCTTGGATTTGGAGCCAAGTCCCCTTGTGGTATCATACTGTGAGTCACCTTTAGAGAGGGTTAACCATAGTAGACAATCCCTTCATAGGGAAAACTACGTTGACAAAACCTCAAGCAGTAATAGCCATTTTCACCGTGGTAGTGATAGCCGCTATATAAATGTCCTTGTGGAAGAAATCTCCAGAGGTATGGTTCATTGTTGGGTTGTTAGATCTCCCTAGCAGCTCCTGAAGATTAAGTTCTCAGACTGTGTCAAAACCCTAGTGTGCCGGGATTGGAGTTCACCCCTTTGGATCATAAAAGTTGCAGAGTCAAACCATTACTAAAAACCCTAGCGAGGCCAAATTTTCATTTTATAGGGTATATGTGCATTATTGCGAAACATTTTTGGAACATACACAATTAGTGCTTCTGAGGATTAGAACGAATAAGTCACTTGGTTGTTCATGTGCAAGGTTTCTTTTGCCCTTGTTCATTGTTTTCAGACATGCTTGAAATCACGTGCTTGCTATTTTGCATGCTTGTTTATCTATCTGGTTATTGAAAATGAACAAATCTGTTACAATCCTCAAATATGGACATTGAAATTTGCAAACAATCCGAATCTGCAAACTCAAAATTTTGCAAAAATTGATGTAAAATCCTTTCTTGAGTCAAAAATCATTTCAGGAAGTCAAAAGTCATACAATTTTTTCCAAGTGTCATTTCATTACAACCCATCTGTGGTATGATTGAGTACCTAGTGTCGTATAAGTTTCCATGCCAACAAATTCTCAAAGTCAAAATCTTGCAACTATCGTATAAGATTTTCAACTATCGTTATATTGCTACCCAACTATCGTACGAGTTTTGCAACTATTGTTTCATAGCATACCCATTGTCGTACAAGTCTGCAGAGTGTCATTTGGGAAATTTTTGAAAGTTGTCAAAAAATTGTCAGAATTGCCAGATATTTAGCTTTTTCAGCCTAATTTCAGAATCTGTCGAATGAATCACTGTGTCAAGAATAGAGTAGTAGCTATTAAGAATCTAATCATTTTCCTAAAGTGGCCTTTTGAATCTGATTCAACCTTCTATTTAATCGATTTGAGTCCTTATCATCCTGTGTCAAAACCTTATCATAACTATCAATCTTCAATTCAATCATCAAAATGACTAAGTGTTGTGATATCTTGTCCGCTATCTTTTGGGAATCTACCCATACATCCAAGGTACAGTATCCTTCATCCATGTCTAATCGAATCTTCAAATCAATCAAACCTTGACAAGGTTGCATCATTTGATCATCTTGATTCAATTCATTCTTCGATTATCTGGATCTTATTCTTTTGTTTCACTTGAGGTGATTGGTGGAGACTAGAGTTTCCTCTCATAAGAAATCTATCACCACTCTCCAAACTTCAACTCTTGAGAAACTCATCAATTCTGGTCTTTACGAGGATGACGGTCTTGGCAACTATCGATTGAAATCTGGTTACATACCTCCTCCATCAACTCATGGAGGTACTCAACATACCCCCCATCAATCTAATCCAGGGAGTCCACACTCTCCTACCATGTCTCAAGCTGGGACAAACTTTGGCTCTCAGAGAGCTCAATCTCAACATGGTGCAGATCAGGAACCCACACTTGAAGAAATTGCTCAATATGAAAATGATGATAACTTCAAACGAATGATGAGGCATTTCTTGAAAGAAAATAGAGAAGCATACTTTTTACAACTAGCTCATCAAGGAGCTAAACTTCCTCCCAACTTTAATGTTGAAGATATCATTATGCATGAGGAAGAAACTCCACTCACAGCTATGATGAAACAAATACATGCTTTACAAGTCAAATTTAATAGCCTTGAGAAAGAAAAGGAACCCAAAGAGTTCTCCATGGAAGCTCTATGCCCTTTTCCTTTTGACAAAAACTTGTATATGCCACCATTTCCAAAAAGAGTGGAGATGCCAAAGTATGACAAGTATGATGGACACTCTAATCCTCAAGATCATGTCAGAGAATTTTGTACGCAATCAATGGAGTTCATGCATGAACTGACCTATCTGATGCATCTCTTCCTTCGATCTCTAGGGGGAGCAGCCATCCACTAGTTCTCTAGATTGCCTTCTACTATCAAAACTTTTGAGGAGTTGATCAAATTGTTCTACCAGCAATACTCGTACAATATTCAACATCCAGTCACCATGATTGATATCTGTAATCTCAAGCAATATCCAGGGGAACCATTCCTAACATTTCTCAAGAGATGGAGGAAGAAGTTCTCTCTATATGCCAGACCTATTCCAGGAATAGAAAAACTGGAAATCTTCATCAATAACCTTGTTCTAGAAATCAATTATCCTCTACAAATGCAAGATCATACATCTTTTGATAAGATGGTGGATAATGCTATCAAAATTGAAAAAGTGCTTGTGAAAAAAGGAGAAATCACACTTCAAAAAGACAAGTACGAATTAGGATCCAGTTCTAAAGACAAGAACAAAAATTGGAACAAGAACAAAGGCATCATCACAGATGGCATTGTTGACACTGTCCATGCCCCATCAAAGGCACCTGCCTACAATCTCACTCTTGGCACTCAAGCCATTAAAGCTTCAGAGAAAAAGTCTTCACAACCATCTCAAAGGAAGCTAGAATACAAAAGATGGGATAAACATCAAAAATTTACTCATCTAGGAGAGTCTTTAGAATCAGCTATGAAAACTCTACTGGCTGATAACATCATCTCTTTACCACCAATCCAACCAAATGATCAGGACCCCAAACCGAAATGGTGGAGAGAAAATGAATTTTGTGATTTCCATCGAAGTAAAGGTCACAAAACTAGTAGTTGCTACCACTTGAAGCATACCATTCAAGATCTGATCGATAGTGGAGAAATGACAATTGATAATCCCAAGAGCAATAACGATCATACAACATTCACACAACCATTTTTGAAACATGGTCAAGAAGTTTCAACTTCTCAGCCTAATATGGGGGCAAAAGTCAACTATGCCTACCCTGGAAATAATGCTATCATCAATATGGTTGAACCATGTCTCCCTGAAAGTTGCAATGTCATCACAATTATACAAAGAGATAGAGATCATTCCTCAGCTAACGTAGTTACTCGATCATAGGCTCCAATGCATCTGAAAGGATAAATCCCAGATTTATCAAATGTCGCTAAGGTGCCCTTCAATCTTTCATCTGCTTCTAAACAGAAGGCTGCTTCCAAATCTTCCAATCCAAAGGATACAAGGCCTACATCTTATAGCATTGTTCAACAACTCCAACACACTAATGCAAAAATCTCCATGTTTGAGTTGCTTCGAATATCTCCAACTCATAGAGCCATTCTTGATAAAGCTTTGCTTGGTTCCAATGTTCCTGATGACCTTGATTTAGACAGGTTCTAGACTATGGTTGGACATCTTACATCTCCACAATATATCTTCTTTTCAGAGGAAGATGACAACTCCTTGAGTCACTCGCATAATCAACCTTTTCATATAGAAGTCTTGATCCAGAACCGTACAGTCAAACGTGTGTTGATAGATGGGGGCGCTGGCCTAAACATTTATTCTTACAGCTTGATCACACAATTGGGATTTTCAAAATTGGCTATTGATCCTAGAAAGAAAATAACTATCAAGGCTTATGATGAAAAAGAAAGATCTTCTAAAGGCACCATTGTCTTACCTATCAGAGTGGGTCCAATTATCAAAGATACCATCTGTCAAGTGCTTGATCTACCTTTGGCCTACAATGTCCTTCTAGGGAGACCATGGATACATGAAATGCAAGCTATTCCTTCTACATACCATCAATGTTTGAAGTTTCCTTATGAAGGAGTAGAGGTTACTATCCCCATAGATCTGAATACAACTTGCAACACCTTGAAGGAAAGTACAAATAAGCTTGTACTTAATAACAAAGAATCTTCCATTGAACCAACTAAAGAAGCATCCACATCTAAAATGGAAGATCTTGCAAAAGAGGTTAATATCAAAGAAAATGGTATGGGAGAATATACTATCGAGCCAGTCTTATCTTTGACATCTCTCCCTATCTCACCTAAGTCTTATGGGAAATCTTTGAAACAATCCAAACCAGACTCTAAAGAACCTCTTGAAGCATATAAAAAGAATTTTGTAGCAGAACAAGTATCCAAGCAAGAATTTGAAGAGGATGAGGCTGTGCTATCATGGCTGTACAAAGACGAACCTGAATCTCAAGTTGTTCAAACTGGTGACTCTGCAATATCCAAACTCCCTTCCGAGTCATATGGTCCAGGAGATAAATTAATAGCTAAGATGGGATATTCAGGTAAAGGACCTCTAGGAATCAGAGGAAAAGGTCTTGAGGCACCTCTCCCACATACTGGTAGAGAAAATAAAAACAAAGTCAGCTTAGGCTTTAAGAAGAAACCCTATCACCTCAAAGGTAATTGCTCTCATGTCATAGAGTAGACCACACCAGGGGAACCTCTTCTTAAGAAAGAAGAAACAAAACCATCAGATAGTGATTCAGATAGTTCATAACTCATCCCCTATGAAAAATTGCCTAAAGAGATCAAAGACCTTCTTGATGATAAAGATGATCCTATCAAGAGAATTAATGTAGTAGAAACACAAGAACCTACTATCAATCAAGAGATAGTTGCAACATAAGAACCAGCTAATCTTGAAAAAAATCAAGAAGAGGGAAGTGGTAGTGATTCTGAGACAAATTCTCATGAGTATGAATACAAATCAGAATCTGAGGGTAACCCTTCTTGGGGTATTCACCTTGACTTTACTCATGTTCTAAGATTTCCTAGAGATCCTGAATCAGAAGATGAATCTAATGACTATGAATGGGGAGTCATCCCAGAACTAGATGAGCTTATCATAGAGAAACATGTTGATGTTATTCACCAATATGCACCTCAAACCAACATAAGTCTAGAGCGAAATGATGAACCTATCGAGTCTGATCCACCTATGGCTGAATTGGACTCCCACGATGACATTGAGCCTATTCATGAATTGGATGTCTTAAGTTGTAGTATCACCTTTGAAATCAAGTGTCAGGTTAGGACCAATGATGATAGATCCATATCCGTAAACACTATCTCCCAATCTTTCCCTACTTTGACTATCCAATATCTAGAACTTATTGATCAAACCTCCACAAATCTAAGCCATGGTATTTATACCTTCTCAAATGAATATGCCCTTGATTGCTACCTCAATGTAGTGAGCCTATGAGTACTTCCATCAGTGAACCAAGCGTCAGCATGACCAAGTCGGACATCAAATATCTTAGTCAGAAAAACAAGAATAAAAAGAAAAAGAAAAAGAGTTCTGAGGGTGAAAACCACTTTGTGGCAGTCTCAGAACCTACAAAAGTAAAAATAAAAGACGTATCCAAAGGTGAAAACCTCTCTGAGGTGCCTAAGGATGAGATATTTGATGTCCTTCTGAGTCATTTACAAGACAGATCTCCAGTTCTAATTGAGCCCACTCAATCCATCAATTTGGGTACAACAGAGGAACCACAATTGGTACATGTAGCACAATCATTATCAGAAGAAGAGAAGCAAAAATTTACAACATTCCTAACAGAGAAGAAGATCAAATTTGCATGGAAATATTTAGATATGCCAGGATTGGATCCTAATCTTATAATGCATCATTTATCTATTGCTCCAAATGTCAAACCTGTCAAGCAAAAATTGATAAAGATGCATCCTCACATTGCACTCTTGGTAAAATCTGAATTAGAGAAGCTCCTAAATGCCAGATTCATTCAAGATATTGAATATGCAGAGTGGATCTCTAATATTGTACCTATTTCTAAACTAGATGGGTCAATAAGAGTGTGCACAGACTTTAGAGATGTGAATAGAGCATGCCCTAAGGATGATTTTCCACTACCTAACATTGATATGATAGTGGACATGACTGTGGGTTTTGAGATGTATTCCTTAATGGATGGTTTCTCTAGATATAACCAAATAAAAATTACTCCAGAGGACCAAGAGAAAACTACTTTCACATGTGCATGGGGAACCTTCTGTTGGAATGTCATGCCATTTGGGCTTAAAAATGCTGGTGCTACATATCAAAGAGCAATGACATCTATTTTCCACGACATGATGCATCAAACCATGGAAGATTATGTTGATGACACATTAGCAAAATCTATGATCAGGACTGAACATCTAAAGGACTTGAGCATGATCCTAGATAGAATGGAAAGGTTTAGTCTCTGACTAAATCCTAAGAAGTGTGCTTTTGGTGTCACTTCCAGAAAGCTCTTAGGATACATAGTTTCAAAGAAGGGCATTGAAGTTGTTCCAACTAAAGTCAAGGCTATAATAGAGATGCAACCTCCCATGAATATCAGTCAAATGAGGATGTTGCAAGGAAGAGTTCAATCTATCAGAAGATTCATATCACAGCTAGCGGACATATCACAACCTTTTACAAAAACATTACATAAAGGTGTGACCTTTGCATGGAATGAAGAATGTGAGAACAACTTTAACCATATCAAGAAGTATCTATCAAATCCGAATATCTTGATGCCTCCTATTCATGGGAAGCCATTGATCTTATATGTCTCTGCAATAGCCACATCACTGGGGGCATTGCTAGTGCAACATGATGAAGAGAAAAAGGAAAGAGCCATTTATTATATAAGCAGACAATTGGTTGCATATGAGAAGAACTATTCAATGATTGAGAAAGCTTGTCTAGCTATGATCTTTGCATCATAAAAAATGAGACACTACATGTTAGCTCATACCACACAATTGGTAGCTAAAATTGATCCCCTCAAGTACCTACTAAGAAAAGCTGCCCTCATAGGTAGATTAGCTAAATGGGTTATGCTCTTAAGTGAATTTGACATTGAATACGTAGAAAAAAAAGCTATAAAAGGATAGGTTATTACTGATCAACTAGCAGATGCACCCATGTTTGATGACACACCAATGTAAATGGAATTTCCAGACTCCTCTATTATGCACCTATCTTCTAGAGAATGACAATTGTTCTTTGATGGCTCCTATACACAAAATGGATCTGGAGCAGGCATATTGTTCATAGCTCCTCAGGATACTCCATCCCAAAAGAATTCAGACTAAAGTTCCCCTGCACAAACAATATTGCAGAATATGAAGCCCTTTTGAATGGTATGAAAATAGCAATTGAATGGAGAGTAACAAAGCTACACATTCATGGAGACTCTCAACTTGTTATTCATCAAGTCAATGATGTGTACCAAACTAAAGATGGAAAGCTCATTCCTTACAAGAGAATGGTAGATGATATTAAGAAATATTTCATATCTATCAGATTTGAGCAAATTCCTAGAATGGAGAACAAGGCTGCCGATGCAATGGCAACACTATCTACTTTATTATAGCAGCCTGAACATGAGCTACAGTATGAGTTCCTGGTGGAAACACTATCTTATCCTGCATATGACTCCCCTAAAACCCACATGATTTGCACTATTGTTGGTCATGATTCATCCAGATACAAAGACCTCTTTTCCTATCTCCAAGACCAAATCATTCCCGATACCTTCAACCGCCATGAAAAGAGATACCTTATTCGTAATGCCTCCCGATATGTCATCATTGATCATGAGCTATACAAATGAGGTCTAGATGGTACGCTACTTAGATGTTTAGAATGGGAAGAGTCTCAACATGCATTAGAGGAAGTCCATGATGGTATTTGTGGGTCACACTCGAATGGTTTAACACTAGCTCGAAAACTTATTAGGGCTGGGTACTACTGGCCTAAAATGGAGAAAGAGGCCATCAAATTTGCTAAGAATTGTCAAAAGTGTCAAGTACATGGCAACCTAATTCATGCTCCAGGGAGGGATCTAATCCCCTTTACAACACAATGGCCTTTCCATTAATGGGCATTTGATCCTATCGGGATGATTCATCCTCATTCTTCTAACGGACATACCCATATAATCATAGCCATAGATTATTTTACAAAATGGGTAGAAGCAGTCCCTTTGACACAAGCAACGGGAAAATAGATATCGATGTTCATCTTAAACTATATCATATGCAGATATGGGATTCCTCATTCCATAATCACAGATAATGGTGGGCAATTCAGGAATAAAGACCTAGATGATCTATGTGCCAAATTCAAGATCACCCAACATTGGTCTTCTATCTATATCCACAAGGGAATGGCCAAGCAAAGGCTTCCAACAAAGATCTATTGAAGATCTTGCACCGAACAGTTAATAAAATAGGAAGAGACTGGCATCTCATGATCAATCTAGCTCTCTGGGCCTACAGAACAAGTATCAAAACACCTACTGGGGCTACACCTTTCACTTTAGTTTATGGGTCTGAAGCGATATTGCCTATTGAGGTTGAAATCCCATCACTCAGAATTAGAATGCATGGTCTAGTAACTGATGATGACTACAGAGTGTCTAGGTTACAAGAACTGGAACTACTAGATGAGTGTAGACAAGTAACATATGATAATCTCAGAGTATATCAGAAGAGAATGTCTAGAGGCTACAACAAGAAAGTCAGACACAGAGAATTTCAGGTTGGTGATCTAGTTTTGAGAGAGAATCCTAAAAATCAATCCCATCGAGAATGCAAGGGGAAGTTTGAACCCAATTGGCTGGGTCCCTTTGTAATCATTGCTACTTTTGGCTCTGGTGCCTATCAACTCTCAATGACTGAAGGAGAATAGCTTCGAGAACCAATCAACGTTCTCCATCTGAAGAAATTCTATGCCTAAGGCATTCAGTCTATGGTAAAATGTCCTGAAAAAATTATAAAAATAAGAAAAAGTCCTAAAAAAATGAACATCTTGGTGAAAACCTAGCAATAGGCACCTTGATGATTCACAAAAAAATAAAAAAAAATATCAAAAATTCAAAAAAATTAAAAAATGAAAAATACAAAAAAATGAGAAAAAAAGAAAAAGGGCCTTGGTGAAAACCTGGAAACAGGCGCCTTGGTAGCAAAAATAGAATCTCTGCCAAGATGGTGAAAACCTGGCAAACAGGTGCCACTTGTTCCAAAGGCTCCATCTATCAGTGCAATCTTGGTCTTTCCTAGCTTTCAGTCTTGCTTTAGTTTGTATATATCTCTTGGTTTGTTTCAACATTTCCAGTTTTCAATAAGTTGATCTGTACACCACTCAGCTCAAGCATTTGTATCCTATCAAAGCTTAACACTTGGGGGCAATCAATGTCAACTCCTATGGTCTCCAGTGTATCTGAGATGTGTCATGTCCAGTCAAAGTCCTTTTGAAGCTTCATGTGAGTCAATCAGTCGGTCTTGTCTCCAGAAAGGATTTTGCATCTACAACAATGCAATCAAACATCAAACTGAAAACAATTTGTGCTTTTCATGCTTTTATCTCCTTGTATGCTTACTAATTCACTTTGGGATTTTTGCATATTGTGTCCCTTCGAGCTCTTCGATGATGTCCTTTATAGGATTTAGAGAGTGATGAGTAGGGGCATAATCTTTTCTTTGTCTTCTGCTTGTATGTGAAAATCTAACGTCTTTGAAAATTCTGGATTGAAATGGTGTCCGACTGTAAGAGCCTCTATCTCGAATTGGATGGCCATGCATACCTCGACCATTGATACCCAGAAAATTCAAGAAAGTTTGATCTAACTATTGTCTTTTTGAGTGAGTTCTTTCTCCTACTGTGAAACATGATCTTACCTAAGGATGTGAATGCTAAAGGGTCACTATGGGTAATTCACACTGGATTTAGAATGATCTCTTGACCATTTGATGTGTATGTTAAACACACAAATTGCTATATCAAAATGGACATGATATTTAGGTCATCCTGGCATTTATGCCTTGGTGCTTATATCTAATCTGACATTCTGAAAACAAAATCAATATTCATATATCCATGGTTGTTGACCAGTGGGTGTTGTATTGATTCTTGCGCATACAAATCAATATTCATATGTCTATGGTTTTTTTAGCTAGTGGGCATTGTATTGATTTATCTGGTTACCTAAAAGTTCAATGATGATAACAAATTGACATATGATCAGTGACTAGGTCCTAGGTCTTAGGTTGCATTTCATTTTGCATGTCTCTTTGCATTTTTCATGTTTGCATGATCTCACAATGGCTAAACGAACTTCAATGCTTAAACAATTCTCCACTCACATCTTCAAATCTAACAAGAACTGAATCTCACACGAAGGTTCCTCCAAGGAAACAACAAGTAGAATCCTTTTTTGGGATCAAAATTGAAATCTGAGATCATTCATATTATTAACTACTTGCATAATCAACCTTCAATCATCACAAAAATCTAGTATTCAACTTAACTGATTATCTTACATCAAACTATCAAAAGTTCAACTTGGTCAACTATGTCAACTCATGGTTTAACCTAGTCAAACTTGGTCTTTTGGGACCTTCCAACAATGTAGAATGCATTCTTGAACATGTATAACTACTTTTCCAATCAATTAACATGCTTCTGAACTCTCAACGCTGACTTTTCTTGTCAGATTTCAATTTTAATCCTGAAAGGGGCATGGTATTGCAGATCATTCAAAGTTTGTAAATCAAATTCTATCAATCTTTCCTCAGTAATCAAGACAACAACCACGTCTAGTTGCTGATTCATCAAAAGACCTCATTGCTCGGGGCAAATCAACCATCACTTGGGGCATATCAGATTCATCAAGATCCATATCAATCTGGTATTCTCCTAATCTTGTAAACTGTATTAGTTTTTGCAACCATCGGATCATAGTGTTCTTTCCTTGGTTCTTCGGCAACTGAAGGATTTGGATGTGATACTTGCTAGTTCTGCTAAGACAATCGAGTCTAGAAGCGGTCACTCACTTCCTTGCAATCCTAAGGTTTGGAATTAGGCGTTTTGACACTTTTTCACAATCATAGGTTCATTTGCTGTTATAGTGAACATTATCTTTGGTCATTCAGGACCTATTATCTCTATATCAAATCAATATCAATCAACTTCTGTCTCATATCAATTATCAATTTCAAACACCAGTTTCATATCTTTATATAACACAGACTATCTTTGAACCACTGCGCTTTGCATAGTAATTCAAAGAGGGGCAAAATGTAATACCCCAAAAATGGGCTATAAGTTCATTAATCTTCTATATCAACAATTCGAACGAAATCGACATCGAAGTCCTAATCTAAGGCACATCTAAACATCATCGAATCATAATTGATTATCTTAAATTCTGCATCGGGAATATTCCTAGCAATATTCCTAATTATCTTAATTATCTTTAATTTAATGATTATTTGACAATAAATCACATTTATCCTAAGTTTGATTAATTGAATATTTTCATATTTAATTAATTAGATTTAATATCTTGCCACTTAATTGTGTAATTAAATTTAATTCTATCTATTATTAATTGTATTATTTAATTTTGACAATAAATCTAATATCTTATGAATAATTGATTAAATTTTTATTTAATTAATTAAAGCAAGTTGTCATTATTTAATAATATAGTTTTTAATAAAAGTTTGATTAAATAATTGATTAACCCATAAATCAATTATTTATTTTCAAAAATCAGTTAAGTTGAGCATAAATCACTTTATTTATTAAATTAATTCATAAATAAAACATGCACAATCATAAAAGCAGACAACTATCAATTATCAATTAAAGCTAAACTCTATTTTGAGTTAAACTTAGCTTTTGCATGTTTTTGTGAATTAAATTATCTTTATTATCAGATAACTCAAAAATCAAGCTGAGTTAATCTGAGTGATTTATGGCTTTTTTCCATGCACCTCCAAAGCCCTGGATTTCTATAAATCAAGGCCTCAGCTCATCTCTCAAAATCCACAGAATCTCATATTTTTGCACAATCACACTGGAGAATTGCAATTAGAAGGATCAAAGCTTATTGCGAATCAAGGCTATTGTGAGATCAATTTGGTTTTTACATTCATTTAGTTTTTCATATCATATCATTGTTAGCTTAATTTGCATATCAGTTTTAACATATCATAGATTTCATATTATTGCATAGAAAATAAAAAAAATATAG
Source organism: Chamaecyparis obtusa (assembly GCA_027943335.1). Lineage (NCBI taxonomy): Eukaryota > Viridiplantae > Streptophyta > Pinopsida > Cupressales > Cupressaceae > Chamaecyparis > Chamaecyparis obtusa. Next base: position 259,179 of record BSBK01003442.1, read on the forward strand.
ATTAATTGCATTCAATTCATATCTAGATCAATTGCATTCAAATCCTTCATTTAGGTGTCATCTAGGTCACTGATCTCGATAACAATCTGAGAACATCAATCTCGCACCTATTAGAAGGTAGTAGATCACTTGGTTAGATTAGATTTCAATTCATTGCATGATTTTGATTTTTGCTAACCTCTAATGTTTTACTAAAGTGTTGTGTCTACAGATCAGGTACAATTTTCACACACAGATTGGTATTGAACTAGGTAGCACACTGCAGGTATGTAGGTGACACTTTGCTATTGATAGGTGATTTTCCAATTTTAGCAGGCGTGTTTCAATATTTTCTAGGTGTGACGTCACTGCTACTACACATTTTCATAAAAGTCATAGGCATGACTTTGCCTCTAATAGGTGGTATTGTTTTGTGCATAGGTGACACTTTTATGACGAGTTTGTAAATTTTTGAATTTTTTAAATGTTTAAGATTAGGTCTTCTGAAATTTTCTTGTTTGAAAATAAAAAAACAATCTCAACACACACATCAATTTTTTGTCATGTCCCTAAAACAAGCTAGTGTGTATATTCTCGATCGTTTCCACAGGTATAACACAAGAAAGAATTCCAAGTAGCCTACCTAAAGCCAAATTTGGCTCTTAACATTTTGGCTCTAAAAGGTGGTCTTGCTACTTTATCAAGGATTTATTGTGGATTCCGTTCAAATAGATCTTAAACTTTCATCCCCCAAGTATATTAAGGGGTTTCCCACACACACCAAGGTACAATTTTGCATAATCTATGAGGACTACTAGAGGAAATTCGAAAGATTTAAAATCTATTTGTCACACACCCCATTAAGGATGCATGCATTTCATATTATAGTGGGTTGGATTCCCGCAACAAAAGCGAGCATATCCCACTTTGGGCTGTCCCTCTCACTGGCCTCGTTAAGGCACAACTCGGGAGGTGAGCCCACTAATTCTCTAGCATGTTCATTCAAAGAAAGAAAAATGAAATTAAGGTCAAGCTTTTGGGAATTTGGTTCACCAAAAGGTGAAGAGCATATCCCTAACTTTCCCTTTAGTTCCCAAACACAATAGACAATTTTGTTCAATTTATTTCACCCACTAACTATAGGGATTTGAGTATTTCTACTCTCTTCCACAAACAAGGGGCTTTGATTTATGTGTTTGATTCTTTAATCCTTCTTAATTACTAGATTCTCAAAGTGCACCAATGCCACAAGCTAAGGGAAAATATTGACTAGTTTAGGCTTACTTTTTCCTTTGTAGCTAACTGAAGTTAGGGGCATTTTTGATTGATTTCATTATTTTTTTTTTTTACCTTGGCAAATAGCTCCCTCCCAATGTGCTTATCCACTAGCAAGTTAGTCAACACTAACAAACACTATGAGGGGAAACCAAAATCGAGATTGATGAAACAAAGAATTGTGTATGAATTTTATGCACCTTATTTGCTAATTTCCAAAGAAAACTTGAACTAAGGACTAAAAATCCAATTTGAAGAGACAAATTTCATTTTATAAGCTTGAACAATTGCAAGATAGTTCTGGAATACCTAATTGTCCTCCTCTTGTGTTATCTCAAGAGCAACCTTGATGTGTGCAATGTTTTTCTTCTTAATCCTCTTTGCTAGCGCCTTTCCTTCTTGATTAAATCTACTTTCTGACTTCTAGACTTTCCTGTGATTGCTCATTTATTGTCAAATCATGTAAATAGAGAGTTAGAAAAATGATTTAATGAATTTAACAGTAAATAAAGGCAACATATAGCAGGTGACATTATCCAGCTAATACGTGTGAACAAATTGTTAGTAGGTGTAACTTTAAGAGTCATAGGCATCACTAAAAAGTTAGTAGGTGTCATTAAAAAGTTAGTATGTGTGACTCAAATGCTAGTACGCATCATTTAAATGCTAGTACACATCATTGAAATGTTGGTACATGTCATTGAAATGCTGGTACATGTCATTTAAATGCTGGTACATGTCATTTAAATGCTGGTATGCATCATTTAAATGCTGGTATGCGTAAATAGTTTATTGCTAAGCGTAAGTAGTATTGAAAATTGTAGAAAATGATTGATCTTACATGATAATTAATCAACAGTCAGCGTGAATAAGAAAATTGTAAGCATGACTGTTGTTGTAAATTGCGGAGCAAACATTGATGATAGGTGATAATGGATTGCAGATAAGCGATACTTCCTGAGTCACAGGTGTGACTTTATGCGCAAAGGCTGAACTATTTATCTCACATGCGTGAGTTATTAGCTAGTAAGCATCAGAACAAAGATTGTAAGCATCATCAGAATGACTGCAAGTGTGAGTGAATCTTCTGTATGCGTGACTTCACCTGTTTCTTGTAAAATATTCATAGATAATAGACAATACAAGCATGCAAATTATGATGAAAATGATAAAATGAGGCCTAGGGCCCCATGATGGGTGCCATTTGTGTGATGATGATAATCACCTTCATGAAATTAAGATCAAATTAGCAACAATTCTAAAGTAAATACAATGCAAATCTATTTAAAAATGAAACTAAGATCTATAGCATCTCATGGCTCTCTAGAAAGATGTGGTAAGTGAAGCTCTCAGCTCAAATCTCCACTAGTGACACTTCTAAAATGAGAATGTATGCTGCTATACTTCTACAATGCTTCTATGATGATGATTCTAGCTCAAATTGACAAGATATAATGCAAATTACTCTAAATGCTCTTAATTGCTCTTAGAATGCTCTCAATTGCCTATAGTAACAATGCTTTTCAAATGAATTTCTAAGATATCAATTGCTCTCAAAATGCTTCATATTTATAGTAAATTCCCAAGGGTAGGGGGTGGAGTGAAGTAATCATGATTTACCTTAGGTTGAGTCAAATACTTTTCTTTGTTCATAAATGGGGGGACAATTTAAAGGTTTGTCTCAAAGCTTTGGACAAAAGGACAAGATTGAGTGGTTGAGATTGAAACTTTAGAATGAGTGATTGAGATTCATCCTTTTTGAGTGATTTGTGTCTTTTTGTCCTCAATTCTTATTGGTTGCTCAACTTTGTTGAAAGATATTAGGAATTACTAAATTTAATTAATTAATTAAATTTAGCCATGTAAGGGTAATAGGTTCATTTTGATTTTTGATTTAAACAACTATACAATTAATTGATTAAAATCAATTATGTAGTGTTTTTCACCCCTTTAAACTTTGATTTAATTATTTAAACTCCTTATTTGATTTTTCCTTTGCTTTAATTGATTTTGTCCAATTTGATTTATTTATGTCCATTTTAATTCCATTTTAATTTGATTTGATCCCTTTTAGTGCATTTTGATGATTTTGAAACATTTCATTGATTTTTGCAATTTAAAAGCACTTTGTCCATTTTTGCGTGTCTACAATGACACAAAAGGATGAGGAAACACTTGAGGATTATGTTTCAAGATTCTTGTTTAACCTCCAGAAGAATACTCAACATACTTTGAATGAAGAATCCATGAAACATCTCTTTTTAAGAGGTGTTAATGAGTCTTGTATGGAGACTCTTGACTTGATGGCTGGAGGAGACATCATTCAAAGCACCTGGAATGAAATTAAGAGGATATGTCTTAATTACTATAGAGCTAAAATGAAGAAGGAAGAGGGCTTAGACAATCAAGCAAAAAAACTACTGGTGCTAGTGTTTCAAAGATGGAGATATCCAATCTCTTGTCTGATTTCAAGCAAGACATCATCAACAATGTAGCTACCCAGCTGGATACTATGCAAGCTAAGAAGAAGCATGAAGAAGCAAAGGCCATGTTAGCTGAATTCCTCTCCTATTACAGGGAAAATAAAAGGAACTGTAAATACAAAATAGTTGCATGCTTGGAGGCTTAGTCAATGCCAATTGAATTCAAGGCTATTGATGAGAACAAAGAGATCTTTATGTTTCTCAATGAAGACCATGGGCCCAGAGACAAGGTATACCTCGTGAACCTTTGCAAAATTTTGGTTTCAATAATAATGAATGGAAAAACAAAAATTCTCAGCATTTTGGTCCCCAAGGTCAAAACTGGAATAATAATTGGTCCTATCAATCTCAACCCCAATGGAGTAACCAACATTGGCAACAAAAATCCCCTCCTAATCCATGGCAGCAACCCAATCAAAATTGGCAACAAAATAACCAATGGAAGCCTTTGTAAGGTAATTGGAAACAATCACCTTAGTGGGGTCCCAATTATCCCAGTCATCCTAATCAACAAGCCATTATGCCACCTCCACAACAATAAGATATAATGCCTCCACCTCCTGCAACCAATACCAACCCTCAAAAGAAAACTTAGCTGCTTGCTCAACCTTCACCAAATCCTAATAAAAAGAAGCCTAATCAGAAACATACTTATTCCATTAAGGTAAATGATATCCACTTAAGGTCAGGAGCTACATTACCTGCACCAAAAGGTCCAGTCATAAATGAAGTTACAACTAAGAATGATATCCCTGAGAAAGAACCTGCTACCTTTCCACAACCTGCTGTAGTAGCTAAGGATCCACCATTTCCTTAAAGTCTCACATAGTTTGCACCCCCCCAAAAAAGTCCAGTTGCAACTGATCTGATCAACCAACTGAAGAAAATGAATATGTAAATTACTTTGTTAGATGCCCTCAAGGAAGTTCCAGTTTATAATAAGGCTATCAAAGAGGTTTGTATTAAACAACCTGGTAGGAAGAAGAAAGACCGTAAGACTGTTCATGTTCTTAGACAAATATCTTATCTTATGTTGAGCAATGTCATCATACCCAAATGTTTTGACCTAGGTAGCCATGTTGTTACTATCTATATTAATGGAATTTAGATCCAAAATATTTTGATTGACTTGGGAGCATCCATTAATGTAATGACAAGGGAAGTCCTGTTAAAGCTTAATATCATTGGCTTAAGAGAGACTCCTACAATCCTTCAATTAGCTGACAATTCTACTGTAAGGCCTGATGGCATGGTAGATGACATAATTGTGACACTTGATTCATTAGACTATCCCTCAGAATTTGTGATTTTATCTCCCAAGGCTACTCTAGGTGGTTATCCTTTAATCCCAGGAAGACCTTGGTTGGCCACCATTGATGCCTGTATAGCATGCCACTCTGGAAAGGTGACTATATCTGATGGAATCAACACTAAGAAGTTGACCTTATATTCTCCTTCTAAACCTTAGATTGAGCTTGATCAAGTTGTCTGGCTTGACCTAGGTGACATTGAGCTAGAGGTAAATTTAGTACATCAGTTAATGGTTATAGAGAGAAATCCATTCATGATATCCCAAGAAGAAGATGAAATACTTATTGCAATCCTTACCAACAAATATGGTGCTGAACCATCTTCCTGTACTGTTCCTAATTGCTTTTACAAACCATATTGCCTCCACAATGTTCAACTCAGCTTCCTGCAGTAGCTAACTACCTTCATAAATTGCTACCGCATGAGATTAAGTCAGCTTAATTTTCAGAAGACATCATGTTAGATAAGGTAGTCAAAGTAGAAATTTCCCTAGGTAAGGAGTTGAATGTTAACAAGAACTTTACTCTTGAACACTCAACAAGCATTCTTAAGCTCCTATAAGACAACCATCAAAAATTTTCTTGGGATTACATAGATATGAAGGGATTGGATCCAAGGCTTTGTACCCACCGAATTTACATCAGTCCTAATTGTAAACCGGTCAGACAACCTCAAAGAAGAATCAACCCAACACTAAGAGATATAGTGAAGACTGAATTGCAGAAATTGCTTGATGCTGGTTTTATTTACCCCATTTGTGATAGTCAGTGGATCTCACCTTTGGTCATAGTTCAAAAGAAGGGAGGAAAATGGAGGGTGTGTGTGGATTATAGGGAACTGAATATGACAACTAAGAAGGACCACTTTCCATTGCCTTTTATTGATCAAGTCCTTGACAACCTAGTTGGTAAGAAGTAATTTTGATTTTTGGATGGGTTCCATGGATACAACCAAATACAGACAACACTTGAGGACCAAGATAAGACCAAATTTACATTTCCATGGGGGACCTTTTCTTATTCTATCTTAACTTTTGGATTGTGTAATGCACCTGCTACATTTCAAAGAGCAATTATCAATATTTTTTCTAACTATCTGCTGATTGTGTTGAAATCTACATCCATGATTTTACTGCATATGGATCCATGTTTGAGGAGGCTCATGCCAACTTCGAAAAAGTTTTTAAAAGATGCTAGGAACATAATCTCTCTCTCAACAATGAGAAGTGCTATATGATGATGGAGGAAGGAGTTATTTTAGGGCACCACCTTTCATCATTTGGTATTCAAGTTGATCCAGCCAAGATAGAAGCCATTAATAAATTTCCAACTCCAAAAAAGAAGGAAGTTAGAAGTTTTCTAGGCCACACTGGTTGCCACAGGAGATTCATCAAATATTTTAGTCAAATTGTAGCTCCATTGTAGAATCTCCTAAATAAAGAATTAGACTTTGAATAGACTGGGGATTGCAAATAATCATTCCAGTAGTTGAAGGCTCTTGACTAAAATACATATCTTGAGAGGACCTCATTGGAATTTTCCATTTCATATCCATACAGATGCCTCAGATTATTCCATAGGAGAAGTGCTTGGACAAAAAGAAGGAATAGTTGAGCATGCCATATATTACATTAGCAAGAATCTACAAGGTGTTGAACTAAATTACACTGTCACTGAGAAGGAACTATTAGCAGTTATATATGCACTTAATAAATTCATACACTACATTACTAGTTATGAAGTATTTGTGCATACAAATTACTCAACAATAAAATACTTGATGAACAAACCTACTATCTCAGGTAGGTTGGCCAGATGGTTACTCCTCATGCAGAAATTTGATAGCAAAGTCATTGATAAACCAAAGAAAGGTAATGTGGTAGCTGATTTTCTGTCAAGATTGCATGTTCCTAATGATCCTACAACTATAGATGATAAATTTTTTGATGAACATTTTTTCTTTATCATTATTCATAATCCATGGTATGCAGATATAGAAAACTACCTTGCTACAAGAAGTACTCCATCACACTTCTCTCCTAAGGAGTGCATAATCTTATTTGAGAAAAGGTTTAACTTTTCCTAGATTGCAAGTTTTATGTTCTACACAGGTCCGAATCAAGTCACAAGAAGATGTATTTGTGAAGATGAGACATATGACATCCTTCATGCATGTCATGATGAACCATGTGGAGGGAACTTTGCAACAAAGTGTACAACATTCAAGATTCTAACCACTGGTTATTACTAGCCTACCCTACACAAAGATGCTACTAAATATACAAGACATTGTGACATATGTCAAAGAATGGGATGCCCAACTAAATCTAATGAAATACCCCTGCAACCATAGGTAATTGTAACACCATTTAACAAGTGGGGTATTGATTTTATCGGTCCTATAGAGCCTTCCTCGCATGGTAAGTCCTATATCTTAGTTTGTACTGACTATGAAACCAAATGGGTAGAGGCCAAAGCAATGAAGCATGCTAGGAATAATATAGTAGCTGAATTTTTGTATGAATCCATATTCACTAAATTTTGTGTACCTACAAAACTAGTCACTGACCTAGGTGCTCAGTTTACCTCAAACCTCATAACTACCTTGATGAATGAATACACAATCAGACATGGTAAATCTTCACCTTATCATCCATAGGATAATGGTCAAGCCAAAATTAAAAATAGAGAAATAGAAGCCATACTGATGAAAATAGTACCTGTTCACAAGAAGGATTGGGCTACTCAACTTCCTGAAGCCATTTGGGCCTATATGACTACATGGAAAAATACAACTAGTTTTACACCATTTGAGATAGTTTATGGAAAATTTGCTTCCATGTCCGTTGAGTTTCAACACAAAACCCTTAGGACAACACTTGAGTTGGATATAGATCTTACCAGAGCTCAACAAGAAAGGATTCTACAATTAAATGGCTTGGATGAAATCATAAAAAAATGCCTTGCATAACACAAAGGTCATTCAACAATAATGAAAGAAATGACATGACAAATTTATTAAGGATAAAAAGTTCTATGTTGGTGACTAGGCCTTGCTATATGATTCCCATTATCAACACAGTCCAGTCAAGTTTCAAACAAGGTGGTTGGGTCCGTATGAAATTGTTTCTATTTTTTTCCAATGGAGCCGTGCATCTGTCAACTATTGATCTGATCTGATTCAAGCTTCTAGTCAATGATCACTAACCAATTATGATGAGTTCCTGCAACAATTCACCCTCAACGATGAATCAAATGGTCTTGCAACAGAAGAATCTAGGTCTTCTACTCGGATTGTCACTACTCTTTGATTTTTATCAAAGATTTCATAATAACAATTCACATTATGTGAAATTATTTCTCCATAATAAATTTTCACTTCATCTTCTACCTATATCACCTTCACAATTCATCATATTACTCCAACAAAAGATGTTTACGACACAACAATTATTCTTCAACAACCCCAGGTTAGTAGCATATGCTATCATACATATTTTTTAATTCATTTATTTTAGACAAGGCATATTTGTTTAGTTACTACTCTTACATATGTGGCCTGGTGGGACCCATGCCTAAACTTAGTTGGGGAGAATATTTAATCATGTGTATATTTAAACTTTTTCTATCTTTTCAAAATCTTTTTATGAATCTTATGAGACCTACCATTAATTTCACCATATCCTGTTAATGATTAAAAAAGGTTGATTAAGGTGCCATGTCATATATAAGTCATTAAGTACCTTCACAATGTGTCACAGGTGGAAAACTTCAACATGTGTGAAGGTAATCATGAAATATTATGGTAACCTTTTTCTTTGATGAGAAATAAATTTGCTGAATTGGCTGTATTTTGAGAAAAGAGTTATACATTTATTAAAGTTTGAACTGCTGGTTTCTACCTGTCTAAATTCCTTGAGAATTTTTGCTCTTCGTCTAGAATTTTTGAGGATATTTGTTCCTATAGTGAAGTATCATGGGTGGTGATTTAGTGAGACATGAGATGACTGATCATACAGTGTTACCGAATGATCTTCCTAGTCAACAATTGTTTGAGCAGAAAGGTTGGTTGGATTATTGTTTAAATCTTGATGCCTTTGATGATGTCGTAGCTTTTCAATTTTTGAATACTTTGAGGGATGGAGTTGCAATAGTTAAAGGTCTCTATGTTGAATGCATGAAGAAAGTATTGTAGAAGTATTTGGTTTTCTATAAGTAGAAGAAAATTATGAGAATGACCTAGACCCTCACTCAACTAGGGCATAATTTACGCTGCATGGTGACCCCAGGTTGATTGTTGACAAAAAATAAGAGACATCAAGGATTTCTTTTCCAAATGAGTATATACAACCAACATTACATATGATGAAATACTTCACCTGTGAAGGTTGCTACACTTGGATGCATTGGCTACATTTCAAGATTCTCAACAGCTTACACCATGCTAACAGACCAGTAAATCTTCCTAATTTCCTATTCAACATTTTGAAAAGGCAAGTTGCCAATGTGAAAATGGGTAGGCCTCAATATGTATCACATCATTATTTAATAAAATTAATGGTAGAAAGGGAATTGAACACGAAGGCACTAGGGATATGGAAATAATTTCTAGATACTAATGAAATAATACCTAGAACAATTAGGCCTAGAGGTCAAGGATTGGGTAGAAGGGAGAAAATAACCCAAGGTATTTTTAAGATAGTTCAAAGGTTGGAAACTACTCCTGAAGCTTCCACCTCTAGCCCCAGGCCTTCCAAAAAGAGCATTGTTGAACCCATTTCCACTACTTCTTAGAAAGATAATGATAAAGAGTTTGTTACTTCAAAAAATCCCCAATCTTCTATAAAGACTAGGTATGCCAATAGAAGAAGAAAATGAGAAACCCTTGAAATTGAGGAGTTAACCCCAGAATCTTGGCCTGACACAGAAGGAAGTAATGCAAGGTTTGATGAAATTGCTTTGCCAAAGAAGAAGAGAGAACCAAAAGAACCTCCTTCAACTCCTGCTGAAGGATCATCCTCTAGTAAAAGGAGAAGGAAAAATCCTAAGCACTCGTTTGGTACTCCTATCCGATGAAGTGTTAACTTTTCTCCTAATTTACCCCAGGCTAAGATATCTAACTCTCCTGTACTTAATCTAGATTCCTCAGAGTCTTTTGAAACTCCTTCAATAGAGAATATGGGAAATACAAGTGATGAAGTTAGTTAAATAGTGATAGTTCTCCCTCTCCAAGAGAGCACAATGTCACTATGTCTCCAAATGAACCACTTGTGAAAAATAAAGAAAATAACACTGAGTTTATTATCATTGACAATGATAAAGAAATTTTCAAATCAAGAAGAGATGATGAAACATATGACTCTATGGACATTGATGATGACCCCTATGGAGAAGATATCCCATGTGGTCAAGATGTTCCTATAGCATTAGAGGAATCACCCTTTGAATAATTTCTTGAAATTAACATAGATACTATCAATTCTATTTTTGAGAAATCAAGACATGATGGGTTGGATACCCTTGCCTAGGTGGCTAAGCAATGTACATAAAAGAACCATGAGCGGGCCAATGTTTATGGGTGGATAAAAATTCCATAGGTAACAAGGAAAAATGAACTCCTAATTTAGCCCCAGGATGGACTGATATTAATAATCAAGGACCAATGCTACCCCTAGATCTATCTACTCCATTAACAACTGGTTTGAGTTTGTATCAATAGATGTTAGAAAGAGCACAATGGAAATTGGAGAAGAAAAGGTTGAAACAGGTTATTGATGAGCAAGCTCATCAAATTAAACAATAATTAGATAAAATTATGGTACTGAAAGAGAAAGTTACACAAATTATAGAACTTGTTCCAGAATTGTTGAAGTGTAGGTCTCCTTCATAGGTATATGCACTGTTCCTAAAAGAATAATTTATGAATTTCCAATTGACTAGAATAGTCCAAGGACTTAGTCCTTCAGTTTCTACACCACATGAATTTTATGATGCATTTAATTCTTCTCCAATGTACATTAAGAATCTATTATGTGAATTATATCTACACAACCTAGTAGTCCCTTATCATAGAGATTGGAACTTACTCATGTATGTGGGAGATATCCAACTCTAGGCCTTTATGTCTTGGGTACAAAATGAAATCAGTTGGGAGCACCAAGCTCGACCCTACAAGGGTGATGAGATGAAATGCCACTTTATATTAGACCTGAGACTAAGGAGGCCAACATAACATTCTATGATTGGGTAAAGGTTACATTGACTAATAGTGGGAAACACACAAATTATCCCTTAAGAGAAATGAATTTCAAAGATTATGAAGAGTTTACTGCCACAAAGATCCCTGTAGACATTATAACCAAAACTCATAGATGGGTCAGAATGCTTGAGGAGTTAAGGACTAAAGAGACCCATTCACCATAAAATTTGACCTTGGCAAGTCGCAGAGCCCCTTGGTATATCATGTTGGGTAGAACTAAAACTAGTTATTGATTTCCCTTAAAATTTCAGCCGCCAATTCTTATGCACCCTTTGTTAGGAATGAACGAAGATACATATGATCATGAAATGGAAGCTGAGGTGAATAGGTGGAACAAGTTATAAATAGACAAGGGCTACATGAATTAAAAGGAGGGAGCATTTGTGCAGCAGATTGCAGATTACTTGCAGATGAAGGCCAGGATAAAAAACATTATGCTTGTAGGAGGACCAACAAGACCTTAAGCTGGGGGGAATGATGGGCCAAATTAATGGCATATTTTATGATGCTTTTCTATAATTTAGTAGGGTGTTTTTATATGGTTTTATACAAACTTTGATGATATTATATGTATAAATTTTATATGTGTAAGTGCATGGACAATACTTTAAATACTTTATGGTTCAACATGATATGTGGTCTAAGTTAGAACTTATAGTTAAAACTTATGGATATAATATGATAGATGAATTAGTAAATATACATGTGTGTTATTTAATGTTCATCTCTCCTAATTTGTTTTGGGTTAGGATTCCTGTAGCCGCATATCATGCAAGAGTTAGTTAATGAGATAATGCCTTTTCTGATTTAATGATGCAAATATATATGTTTCAAGTTTGGCATGTGTTACTAACTCTATGCAGGAACAAGTCAATGGTGTATTCATTGAGAAACACGGTGGAATTAACAAGATCAACTTTGTAGATGAAGAAATAAAGGCATAACTACACATCACTCTTCTTTGGAGTGGTCAAACAGTTTCTATTATACCCGAGCGTAGATTTAGAAGCACAATCTGCTATATCTTTGGAAGACTTGTTCTCAAATGTTGTTAATTCTGTTGTATACCATTATGAATCTTATTGATCCTCATTGTTGGAGTGATCATAGTTTTAGGAGTTAGTTTTTAGTGTTTTCTTATAAATAAGTTGTTGACTTAACTTTTAGAGGTTTGAGCTAGGAAAGTTATTGTAATTTTGTAACAACAAATAGAATTCAGTTATGTTTTAATTCAAGTGTACCTTTCAAATGAATGAATAGAATGCACTTTGCAAGTTCTATCTTTTTATCTTGATTGTGTCCAATTCACTCATCCAAGGGGGCCCACTTGGTAAGTGAATTCCATTGTTAGTTAAGATCTATTTCATGCTTTCTTAGAATTAGAAAGAACTCTGTTGTTCCTACAATAGTTGGTAGCAGAACTAACGGGTTTCTCCAGCAACAAAGGTAGTTAGAGAAGTACCTATATGTGATTATTGCTTTCAATAGAATAATTTTTTTTCTTTGTCCTAGCTTAGCCTTTCAAGCTTTCAAGTATTTTAAATTCAATAGTTTAGATAAGTGGTAATTAAGATAGTTTGGAGCATAAATGTTGTAGACACTATTTCAAGTTTATGTCCTTGGTTGATACTATAAATGAGCTAAATGAGTCAATTACTTTCTATTTAGGATGTTCAATCTTGAATGAATGAGTGTTATGATTGATCGCTTCTTATAAAGGCTCAGAAACTAGGTATAATTCCAAAGTCAGGGATTGGACATCCAACTGAGCAGTTTATCCTCCTTATAAAAACTCATTTAGTATGTCAACCTAGGGATGTGTTACTTAAAATGGGCCAGTAAGGTATATGCACCAAGTGTCACTCAACCATACATTCTATAGTTGTTGCATGAAAGAAATGCTGGAAGAAAACTAACTTATGATTGCAAGAAATAAATACTAGAATGATACTTAAACTAAAGCTACAAAAAATTAAGTACTGGAATGGAAATTACAGAAATGAAAATGCTAACAAAACATGAAGACTCTTGCAGACTATGCCATAATACTTCAGCTGTCCCACTGCTTTGGCTACATGAAGCATTAACTAGCCCGTGGCTTTGGCTGTAGGAATAGTTTGACACTTAACACTGAAATAGCAAAAATGTAGGAAAGTAATTCTAACTAGCATGAATCTAACTAAATATGGATTTCACACCAAGGCCCCCCCCCTTGGATGAGTATCCCAATCACAATTATGCAAAGTTAAATATCAACACTTCATTTGTTCATTGATTGAATAACTAAGTACACATATATATAAACCAGAAAACAACATAAAACTATATTTCTAGTAAACTGATAATTCCCCCCCTTCTCACGCAGGAGTGAGACTTTATTTAAAGGAAAACTTCTAACAACTTAACTAATCATGCCTTATAAATAAGCGAAACTTTATTACAACACTACTAATAGAAAAGAAGGAAAGGTAAAAGACTGGAACATATTAGATCTAGAAAAGAGGAAAGAATTATTGCGACAACAAATCTAACTTCCCACTCTCTCCTAGATTTCCTCAGAGAATTCATCATGTTGCCTTGGTCTTTGTTGGGTGACTGCTGTGTGTGTGAAAATTGTACCTAGCTGTGGACACAACACTTTAGTAAAACATTAGAGGTTAGTAAAATCAAAATCTGTAGATAATTAAAACTAAGCTAACTAGGCGATTTACTGCCTTCTAGTAGGTGTGAGTATAATGTTGTCATATTGAAATCGAGATCAGTGACAATACAACACCTAAATGAAGGATTTGAATGCAAAAGAATGAAAAACTATATGAATGCAGATTAATCTATTTTTTTAGATTTTGTATGCAATTTGAATGAAAAATCTGTATGAAACTAATCTAAATGAAATTGAAATGATATGCATATTTAAACTAGGAATGATATGAATGAATGATATGATATGCTATGGAAAGATATGAAAAGATATGAATACTTATGACCAACTATGAAAAATCTCACAAATCACTTGTCACAAGTGCTCGATCCTTCAACTGCAAATTCGCCAGAGTAATTGTGCAAATTCGAGAGTGGTTAATTGTGAAGAGCTGAGCCTTGATTTTATAAAAATCTAGGGCTTGAGGATGCATTGAGAAAAACCATAAATCACTCTTGATAAACTCAGGTTGATTTTTGAGTCAACAAGAAATTAGAAACAAATCAACTCAAAATCATGCAAAATCATGCAAGAACAACTTTTTAACTCAAATTAGAAGTTTAGATCAACTTTCAACTCAAAATAGATGTTGAGTTTCCAAAAGATAACAACTTGAATTGATTTTATGATTTGAAGTTTAATTGCTCTTTGAATGTGCATAATAATTATGAATTAATTAAATAAATAAAGTGATTTATCTTCAACTTAACTGATTTTTGAAATAAAATAACTAATTTATGGGTTAATCAATTATTAAATCAAACTTTTATTCAAAAACTATATTATTAAATATTGACAACTAACATTAATTAATTAAATAAGAATTTAATCAATTAGTCATAAGATTTTTGATTTATTGTCAAAATTAAATAATATAATTTAGGAATAAATTTTAATTAAATAATTAAGTGGCAGTATTAAATCTGATTAATTAAATATTTAGAATATTCAATTAATCAAACTTTAGGATAAATAGGATTTATCGCCAAATAATTATTCAATTAAAGATAATTATGATAAATTATGAATATTCAATGAATATTCCCCTATGCAGAATTAAGATAATCAATTAGGTTTTTGATAAACTGATGTGCAGATGTGCCTTAGGTTAGGACTTTGATGTCGATTTCGATGGATTTGTAGATGTAGGAGGTTAATGAACCTATAGCCTATTTTTGGGGTATTACATTTTGCCCCTCTTTGAATTACTGGGTGAAGCGCAGTGGCTCAAAGATTAATCTATTTTTGATGTTGAAAATTGATTTGAGAGATTAAACGATTCCGAGACAGAAACTGATTGAAAGATTGGAAAAGCTGATTCAGGTCCTGGTTGACCAAGAATCGTGATGATGTCAACTATAGAAACAATGAACTGGTGATTACGAAAAAGTATCAAAATGCCTGATTCTAAACTTTATGATTACGAAGAAGTGAGTGACCTGATTCCAGAGTTGAGTGTTCAAAGGAATCGAAATGGTATCACATCTGAACCCTTCAGTTACGAAGAACCAAGGAAATAACACTAATGAATCGATGGTTATGAAAATTTGATATAGTTTACAAGATAGATTAGGATACTAGATTGATATGGATCTCGATGAATCTAATATGCCCCAAGCGATGTGCCCCAAGTGACGAGGTCTTTAGATGAATCAACAACTAGACGTGGTTGTTGTCTTGATTACTGAGGAAAGATTTGATTGCAGATTTGTTTGATAGAATAATAAATGTGTTTTACAGACTTGAATGATGTGCAATACCATGCCCCCTTCAGAATGAAAATCAAAATCTCACAAGAAAAGTCAGCATTAAATAGTTCAGAAGCATGTTAATTGATTTGAGAAGTGGTTGTACACGTTCGAGAATGCATTCTGCATCATTTGGAGGTCTTGGAGACCAAGTTTGACTAGGTTTGACCATGGTTGACCAAGTTGAAATTCAAATAACTTGATGTGAGATAATCAGTTAATTTAAATTCTAGATTTTTGTGATGATTAAAGATAGATTATGCAAGCAGTTGACTGTCCTGGGTCCAAAAATTTTAAATCATGATTTTGACATAGTAAATGATCTCAGATTTTGATTTTGATCCCAAAAATGGGTTCAGAACGTCGAAATTAGCTAGGAGTGCAATTTTCATGGAAAATAGAGCACTTTGAAAAATTAGGTCAAAACCTATATAAGGGCCAAAAGGGTCATTTTCAATTCATTATTCACATTTGACTTTTGAAACTTTCGTGGAGCCCTCTGAGCGAGAAAATGGACGAGATGAAGGTACCTGTGTCTTCACACCATTTTGAGCGCAACCGATGACATCAGAGACCTCCGCACTAGGGACATTCGGTAAGTGGACCTCTATGCCTCTTTGGAAATTCCATATTTGCATGTTTGTAGCTTTTTTAGATCATTTTTCGTACATTAAGAATTTTTAATTTTCGCATGCATAGAAACTCGTACGACAGTCCCCTAGGAATCCTATGACTTTTTAATTTCCTATAGAATGCCATCCTAGAACCCCAGTAAACTCATATGAGAGGGACCCAAGAGTCGTATGATATTTCCTTAGGTCCCTCAGTTGTCGTACGATAATGCATGCATTGTCGTATAACCATGATTTGTTGTATAACCATGAATTGTCGTATGACAACCTATAGAAACTTGTACGAGTTTTGATACCAGACTGTATCATTGTATGGAAAAAAGTGAGCTAAAATCACCCTTTTAGGTCAAATTTTTAAATTGTCCAATTTCTTAGGCTGATTCCTGAGCATTTAATGTACCTTCTGAAGTGTTCAAATTTTAATTTTCTATACTTTTAGCCTATTTTTCAACCAAGTTATTGATAGGATACCTTGTTTCTATGCTGTGGTAGGTCATCTATCTTGATGTCCATGTTCGTATATCACACCCTGCCACTCAAAGACTTTGTGTGTCACTTCCTGATTCGATGAGGGTGCATTTGGCATCATGTGGTTTTGAGTATCTGATTCGATTACTTGAGATTCATGTAAACCATGGTCTTTTGACTGTGTTGATCGAGTGCTTTCACTTTGAGACATAGACCTTCCATCTGCCTACTGGAGAGTTGATGGTCACACTAGAGGACATGTACCATATTCTACATATTCCATTCCATGGCCCGCATCCTGACTATGTGAGTTCGGGGAACTTAGGTTTACATGATTTCAGGAGATTGTTTGGAGATGATACACAACTGACACAGTCGATCTATTGGGAGTCCTTAGTTTAGAGATATGGACAGAACCATAGGTTAGAGTGCATACTAGTTGGTATGATAGGAGGTATCATCATGTCCGACCGTCAGCAAAATAGTCTCTTGATGGGCTGGGCCCCTATGGTTGCACGTTTGATGGCCACTCCTTCTAAGTTGGGTTGGGGTCAGTGTATGCAGGCTCATATGTTCTTTGAGATACATGAGATTGTGTATCAGGAGAGCAATTCATTTGCTTCAGGTGCATTAGTACTTCAGATTTGGGCATGGGAGCACATCCCAGTATGCAGACCCATATGTCAGAGTCAGTTCCATCCACAGGAGCCAGTGATTTACATTTATTCAGGATATGTCACACAAGTGTGCATGAGCCATACTAAGTATTGGAGGCATGTCCTCGATGATATGACATTTGTGCTTTGGCATCCTTATTTATAGATAGAGGCCTAACCTACTACCCAGGAGCAGTTCAGTTATTTCTTTCAGAGCTGAGTGTTGATTGGGTGATCTACCACAGTGATTGAGAGATTTATCATTACTAGAGTGTGGCGGAAGTATGGTATCATTTAGGATGCCCCAAAGGACTACCCCACATATGCACAGATAGTTTGAGAGATTGGCCTAGGATGGACAACACGGTTGTCATATGCTCTGTGTGCATAGGAGTATAGCGTTATTATTGGCAGAGACTAGGACTACCATCCAGATGTTGCAGATGCTAGAGTCACAGATGGGTTCATTGCTTGGCTCGTAGAGCATCCCATATATAGATTCTTGGATCCCACTAAGCTGATCCCCATTATGGAGGAGGCAATGGATGTGACAGGGGCACTGATGGGTTGAGGCTAGAGATAACATGATACACTAATTTTGATGCCCCAGCCTACACCTCCAAGGTCAAGAGTAGTGGTGAAGGCAAATAGACCATCTGGTCATATGAGACCACCGCGTCCTACTAGTTCTACAATAGGCAGGCCTGCAGTTTTACAACAAAGATCCACTAGAGGAGAGAGTGGCACTTTGGGTAGTATTGGTAGTGCAGATGAGGTACTGGGTGCCTAGCAGGATGTAGGTGCTGGTCTTGATCCTACACAGGGTGACACTGATTTTGATCTAGGTGCCAAGGTGAGATGCCATAAGGCGCAGAGGGAAGAGGCTGCTGATCAGCCAGCTAGGGACACAGATATGCCCACGATAGATGTAGATCCTGGTGTAGCACAGACTCCTCAGGAGATGATTAGGCATTTGAGATTATAGGTTAGGGACCTAAGAGTTCAGAGTGCCCATTTTGAGGAATGATTCACAAAGGCTAATAGATAGTGATAAGAGCTCCGAGAGGAGAATGAGAGATTGCAAGTAGAGGTGACACATTAGACTTCTCGAGCTGCATATTATGTTTCTTCCTATTATGATGTTGTTCTTGTTGGTCAAAGAATACCACCATACTCCCAGTATATGATAGCTTCAGAGGGAGCCAGGGCACCATGAGCTGAGGTAGTGCTAGATGCACCACCACCACCTCCACCAGATGTAGAGGATCAGGCCGACAACTAATCTATTCTTGATATTCCATTTTTGTCATTTTGTTCATATATACTGATCTGACTTCTGATAGCTCACATGAGCTCATTCTTTTGTATCTTGTGCCAGTAGTGCACCCTTGACTAGTTCGAGTTATATGATATATATATGAGATCAAGATTTTGGTTATGACTTCATTTGTACTTGTCATGTTTTGATTTATGATGATATCATGTGATGTAAATGCTATGAGTAGTGTAGAATGTATGTATGGATTTATGCAATGCAATGATTTCTTTCAAATGTATGAATTTATGCAAATGTAGTTGATTATGGAAAATGTATGTAATGCAAAATGATCATGAAATGCAATGTAAATGCAACGATTCACATGATATGTTTTACAGGGATTGATGAAGACAAGTACTCAGTCTTATGTCAAAAAGTATTTTTAACCCAGGATGGTGACTGCTTGTGGTTCTGTGAGGAAACCTTCATGTTAGATTCAACTCTTCATGTCACGTTTAAGTTTAGGTTTGAAGAATCATTTAAGCATTTTGAGTGTATTCAGCAATTTGTGAGATCGGGCAATCATGCAAAATGCACAATGACATGCAGAATGAAATGAAAACCTAAGACCTAGGACCTAGTCATTGATCATGTGTCGATTTGTTTTCATCATTGAAATTTTAGTAGGTAACCGGATAAATAAATATAATGCCCACTAGTTATGAAACTATAGACATATGAATATTGATTTGTATGCGCAAGAATCAATACAACGCCCACTAGTTAGACAACCATGGACATATGAATATTGATTTTGTTTTCAAAATGTCAGATTAGATATAAGCACCAAGGCATAAATGCCAGGATGACCTGAATATCATGTCCATTTTGATATAGAAATTTGTATAAGCATCAAAACATAGATGTTGTGATGACCTGAATATGCCTTGCAATACAAACACATCAAGTAGTTGAGAGATTATTCTAAATCTAGTGTGAATTACCCATAGTGACCCTTTATCATTCACATCCTTAGGTAAGACCGCGTTTCATAGTAGGAGAAAGAACTCACTGAAAAAGACAATAGTTAGATCAAACTTCCTTGAATTTTCTGGGTATCAATGGTCGAGGTACACATGGCCATCCAATATGAGATGGAGGCTCTTATAGATGGACACCATTTCAATCCAAAATTTCTAAAGTTAGATTTTCACTCCAGGTAGAAAACAAAGAAAAGATTTTGCTCCCAGTCATCACTCTCTAAATTCGATAAAGGACATCATTGAAGAGCTTGAGGGAAAAAAATATGCAAAAATCTCAATGTGAATTAGTAAGCATACAAAGAAGATTAAAGCATGAAGCATAGATTGTTTTCAATTTGTGTTGATGTTTGATTGCATTGTTGTAGGTGCAAAATCCTTTCTGGAGAGGAGATAGATTGATTGAATCATATGAAGCTACAAAGGACCTTGACTGGATATGACACATCTAAGATACTAAGGACTGTGGGATATGACTTGATTTCCCCCAAGTTTGAACATTGATAGGATACATACATTTTTCTGATTGGTGTACAGACTGACTTTATTGAAAATAGGAATGCGAAAATAAACCAGGAGATATGTACAAACTAAAGCAAGACTGAAAGCTAGGAGAGACCAAGATTGCATTAATAGATGAAGCATTTTGAACAAGTGGCACTCATTTGCCAGGTTTTCACCATCTTGGCATAGATTCTATTTTTTCTACCAAGGCGCCTGTTTCCAGGTTTTCACCAAGGCACTTTTTCTTTTTCTCATTTTTTTTTTATTTTTCATTTTTTCAATTTTTTTGTATTTTTGATATTTTTTTATTTTTTTGTGAATCATCAAGGTGCCTATTGCTAGGTTTTCACTTGGATGATCATTTTGTCAGGACTTTTTCTATTTTTTATAATTTTTTCAAGATATTTTACCATAGACTGAATGCCTTAGGTGTAGAATTTCTTCAAATGGAAAACGCTGATTGGTTCTTGGGGCTATTCTCCTTTAGTTGTTGAGAGTTGATATGCACTAGAGCCAAAAGTAGCAGTGATAACAAAGTGACCTAGCCAGTTGGGTTCAAACTTCCCCTTGCGCTCTCTATGTGATTGATTTTTAGGATTCTCTCTCAAGATTAGATCGCTAACCTAAAATTCTCTGTGTCTAACTTTCTTATTGTAACCTCTAGACATTCTCTTTGGATATACTTTGAGATGATCATATGCTACGTGTCTGCGCTCATCTAGTAGTTCAAGTTCTTGCAACCTAGACACTTTGTAGTCATCATAAGTTACTAGACCATGCATTCTGATTCTTAGTGATGGTATTTCAACCTCAATAGGTAGTACTGCTTCAGACCCATAAACTAAAGCGAATGGTGTAGCCCTTGTGGGCATTCTAATAATTGTTTTGTAGGTCCAGAGAGCTAGATTGATCATGAGATGCCAGTCTCTTCTTGTTTTATTAATTGTCTGATGCAAGATTTTCAATAGGTTCTTGTTTGAAGCCTCTGCTTGTCCATTCCCTTGAGGATAGTAGATAGATGACCAATATTGTGTAATCTTGAATTTAGCACATAAATCATCTAAGTCTCTATTCTTGAATTGACCACCATTATTTGTGACTATAGAATGTGGAATACCATACTGACATATGATGTAGTTCAAGTTGAACATTGATATTTGTTTGCCAGTTGCTTGAGTCAAAGGGACTGCTTCTACCCATTTTGTGAAATATTCTGTAGCTGTAATAATTTGGGTATGTCCATTAGAAGAATGATGATGTATGGATCCTATAAGATAAAATGCCCATTAGTGAAAAGGCCATTGTGTAGTAAAGGGAATTAGATCTCTCCTTGGTGCATGAATTAAGTTACCATGTACTTGACACTTTTGACAATTCTTTGCAAACTTGATAGCCTCTTTTTCCATTTTAGGCCAATAGTACCTAGCCCTAATAAGTTTTTGAGCTAGTGTTAAACCATTGGAATGTGATCCACAAATACCATCATGGAATTCCTCTAATGCACGTTGAGACTCTTCCCATTCTAAAAATATAAGGAGTGTACCATCTAGACCTTGTTTGTACAGATCATTACCAATGATGACATACCGGTATGCATTTCGGATAAGGTATCATTTTTCATGGAGGTTGAAGTTATCGGGAATGATTTGATCTTGGAGATAGGAGAATAGGTTTTTATATCTGGATGAATCATGACCAAAAATAGTGTAGATCATGTGGGTTTTGGGGGAATCATATGTAGGATAAGATAGTGCTTCCACTAGGAACTCATATTGTAGCTCATGTTTGGGCTACTATAATAAAGTAGATAGTGTTGCTATAGCATCAATAGACTTGTTGTCCATTCTAGGAATTTGTTCAAAAGTGATAGATATGAAATATTTCTTTAGATCATCTACCATTCTCTTGTATGGGATTAGCTTTCCATCTTTCATTTGATACACATCATTGACTTGGTATATTACAAGTTGTGAGTCTCCATGAATGTGTAGTTCTGTTACTCTCCATTCAATTACTATCTTCATGCCATTAAGAAGAGCTTCATATTCAACAATATTGTTTGTGCAAGGAAAATTGATTATGAATGCTGTAGGGATTGAGTATCCTTAAGGTGTGATGAACAATATGCCTACTCCAAATCCATTATGTGTATAGGAGCTGTCAAAGAATAACTTCCACACTCTAGAAGAAATACTCATGATAGAAGAATCTAGGAATTCCATTTGCATTGGTGTATCATCAAACAAAGGTGCATCATCTAATTGATCAACAATGACTTGGCCCTTGATAGATTTTCTTTCAACATATTCAATGTCAAATTCACTTAATAGCATCACCCATTTAGCTAATCTACCCATGAGGGTTAGTAGGTACTTTAGTGGATCAATCTTAGCTACCAAATGTATGGTATGAGCCAATATATAATGTCTTAGTTTCTATGATGAAAAGATCACAACTAGACAAGCTTTCTCAATCATGGAATAGTTCTTCTTGTATGCTACCAATGTTCTACTGACATAGTATATAGCTCTTTCCTTCTTGTTCTCATCATGCTGTGCTAGTAATGCCCCTAGTGATGTATCTATGGTAGAGACATATAAGATCAATGGCTTCCCTTGAATAGGAGGCATCAAAATAGGAGGATTTGATAGATATTTCTTGATATTATTAAAGTTCTTTTCACATTCCTCATTCCATGCAAAGGTCACACATTTATGTAATTTCTTTGTGAAAGGTTGTGATATGTCTGCTAGCTAAGATATGAAATGTCTAATAGATTCTACTCTCCCTTGTAATGTTCTCATTTGACTGATATTCATGGGAGATTGCATCTCCATGATAGCCTTAACCTTAGCTGGATCTACTTCAATTCCTTTCTTTGAAATAATGTAGCCTAAGAGCTTTCTAGAAGTGACACCAAAAGTACACTTCTTAGGGTTCAGTCTGAGACTAAACTTCTCCATTCGATCTAGTATTTTGCTCAAATCATTTAGATGTTTAGATCTTATCATAGATTTTGCCAAAGTATCATCAAAATAATCCTCCATAGTTCAATGCATCATGTCATGAAAAATAGATGTCATAGCTCTTTGATATGTAGCACCTGCATTCTTCAAACTAAATGGCATGGCATTCC
The DNA here is from genome assembly GCA_027943335.1 of Chamaecyparis obtusa. Classification (NCBI taxonomy): domain Eukaryota; kingdom Viridiplantae; phylum Streptophyta; class Pinopsida; order Cupressales; family Cupressaceae; genus Chamaecyparis; species Chamaecyparis obtusa. The sequence continues at coordinate 282,628 of BSBK01003442.1, forward strand.
AACAGAAGGTTCCCCACGCACATGTGAAAGAAATTTTCTCTTGATCCTTTGGAGAAATTTTGACTTGATTATATCTATAAAAACCATCCATTAAAGAATACATCTCGAAGCCCATAGTCATGTCCACTATCATATCAATGTTAGGTAGTGGAAAATCATCCTTAGGGAATGCTTTGTTTACATCTCTAAAATCTGTGCATACTCTTATAGATTTGTTTGGTTTTGATATAGGTACAATATTTGAGATCCATTCAACATAATCAATAATAATAATGAGTCTAACTTTTAGTAGTTTCTCTAATTCAACTTTGACCAAGAGTGCAACATGTGGATGCATCTTTCTCAATTTTTGCTTAACAGGTTTGACCCTTGGAGCTATAGATAAATGGTGCATTATAAGATCAGGATCCAACATTGGCATATCTAAATATTTCCATGCAAATTTGTTCTTCTTTTCTATTAGGAATGTGGTAAATTTTTTCTTTTCTTCTTCTGATAAGGATTGTGCTACATGGATCAATTGTGGTTCTTTTGCTGTTCCCAAGTTGATAGATTGAGTGGGCTCAATTAGTACTAGAGATCTATCCTATAAATGACTCAGAAGGACATCAAATATCTCATCCTTAGGTGCCTTAGAGAGCTTTTCACCTTCAGATACATCTTTTATTTTTACTTTTGTAGGTTCTGCGACTGCCACAAAGTGGTTTTCACCCTCAGAAATCCTTTTATTTTTATTTTTATTCTTATTCTTTTGACTAAGATACTTGATGTCTAAATCCATCATGCTAACACTTGGTTCACCGATGGAAGTCATCATAGGCTTGATTGCATTGAGCTAGCAAGCAAGGGCATAGTCATTTGAAAAGGTATAGATACCTTGGCTCGAATTTGTGGAAGTTTGGTCAAGAAGTTCAGGATGTTGGATAGTCAAAGTGGGGAAAGATTGGGAAATAGTATTTACAGATATGGATCTATCATCATTGATCCTAACCTGACTCTTGAGTTCAAAGGTGATATTACAACTCAAATGTTCAATTTGTGAATAGGCTCAATGTCATTGTGGGAGTCCACTTCAACCATCAGTGGATCAAACTCGTTAAGTTTGTCATTTCTCTCTAGAATTATGTCAGGTTTAGGTGCGTATTGGTGAATAGCATCAACATGTTTTTCAGTGATAAGTTCATCTTCTTCAGGAATAACTCCCCACTCATAGTCATTTGATTCATCCTTTGATTTTTCATGGAGACCTTTGGAAAATCTAAGAACATGTGTAAAGTTAGGATGAATACCCCAAGAAGGGTTACCCTCAGATTCTGATTTGAATTCATACTCATGAGAATCTATCTCAGAATAGCTTCCACCTTCCTCCTTGTTTGTTTGGTTTCCTTTGAGATCAGCTGGTTCTTGTGGTGCAACTATCTCTTATTCTATAGTAGGTTCTTGTGTGTCTACCACATTAATTATTTTGATTGGATCATCCTCTACTTCAAGAAGATCTTTTATTTCTTTAGGCAAATGCTCATAAGGAATGAGCTCCTCAGTGGTGTCTGAATCATCACTATCAGATTGTTGTGTTGTTTCCTCCTTTGGCTCAATTTGTTCTATTACATGTGGAGAGTTCTTGATAAGATAGAAATGCTTCTTCTTATATCCTAGACCTGTTGTATTCTTGTTTGGTCGGCCATGATGGTCAAGAGGTGATAGAAGACCTTTACCTTGTAGTCCTAGAGGTCCTTTTCTAGTATATCCCATTTTTGTGATCAATTTATCCCCTGGTCCATATGACTTTTGAGGAAGTTTGCTTGACGTGGAGGAACATTTCTAAACTGATTGGGATTGAGACTCATCCTTGTATAACCATGCAAGCATAGCTTCTTCCTTCTCAAAATCTTGTTTGGATACTTGTTATGTGACAAAGATTCCATTGAATATGACCTGGGATTCTTTAGCTGTAGGTTTCACTTTGTTAGAAGGTTGTCCACAAGATTTTGGGGACAATGGGAGAGATGTGAGAGATAAAATAGGTTCCATTGTGTATTCTCCTATACCATTATTTTTAATTTTGACTTCTTTAGCAATGTCTTCCATCTTGGATGTTGAAGCAATGTCTATCTTCTTAGTGGAAGATTCTCTATTATTAGGAACAAGTTTATCAACACTTTCCTTCAATGCATTGCAAGATGTAGATAAATCAGTTGGAATTGTCACCTCTACTCCTTCATAAGGAAATTTCACACATTGATGGTATGTGGAAGGAATAGCTCTCATTTCATGCATCCAAGGTCTTCCTAGAAGAATGTTGTAGGCCAAAGGTAGATTAAGAACTTGACATATGGTGTCTCTGATAACTGGACCTGTTCTGATAGGTAAGATAATTATTCCTTTGGAAGATCTTTCTTGTTCATCATATGCCTGGATAGTTATGCGGATGGCTCAAGGAGTTATCATCTTCCTCTGAAAATGAGATATACTATGGAGACATTAGATGACCAACCATAGTCTAGAATATATCTAAATCAAGGTTGTCAGGAACATTGGATCTGAGTAGAGCTTTGTCTAGAATGGCTCTATGAGCTAGAGATATCTGAAGCAACTCAAACATGGAGATTTTTGCATTTGTATGCTGGAGTTGTTGGAAAATACTGTATAATCATGGCCGCATGTCTTTAGGATTTGATTTAGAGGCAGCCTTATGTTTAGAAGTAGATGAAAGATTGAAAGGAATCTTAGGGACATTGGATGAATATGGGATTTGTCCTTGTAGATGCGCTTGAGCTTGTGATCGAGTAACTGCATTTGCTGATTGATTATCTCTATCTTTTCTTACAATTGTGATAACATTGCAACTCTCAGATAGGCATGGTTCAACCATATTTATGACAACATTATTTCTAGAGTAAGCATAATTGACTTTAGCACCCACATTAGGTTGAGAAGATGAATCTCCTTGACCATGTTTCAAAAATGGTTCTGTGAATGCTGTATGATCATTATTGCTTTTGTGATTGTCAATTATGATTTCTCCATTATCAATTTTGTCTTGTATGATGTGTTTCAAGTGGATGCAGTTATTAGTTTTATGACCCTTATTGTGATGGAAGTCACAAAAATCATTCTCTCTCCACCAGTTTGGTTTAGGTTTAGGATCAAAAACTTTTACCTCAGGCAAGGAGATGATGTTTTTGGACAACAGAGTTTTCATGGCAGATTCCAAGGATTCTCCAAGAGGAGTAAACTTGTGTTTAGGATCTGTAGCCCAAGGTTTATAGTTAGATGGCTTCTTGTTTGATTCTATTGCTTTTGCCTTTGAGGCTTTGATAGCTTGGGTACCAATAGTGAGATTGAAATCATGTGCCTTAGATGGGGCATGGATAGTGTCAACAATGCCATCTATGAAAACACCTTTATTCTTGTTCCAATTTTTGCCTTTGTCTTTAGAATTAGATCCAGATTCATACTTGTCTTTTTGAAGTGATATGTCTCTTTTTTGTACAAGTAATTTCTCAATTTTGATTGCATTTTATACCATTTTATCAAAGGATGTATGATTTTGCATTTGCAAATGGTAGTTGATCTCTGGAACAAGGTTGTTGATGAAAATTTCCAGCTTCTCAGCTTCTAGAATGGGTCTGGCATATAGAGAAATTTTTTTCCTCCATCATTTGAGAAAAGTTAGGAATGGTTCTCCTGAGTTCTGTTAAAGATTGCAAATATTGATCATGGTGACTAGACGCTGGATGTTTTAGAAGTATTGTTGATAGAGTAGTTTGATTAACTCCTCAAAAGTTTTGATTGTTGGAGGCATTTTTTAGAACCAATGAATAGCTGACCCTCATAGAGAGTGAGGGAAAAGATGCATTAGGTAGGTTGGCTCATGCATGAGCTCCATAGATTGAGTACAAAATTCTCTGACATGATCTTGAAGATCAGAGTTTCCATCATATTTGTCATATTTAGGCATCTCCACTCTTTTAGGGAATGGTGGCATGTACAAGTCTTTATCAAATGGAAAAGGGCATAGAGCTTCCATGGAGAACTCTTTAGGTTCCTTCTCTTTTTTGAGTTTGTTGAGTTTGACTTGCATGGCATGCATCTATTTCATCATAGTGGTGATCAAAGTTTCTTCCTCATGTGTAATGATATCTTCAACATTAAAGTTGGGAGGAAGTTTAGCCCCTTGACGAGCCAACTCTAGGAAGTAAGTTTCTTTCATCTTCTTTCAAGAAATGCCTCATCATTTTCTTGAAGTCATCATCATTTTGATATCGAGCAATTTTAGAAGGTGTGGGTTCTTGATCCGCACCATGTTGGGATTGATGTCCTTGGGACCCTTGGTTCACGCCTTCTCCTTGAGACATAGTGTTGTTGAGAGAACTACCAGAGATTGATGGATGAGGAGTTGCTTGATGACATGCATGGGTTGATGTAGGAGGGGTGACGTAACCACCTATCAAGTAAAGATTTCCAAGAGCATCTTCTATAAATTTAATCATGTTGAAAGGTTGATGAAATGTCTCAGCAATCATAGAAGATGTGGCTGAAGAGAATCTAGGTTTTTCTCCTTATTTTCACTATGATGAAGCTCTAGTTTCCACCATTAACCTTGGGTGAAACAAAAGAGCAAGATGAAGACAACTGAAGAATGACTTGATTCAAGAAGATCGAATGAAACAACCTTGTCAAGATTGGATTGATTGAAGATTATATTGGACTTAAATGAAGGATACTATGCCCTAGTAGTATGAGTAGATGCCCAAAAGATGGTAGACATGAGCTTGCAACACTTAGCCATTTTTAGATTAAGATTGAATTGAAGATAATTTTGAGAAGGCTTTGACACAAGATGAAAAGGAATCAAATCGATAAATTAGAAGGCTAGATCAGACTCAAGAGACCACTTTAAGAAAATGATTGAATTCTTTCTAGTTTCTACTCTATTCCTGACATAGTGAATATTTTGATAGAATCTGGAAGTAGGCTGTAAAAAATGGACTTTTGGCAATTTTGGCAAGTTTCTGGCAAATTTTTCAAAATTCTCATACAACTTTCTATAGGCTCATACGACAGTGGGTAAGCTTTGGCATGACAATTGACAAGACTCGTACAATAATTGCAAAGCTCGCACGATAGTTGATAGTATATTTTTGCTTTTTGCTTGTGATTTTTGACAAAACTCATACAATAATATACAAGCTCTCATACAATAATTGGGGGGTTCTGATATGAAAAATGCTCAAAAATCATATGACTTTTTGATCATTTGGGATGACCTTTGACTCCAGAAAGGAATTTTGCGTCAGATTTTGCAATTTCTCAGTTTTTAGAATCTGTGTGTTTTGCAAGGTTTTTGGTCCAGATTTGAAGTTCATTTTGGGATTGTTCATTTTCAATAACTAAGTAAACAAGAACACAGAACAACAAGCAAGTGATTTCAAGTATGTCTGAAAATAATGAACAGGGGACAAAACAATCCTATGCATGAACAATCAAGTGACTTAATGTGCTAATCCCTAGGAATGCTAGTGGTGTATGTTCCAAAAAGTTTTTCAATAACACACATAGTCCTAGAAAATAAAAAATTTGGCCTCACTAAGGTTTATAGTAATGGTCTGAATTTGCAACTTTTATGATCTCAAGATGGAGAACTCTAATCTAGTTGCACCGGGGTTTTGACACAGTCCGAGAATTTAATCAATCAAGAGCTGCTAGGGAGATCTGAGAGCCCAACAAGAGACCACACCTGTGAAGATTTCCTCCACAAAGACATTTATATAGTGGCTGTTGCTACCATGGAAAAAATGGCTATTATCACTTGAGTCCATCCACATGGCTAACCTAATAAAGGGAATGTCCACTACGGTTAACCCTCTCTAAAGGTGACTCACAAAAGATACCACAGGGGGACTAGATCAGATTCAAGGATCTGGGTTTCTAGTACTATCCAAAAAGGAAGTAGAGCATAATCCACTAGCCTCTTCACTTCACCAAAATAAAGCAGACAAATTTATCCGACACCTTAAGACTAAAATTATGTCACAAAGATCTGTGATGTCAACAACTATGGTCTATCGATCTCTCAGAAGAGAGAACGTATCAATAAAAAATTTAGGACTCAAAACCCAATAGAACACAAGATAATCTTAGTATCCTCCCTACCTACAAGGGGATCCTTTGTCAAGAAGAGCTTTGCATGTGTGAATAAGCGAAAGAAGCCCACTCTCTCAAGATCATCCACAAATAGTGTTCATAGGGCCTATTTACTATGTGTAACAGATATGCAAAAAAAAATCTATGTTCATTTTTATAGCCCAAAAACTGAAGTCTGTGATATGAAAGCAGGAAAGGCCACACAAGCTTGACACGTGAGAGTTCATTTTATGTCCCAAATGAAGTATGTAGTACCCACCCGTAGGATGCTTCTTAGTTTGCTTTGTGTTTTAGATGTATGACCGAATTCTTTTAGGTCACTTTTCAGGTGATCGAATATTGTTTCATTAATGGTGAATATGGATTATTATTATATGATTATCAAGTGTATGTGTAGATTATATGATGATGTTTCATGATGTTAGATTATATGTTAATATTGATTATGATGTACTTACCCCATACTTGCATGTATATGGTGATTATGTGTTTGTATCTGTTTGAAGTGCTTGTGTGGTAGAGGACGGAGGTGTAGTTACTCACATAGTCGAGATTCACATGACCGACCATACCCTATCATTGTCTGTTATATATTATTGTATGTACATGCTTCATCTTGTGATGACAGGTTTGTAGGTACAGGGCATCGTCTTCCCTGAATTGGCAGGAGTGAGCATGCCCACAAACATTCATCTCAATGGTAAAGAGGGGAGATAATTCACAGACCCAAACCCTAACCTAAGCCTAATTGTCCTAGGAATTGGACAAGTTTCTGTTTGACTACCCTACTTGAATTCATCTGGTTGGCAGGAATTCATGGATCCCATTCTTGAGTCTATGTATGTTTTTAGTTTGATTGGTTTTTCTATGCTTGATTTTATTGCGTTTGATTCATTTGATTTGTGAATTATTTAGGTGATTTATATGATTATTTATGTTAGGACTATAGTTGAATTTAGTAATTTAATTATGTTCCTATGTTTAATTTGGTAAATTATCTAAAGTCAAATATTTGATTTATTAAAATTATTTGATTATGTAATCATAATTAGAATTATTTATGTTGAGTGCATTATTAAATGGTTGAGTATTTAAATGCATTCTTTAGGATGTATTAAATATTTAATTTATTTAATTCAGTTTTAATTATTAACATGTGCTCAAATGGTAAATGTTTAGAATTATGCTTGTTTATATTATTAAATAATTAAATAATTAATTGCATGAAATTTGTGATTCATTGATTATTTAATTTATTTAATAAATGAATGTAAATTAAAACATGTGCAAAATTGGAAAAAGAGTCTGTTTTCAAAAAGGTGACAACTAGTTTTAGAAAGTCAAGTTGAGTTGTGCATATAAATGATATTTTAATTAATTAATTGTATTTACTTCCAATTTTGGAAATTGAGTTGAATTAGGAGTTGTCTTATGAGTCACTTTTCTGATTTGAGTTGAACTTGGAGTTAGCTGTTGAGTTGTCTTCTGTGATTGCTTGGATTTTGGAATTGAATTCCTATTAGGAGATTTTTGCTTTCATTTTTGGAGAGATAGGTTTTCGAGAGGAATTTTGGAGAAGGCTTGTGTGTTTGGCATTTTGAAGAATTGTGGATTGTTGTGGCTGTTTGATGATTTGAATTTCCTTGTGCATCTGGATTGGACACCTGGTTACAAATTAGCTTTTAGATCTGCAGGTTGTGTTTGAATTTGGAGAGAATTTGGTTCTTAGATCTACAGGGGTTTCCATTTTTAATCCGTTTCTAGCATTGGATCTGAGGTAGGCTTTGGATTTGTTTGTCAGATCTATTTTCCACATCTGTTTATCTTTCTATGTTTTCTATTTGGTAGATCTTTATTTATATTAGATCTGGGTATTCAGAAACCCTAGTGTAGTTGATTTGTGTATTTTATTACTACTTGGCATCGTAGTGTTACTCTGGCAAAATTTCATTGAATGATTGTTTATAGTTTTCCTACAAATTGAAATATTAAATCTGGGCAATAGTTTGACTATAGAGAATGAAATAAATTAATTCTAGTTGAAATATACTTTGTGAAAATTTTCATGATTTTAGTAAATTGTTTGTATTTGTTTAAAACATGTAATGAAGAAGGAATATATTCTCAGGCTCAAAGGAATCTGAGTTGGGATTGTAAAAGAAAATCCAATTTTAGTAAAATACCTATTCTGGTTAAATTCTTGCTTGCTGGAAATGGGTATAGTCAATATAAAAAAATAAAAGTAACCAGTCAATATTAATAGTAAGTCAAATTTTGTGACTTGCTTATAATAAGATGAGTTTGATAAATGAATACAAATTTCTCCCTTTATTTTAAAATATATTATTTTATTATGTATTTGGAAAGATTTTCTTTTACTAAATAATTTACTAAAAGTATAGATTCTTTTTTAAAATTTCATGCAATGACATTGGTTTAATAAATGATAAGTTAAAAAATAAAATAAAATAAAATAAAATGGTTATAGCAAAGTTCTTTATTAATTTGAAATTTTTAAAAACATTTAAAAAAAATAAATTAAAAAAAATTTATGGAGGGGGCGGGGACCACTACCTTTCCCCTACCCCCACACCCTACTTGCCATGTGTACCAGTGACAGAGGGTGCTGCCACCGGTAGTACCTTTGCCGTGACAAAGGGTACTGCCAGTACCCTGTCACGGGCGCGTGGAACAGTGCACAAGCACTTTAAACTATTTTCTTTTACATATGTTTTATTTTGTTTAAAATTCAAAAATATTTTATATAAATTTCATTTAAATTGTTATTTTTAATTAAATTAAATTTTTGTTTAGTTTAGTTTTTGGTTAATTAATTTGTTTAGTTGAAATTAGATAATTAGTTAATTTGTAATGTTAATTTAGTTAATATAGTTTACTCTTATGCTAATTTAATTTTGTTATGTTATTTTAGTTTATGATTAATTTATATTATAATTGTCTTATTATAATTAATGAGATTTAATTATTTAGAATAAAGTTAAATTATATTATTTTATTCTGTTAATAAATTAGTGAGACGCTCTTTTGTATAGATTCAATTTGCTATTAAATGCGTATGTATATACTAAAATTGGGCATTTTTTTTGGCTTAAATGGATTTGTGGATTGAATATAAGGAATAATTTTTATTTATGACATTGTTTTAGTGTTTATGTTATGTTTATCTTAGCAGATTTATGTGGTCTTACTTTTGGACTCAATTTTGATGTATATGGAAATTAAATACTTATAGATCAATTTCAAGCTTACTAGAAAGTGAATGATATACACTTCGTTCCTGAACTATTTTTTTATGCATATGTGGTTTTGGGCATTAGATGGCCTAGGGAAAAATAGAGGCAGGGATCTTTGTCAGTTGTACATGTTTTCAACATTATGATTGAATGTGTGTGCTTATTCTAATTTATCATTCCTGATTTGACCTTATGGGCTCCTGTTGGTTAATATCTGTTTATGGTATCTTTGTAATCATGTCAGTTTCTTGTGTGTGAAACTGCATCTAGGATTACCTGGTTGAATACCTGTTTGATGTTTATGAGATTATGAGCCTAGGGGAGATTGATTAAGTGCATCTTAGGGGAGTGGCTTACAATAGGGATCGGGACCCAAAGTGGTCAACACCTGGGTAACCTATTGTAGGTTATGTAATTAAGTGATAATATAGTAATTAAAATATGTAGAGATCAAAGATAATATAGAGTATGGCTATGATTAGAATTCCTCATTTTTGAGAGAGAGTATTCTAATCCCACATGGTTCGTATTGAGGGTCCGGGGCCCAGAGTGGCCAGTCTAGGGTAACTCAATGCTTGAGGGTCCGGGCTCCAGAGTGACCAGTCCAGGGTAACTCAAGTAGATAGACATGTGATGACACTCCCATAGCATGTAGCCTAAATCATCTCCTGAGTTTCTATTTATGCCTCTGGATTAGTGTGTTTCACCTTTCACTTTATTATGGTGTACCTTGAGTAGAGAGCTTTCAGGATTCCTTGCTTAGTGGTTTTATCCTTGTTTGGTTTTGGTCATCCGATTGGGGTTTGTGGTTATCTCCTCAGCATGGTGGGGTAGACCTTTGTGGTTCTACACAGATGGGTGGTAGTGATTCTTTACCATTTGAGATTCGATGTCTTGGTGTTGGTGCTGTTGGTACTTCTGTAGTTGGATGTCTTTATGGTTCTTCTTTGATTCTTCATTGTTGGTTTCTTATCTTATCTTCATTTATGTAGTCCTATACTAGAGTATCACATGTGATACCTAATATGGACATTGTATTTTTATGTTAGATTTATTATTACATACCCTGCGACATGTGTAGTGGATGTCAGTATATTAGTTATCATGGTTGTCCATGAGGTTTGTAATTATTGATGTAAGTTGTAATTGTATAATTTATGCTATAGAATCTTTTGTCATCTTTCTTTAGTTGTATTTTGTTCTTAAGTAATTCTACGTCATGGGACCCTCAAGTTTTGTAATCTATGTTGGATGTTGTTCAATGTGAATAAATGGTAATTGCTTCCGCACTGTTGTGTATCTTGTATGTTAACTTAAAAAAAAAAAATGTTCACCAAACATAGTAGCAAGTTATAGGTTAACTTCTCTTGGGTTCCCTGGTGGGGCGTTACAAAGTGTTATTAGATTGAACAGATTACCTGAATTCCTCACAATGCACTTAGTAGATTTTACTTGTTTTAGCAATTTGTTGCGCTTTTTCAATAAGAGTCATCGAATACCAATTAGAAACAAAAGATCTCAATTGTTAAGGTTAGCTCTTAGTCCAAATCCAAAAATCAAATCTAGAAAAATGCCTGAAAATTTGAAATGACAATTGAAATCTGGTAGCCAAACTTGTACGACAGTCTGTTACCTCTCGTACAAGAATCTGGAAACTCGTATGATAGTGGGTGTCTTCCCACATGATAATGTAGCTCCCAAATGACAATGTGTAAGTTATGATATGAGCCTCAAAAATCTCAACTATCGTATGACAGTCAGGGGGTCTTGGTACGACTTTCTGACAAAAGTCATACAAAAAATATACGGACAGAATCTGAAAATCATAGAAATGGTAGAAAATGATAGAAAATTGAATGAAATGATTAGAATAGAAATGGAAATCCATTTTAGGGCCCCACGGTGGGTGCTAGAAATGTGTGTGTGAAAATTATACCTAGCTGTGGACACAACACTTCAGTAAAATATTAGAGGTTAGCAAAATCAAAATCTACAGATAATTGAAACTAAGCTAACCAAGTGATTTACTGCCTTCTAGTAGGTGTGAGTATAATGTTCTTAGATTGAAATCGAGATCAATGACAATGCAACACCTAAATGAAGGATTTGAATGCAAAAGAATGAAAAACTATATGAATGCAGATTAATCTATTTTTTTGGATTTTGTATGCAATTTGAATGAAAAATTTGTATGAAGCTAATCTAAATGAAATTGAAATGATATGCATATTTAAACTAGGAATGATATGAATGAATGCTATGATATGCTATGAAAAGCTATGAAAAGCTATGAATACTTATGACCAACTATGAAAAATATCACAAATCACATGTCGCAAGTGCGCGATCCTTCAGCTGCAAATTCGCCAGAGTAATTGTGCAAATTCAAGAGTGGTTAATTTTGAAGAACTAAGCCTTGATTTTATAGAAATTTAGGGCTTGAGGATGCATTCAGAAAAACTATAAATCACTCTTGATAAACTCAGGTTGATTTTCGAGTCAACAAGAAATTAGAAACAGATCAACTCACAAAATCATGCAAAATCATGCAAGAATGACTTTTTAACTCAAATCAGAAGTTTAGATCAACTTTCAACTCAAAATAGATGTTGAGTTTCCAAAAGATAACAACTTGAATTGATTTTCTGATTTGAAGTTTAACTGCTCTTTGAATGTGCATAATAATTATGAATTAATTAAATAAATAAAGTGATTTATGTTCAACTTAACTAATTTTTGAAATAAAACAACTGATTTATGGGTTAATCAATTATTAAATCAAACTTTTATTCAAAAACTATATTATTAAATATTGACAACTGACATTAATTAATTAAATAAGAATTTAATCAATTAGTCATAAGATTTTTGATTTATTGTCAAAATTAAATAATACAATTTAGGAATAAATTTTAATTAAATAATTAAGTGGCAATATTAAATCTGATTAATTAAATATTCAAAATATTCAATTAATCAAACTTTAGGATAAATAGGATTTATCGCCAAATAATTATTCAATTAAAGATAATTATGATAAATTAGGAATATTCAAGGAATATTCCCCAATGTAGAATTAAGATAATCAATTAAGTTTTTGATAAACTGATGTGCAAATGTGCCTTAGGTTAGGACTTTGATGTCAATTTTGATTTATTTGTAGATGTAGAAGGTTAATGAACCTATAGCCCATTTTTGGGGTATTACAACTGCCACCTTGCTCTTTTGGAAACTCTTTGCTTGTGTTGCATTAATGCTTCTCTGCTGGAACTTGTTGAAAGATCAAGTTAAGCATTCAGTGAATGAATACACTTTACTTGGTCAAGACAATAGTTTCTATTTTGATGCGCTATACTTCAAAGGTTAGGATAAAGACATTCATGGCAATAAACACCAAAATACGTATGATCATTTACATTCAAATAACTATTTTACTTATTAAAAACATAACCATAACTTCAAAGAAAGTAATATAGTATATCTATCCAAGTGTAGCATATTAAGTATGTTTAAACCATGATAGCAGTCTAGTGGTAGCATGCCATATAATAACATGACTGAGTATAAAAGTCTTGAAGAAAATGTATCATAACAGGGAAAAAGACCCAACAAATACTATCCTAGGGTGTCTAAAGTATGGCATTAATATGCCTCATCATTGCCCCCTACGGAGACTAGTACCAAACTTTAGGTACTCAAACATTTTCTAATTTTTGCAAGCACCCTGAGGTCTGCTTCCTGTGTCCCTCCAATCATTGAGCTTCCCACTCGCCAGTAGAAACTATTTTTCATTCTATCTTTATGCATTGACTCATCTCCAAGTCCTTATTGATCTCATTATCCATGCAACTGTACAGTGGACATAAAAGAAGAGGAGGTTGGAAGGTAAGGGGTAACCACCTCTTTGATTGCATTTTTCATCCCAACTCTATGTACCATTGGACCCACTACATGGCAGATCAAAAGTCAATGTGACTATGGGCTTTTTCCTTCTTTAAGGCCATAATTAACCTTGCCCATCTTTGTTGTAGTCCTTCTACTGCTCTGTGCCCTTTTGCCAATGATAACCTTTCAAATTCTGTGAACACCTGTTCCTTGTTTTCCAGTATTCTCCTTTTGTGTGTAGACTTGTTGAATCCATAAACAATTTCCAACTAATTACAATAGAGACTTCTGGGTGAGCTACTCTTAGGACATAGGGGAAGTATAATAGTTTGTTCAATCTCCTTGTATCTGTTCAACTTCTCCCTGTAGTTGATCTCATTTCTTACCTAGGATAGTAAAGAGGACAAGTGAATATCACCCACAAATAATAGGGGATTCCAGTCAGTGTTAGATGGAATGACACGATTGTGCATGTACAATTCACATAGAAGATTCTTGATAAAATATGGTGATGTCTCATATGTAACCACAAAGTTTTGAGGTGTACTTGTATTAGTGCTTAGATCTCTAAGAATCCTCATCAACTTAAACATTAAAAATTGTTCCTTTAAACATAGGGCATAAACCCTAGGAGGTGGCCTACATTTAATTATTTTAGGAACTAATTCTGTGACCTAATCCAACTTTTCTTGTAGTATTTGAATTTCTCACTTTTGCATTCCTATTTCCTTTTTCAATTTATCTCTTTCCAACTCCCACATGGATTTTTCATACTAAACTTGTGTAAATTAATCAATAGACAGGGAGTGTATTGTTACCTTTTCTTGATTTCTTGGTGGAATTGGGTGTACTGTCATTGCCTCTTAATTTTCCTATTTTCCTTTCTCTGGTATTATTGCCTCTTGATTTTTTGGTGGAACTTGTGCCGATGTTGTCAAAATGTCATCTATTTGAACATTTCCTGGATGGGAAGAAGATACATCAGAGATTTTTTTTCTCTATTTCTTTGTGTTCTGTTACCTGGCCTGAAATAGTGGTTGCAGGATCTTCCTCCATTATATCATGAAACCCCATGAATGAGCTACCTACTTTTGGTTGTACATCCATGGGTTCCTCAATAGGAACATCATGGGTAGAGCTAGTCATTATAGGAGAGTCCTCCGTTTGTTTCATGTTTAGACAAAAATTGCATCGTAGTGGTGTGTCAGCTAATGTTGCAGGACATTTCTATGGGATCTTTCTCTTTGTAGCAGACGTGGCTACAGGAGGAACATGGGCATCACCCATATTATATTCAATCATTTTTCCTTTCCCTTTCTCCTTATTCAAGGCATCCCGTGGACTATGGGATTCTTTAGAAACCTCAGTTTTACCACCCTCCAAATTAGGGTTTGGATCATTTGTTGCCACATTTTCTTTGTGAATTTTTGAGGTAGAAGGGTTTTCCTGAGCCTTCTCTAGAATATAAGGCTCCACATTATCAGGAATATTTTCCTACTCTCCTTTATTTTTAGGTTGTGGCCATGTAGGCTATGGCCCATCACCATGTAACTACACATGAGGTGCTACAAGGTACTCATCCTAGGTCATAGGAGAGGTATCATGCAGAGCTCTTTCTACCATGAGATTTATTATACCATGATGGGTGACAACATTTTGTTTTCCCTTCCTAACCTCTTCAGAACTAAAATTCAACAATGAATACAGGATATTGGGAATATTTACCAAGTAGCCATGCTGTAAATGACTCAAAAGCTTGAAATGAATGGTATGCAGTAAAGAAAACCACCATTCACAGGTAATATACCTTATGATGTGAACTTCTAGTTGAGGGTACTCACCAGGAAGAGATGTTCATCTAGCACCTTGTTTGTTGTATTCTAATGCAGTGTCTGCTAGAAAAGAAAATTCTTCTTGAGCTTTGCAAACATCGTGACTATGTGGAAAGGCTTCACCTATGGTAGGAAGTCTGAAATGTTCTGCAATTTGCACCTCTGAAGCCTTTACTCTTAATCCCTTTACATAAGCTACCCCATTTCTATATGCCCGCATGAATTCCAATGCAATGGCCTCATTGTGACCACTCAACCTTATAGAATATGTGAGCCATCCTACACAGTTAAACATCTAAACAATGGCTTGATCTTGCAATAACGATGCATGATTAGCCAACTCATAGCGTATAGGTTGTCCACCCATTCTATTTGCTTGAGAGATTCTGCAACCTTAATTCTTTTACTTCCAATGAATTCCCTATCAACTCCTCCTACTCTCCATACTACCCAGTATTCAACTGCACCAGGGTTTGGTGATTATCAGGAAAAGACTATCCTGGCTCGCTCAATGGGTATTTTAGGTGAAATGGTAGAGGAATTTAGAATTTTTTTTAGGAAAAGCTGAAGCTAGAATTTTGGATTTTAAAACTTAAGGCTACAAAGAATTTTGTATACAGAGGCTGTTAAATCAATGACTGTGCAGTACATCCTTGGAAGTTAATAATGGTGAATAATGGTGATCTTAAGTGAGGATATTTACTACATCACACACTAAACTGACTACCCCGTACAAAAAATAATGCAAGTGTCCTCACATGCATGGTTTAGAAGTATAACAGTACTTGGATAAATTACTAAATTAATTGCAATGCTAGTTATAATAATGTTAAAGAAAGTAAAGAGCATTTGAAATAATAAATGAATGCATACCTAGAATATAATAACCATAAATATTGAAATCTGAAAAGATTAAGTGATATGTGCCAAACAAAAAGTAGCACATTACGTGATGATGATGCGACAAATGAATATATATGGTAGATAAATTTGATGAGTTGTGATGTGATGGATGCTTTATTATGGAAAGAGATATTTTTGTGTGAAATGAAAACTTTATTATGACTGCATATGTGCAAGCAATGACTAGAGGAAGTTGTTGGCTATAGGAGAGTCTTCATCTATAGGAGGTTCCTTGGTTGTAGGAAAAGCTTTTGCTAGAGGAGGTCTGTCGACTGCATGAGATTCATCAACTGCATGATCCTTATCGGCTACAGGGGGTTCAACTACGGTAGAAGAAATCTCAAACTTTTGTAGGAAGTTAACCTTTGTTTCTAGCTTATGGTACAGACAAAGTCTGTGGCTATTTACTAGCAACTTGAAATGTATGGGGTCGATGGTTGATAACTAAACCACACCATTAGCATATACATGTTCAATTTCATAAGTACCAAGTCATCTTGTAGTAAGCTTACCTTGTGTCTCTTGATATCAAGAGTCGTACAAGAGGGCCCAATCACCAGGAGTAAACCATTTTTTGAGGTTATGTGAGTCATGCCACTTTTTGCATTGTATCTAGATCATCTCAATTTGCTACAAGACTACCTTTCATGTTTCATCCAGATGGTTAAGCTGTAGGATCTTGTTGCATTGCATTGTTGGAAGATCAATGTTTAGCTGTAATGCTATTCTCAAGGTCTTATGCTCAAATTCTATAGGCATTACAATGTTCTTTCCATAAACCAATTCAAAAGGTGTGAAATTGGTTGTTTTCTTCCATGTTGTCCTATATGCCCAAACTACCTCTTGTAACCTCGTGCTCCAGTCCTTTTTATGTAATTGCACTATTTTTGTAAGGATGGCTTCCATCTCTTTGTTTGTGATTTCTTCCTTCCCATTTTCCTGTGGGTGATATGGACTTGATTTCCTATGGCAAATATTATAATCATTCATTAGGGCAGTGATTAGTGTTGATGTGAATTGAGCACCCTAATTAGTAACTAGTTCTCTTGGTACACCATATCGTGTGAATATTTCTTCATATAAGAATTCAGCCACCTTATTATCCCGAGAATGTTTCATGGCTTGTACCTCAACCCATTTTGTTATGTAGTCTGTACACACAAGAATATATGAATTGTCATTTGATGAAGGGATGATGGGTCTGACAAAATCTAACCCCCATTTATCAAATAGAGTGACTACCACTTGAGGAAAGAGAGGCATTTCATCGGACTTTGTTGGTTTGCCCATCCTTTGGCATTGATCACATTTCCTTGTGTAGTTGATGAAATCTTTATGGAGGGTTGGCCAATAGTATCCAGTGTTCAATATCTTCCTTACTATTCTTTTGGCTACAAAATGCCCTCCATAAGGCTTATCGTGATAAGCATGGAGGATGTCATAGGTTTCATCCTCCCTAACACACCTTGTCAATATTTGATCAGGTCCATTATAGAATAGACAATCAACAATCCATGAAAAGTTTAAAGTCTTTTCTATGAGGAGTCTCTTTTCTTTTGGTGAGAAATAGGGAGGTACCTTTTGAGAAACTAAGTATTTAGCAATATTCACATACCAGGGGGTTTTGGCTGAAATGGAGAACATGTAATCATCAAGGAAGCTATCATCAATGATTTGTGCTTCATCTGCATTCTACAATTGTGAGAGGAAGTCTGCAACCACATTTGACTTGCTTGGCTTATCCACTATTGTGATATCAAATTTATGTAATAGTAGAAGCCATTAGGCTAATCTTCCTGTGATCGCAGGCTTATTAGCAAGATACTTAATGGATGCATGATTAGTATGCACAAATATTTGGTAGCCTGTGATGTAGTGGTGGAATTTTTTTAGAGCATAAATAATGGCCAAAAGATCCTTCTCTGTGATTGTGTAATTCAATTCCACTCCTTGCAGATTTTTGCTAATGAAATATATTGCATGTTCTACCATACCTTCTTTCTATCCTAGTATAGCTCCTATTGCATGATCTAAGGCATTTGTATGAATGTGGAATGGAAGTGCCTAGTTATGATCCCATAAAATAGGAGCTTGAGTAAGAACTAACTTTAGCTACAGGAAGGCTTTATCACAACTGGGTGTCCATATGAATTATGAACCCTTGGTGAGCAGAGAATGAAGGGGACTGGCCATTTTGTTAAAGTCTTTGATAAATCTTCTTTAATAACCAGTGTGTCCAAGAAAGCTTTAGACATCTTTTTGCTTGGTTGGTGTTGGAAGATTTTGAATAACTTCAATTTTAGCTGGGTCCACTTGGATTCTAGTAGAAGATATATAGTGGCCAAGCACTATCCCTTCTTGCATCATCATGAAGCACTTTTCATTGTTCAGAGACAGGTTGTGTTCTTCACACATTTTTAGAACTTTGTCTAGGTTTTTTAGAGCTTCCTAATAACTTTTTCCATATGTTGTAAAGTCATCCATATAGATCTCCATATAGTCATGAGAGATATCAACAAAAATGCTGATAACTTCTCTTTGGAATGTTGCTAGGGCATTACAGAGACCAAATGGAAAAACTGAACAGGAAAAAGTTCCCCATGGGTAGGTGAATGTAGTCTTTTCCTGATCCTCTAGAAAAATTTGAATTTGATTGTATCCACTATACATATAGGAAGGAAAAACACTTTTTTCCTACTAAGGAGTCTACACTAGTACATTTGACCCACTTTTTAGACCATCATTTATGATTAAGCTATAAAATGATTTTTCATGGTCAGTTTATAGAAGGAAAAATTTGGTTTTTTAAAAAATCTATTCCCGTGTTGGTCAAAATTACGACCCTAAAAAGTGGATGGAATTCCGACCAACACGGGAATAGAAGTAAAAAAAAAATCACATTTCTTTCATATATCTTGCACAACTATCGATACATTTCATTTTATTTCATTTTGTCATAGTTCACGACCAAAGGAGAGCTAGTGCTGAAGGAGGTGGTATAAGGTGGGAAGCTGCACTACGTCGACACCACACACACCTATATGCAAGTAAGTTCAAACCAGTGGTAACATTGGATACAAAAGTGTGGACCGGTGAGCAATAAAATCTTCATTTTCTACTATTTCATTTATCTTTGGAGTCTTCTATTGCTTGGTTTGGTGTGTTAATGAGTTAGTAGGTTTAACTTGTTCCATTTCAAACCATTTTTGAATGAACTCTACTTTACTTTGAAAATATGTACGCTTGGTGTTAATTCTTATGTTTATCCGGCTGTAACAGTCTTAAGTTTTTATTAATATATGGCAATCCCATGAACTCTAAGGGCCAAAAATTCATGAAATGTGGTAAAGTAACATGTACCATAGTCTATTGACAAAGGAATTGTAGGAATATTATAGATATTGGATGATCATCTGAGAATAGTGAAGTGAACTTAGTGGAAATGGTGGCTAAAGTATAGCAGTAGCCATTTGGCTCGAACAAGGGGTCTATCTGAGGGTTTGAATCCTCTTAGATTGGTTGTATAATGGTGAATAAAGTGTTTGTTAGGCCTAGAAGTGATTGGAAACAACACATTTTAGAAGCCCTAGAAATAAGCATTTGGAGAGACAAATTTGGGGATTTCAGTGTTGCAGGGAGTTTGGGATTAATTCCTCTTAGATTTGATCATTTGGGAACACAAAATGACACTGTCCAGGAGTTGTGGTCTTGGGGATGCATGAAACTACTAGTTTCTTTGTAAATCCACCACTTTTTTAAGTGCATTTGTAGGGGTACAATCCGAGAACTCTATATTATTCCAAAACAATAATTGTTAAACCTTTGATATATTGAAGTAGGGGTGTTTGGATCAATATTTTTTTCTCTAAATGTTTTTTTCTCCAACCCATTTTCAAATCCATAATCCTAGTCCTCCAGTTCCTCTAGTGCATCACCCAAATCCCCATATTATTTCTAATCCAATGTAATCCACTCTCCCAAAGTTGATGAGTCATGTCATATCAATCCCTCATGTGAAACCACTAGTGATAAGGCCCATCCACCTCCCACACCCATCATGCATCTTCCATCACCAAAACCTATTATTCTTCTTCCATCTACCCCACTTATTGATCCTCTTCCATCTCCTCACATCATTGAATCTATTCCATCCATTGAATCCATCCAATTCCCATCCTGATTATAGAATCCTCCATCCTTCCAACCACTCCACCTAAAGATTGCATCCATACACCCCCCATCCCACCATCCAAACCCATCCACTCATGTCAAGATCTTGTCCAAAATCATGTTAAAATATCCATTGACCTAAATCAAGATCCTTCCCTCTCGCTTCCTTCATTACATAATCACTTTTGGAGTATATTCTAAAGTCCTTGAATCCAAGAAAATGTAAGTCAATAACACCAAATATATCACTTAGAAGTCTTGTGAAGAGTCTTGGTGATTTTAAGCCTTTTGAAGCACTTTAGAAATATTGAATACATCATTTCTTTCCAAATATTTGTTAAAGAAATGATGTATTCAATATTTATAAAGTGCTTCAAAAGGGCACTTAAACTCATCGAGACTCTTCAAAAGACTTCTAATGTTTGTAAGCTATACTTGAAAAAAATGCAAGTTTGTTGTAATATCTTGGTAGTGATGTTGCAGTTACTATTTTACCTTGTTAACACCAAATTAAAAACTTGGAATGAAGGTTTCATATTCAAAAACATTAGTAGTGCAATAGAAATTTAATTTAAAATTTGGAAGACAAATAATACAAGGCAAGGCCAATAATTGGTGCTGTCTAGTGCACCATTTCTTGTGTCCTTCACCTAGGACAGTCACTGTTCCTTGCCTCCTTTCACCTTCCCTACATAAACACTTATAGGCCTAGGTAATACAAGGCAAGGATTCTCCCACAAGTCACATTAAACATATAAAGTGGGAGAGCCTAGGAAATAATTGGTTCTTCAAGACAAAGATTGTTTGCACGCCAAGCACTGTATAGGAACAATCAATAAAAGGACTGAAATTCTTTGAATTTAAGACTTCAAAACAATATAATAAATACATGGAATGATAAAAAATTATAATACCAATCAATGAATTCTTTTCCTATCAATGTTTCATTGAATAGAGAGTTTAACAATATAAACATCAGACTGTGTCTTCACGAGCAGAGAAGTGACTGTTTGTAAAGAATTAAAAGTTTATTGCTTGGTAGTTCATTACATTGTCTTCTTCGACCATATACACCTCCCCACAACTTATAAGACTCCTCTCCCATAAAACTCACTTACAAAACTGACCAAAATACCCTTACAAACTAATTTTCAACTTCTTCTTAACCTGCACAGTCAGTTATATGACTGTTACAGTTAGTTATTCATTTGCATTGTTGTCTAGTTGACAACTAGTTGTCAACTTTGACCACTTTAATCTTTCTTGCATCATCTTTAACCTTTCAAAAGATTTTAGGTTCCTATCCTAATCCCCTAAACTCCCTAAACATCTACTAAACCCTCATTTAGCCCTTTACGCCATAATTGCATAAAAATGCAATTTTACATCTTTTTGGAATCTTTGCACTTTGACTTGCAATTACATGATAATAATGGCATCAATGGCCATATAAAAACCTTAGATATACCTATAGGTCCTTGACCCTTAAATAAATCCTTGGATCACTCAAGTGACCCCAAGGTTACAACTAGCCCATCCAATGCCATTTAATGGCTTACAATGCATTATTTGTGATCCTAAACCCAAATTACAACCCCAAGACTGGTTCTAACACCTACCCCTACATCCATATAGACATTTTAAACCATCAAATATCCCCTCTCTTCATCAGCTATCTCTCCACCCCCATTGGTGTTTAGCTAGTGCACCCTTCACTGGGACTTCACCAGGCTTGCCACTGCTCCCTCATCATCTGGCTCCCTTCCCTGCATCCAAAACCATATATAATAAAAGGAATACACAAAGCCATCTCCCAAAAAACTAAAGT
The DNA here is from genome assembly GCA_027943335.1 of Chamaecyparis obtusa. Classification (NCBI taxonomy): domain Eukaryota; kingdom Viridiplantae; phylum Streptophyta; class Pinopsida; order Cupressales; family Cupressaceae; genus Chamaecyparis; species Chamaecyparis obtusa. Next base: position 304,647 of record BSBK01003442.1, read on the forward strand.
GGTTTCATGGGTGGGAGTTCCTATTGGGACTAAATGCAACATGGGTTTTGAGTACCATGTTAAAATTTCACAGTTTGAAGCCCTTTAAGTGGTTTTCATGCATATGTACCCGACTGTCATTTTGAAGCCTATGAGGTGTTCCAGGTGTTTAACACACTCCATTAAGTATGTTCATGCATTCCACGATGTTATTTTGTCATCCTAAATCATTCGGTGAAGTCCCTTTTTGAGCAAGTGTCAAGTTGCACAATTCTGCCTAAGTGTCAAATAGAGTACAGTAGCCCAGTTTGCCTTTGAATATCTTGCGTCCAAAAATGTTTCATGACGTGCCACTTTGAGGATGTTTAGTATGCATATCAAAGAACCTATGTTCTAATTTTCAAGTCATTTTGAATCGGTTTGATTAGGTTTCAAACCTCTCAAAGTTGGTAGTTTGTTGTTGTCATGCACTTGTATAATTGTTCAGAATTCTAGAAGGGCCTATTTGACCAGTCATATCTTTGACCTAGTTGACCCTATTGAGAAATTTCCTTTTGCATCATATTCTAGGGGTCAAATACTTCCTATGTTTCAATTTTGAGGTCATGACGAATCTGTTTGCTCATTTTGCAAATGCGATTCCAAGTACAACTTTTGTTGTTTTACAAGTTGTGAAATGTGCTGATTGATCAGTACCCCTGTTCATGATGTTGTAACTTTTGATCCATGATTGATGAGCCTAAATAGGTTGTACCATTTTTTTCTACTCTAAAATTACTACAAGTATGCCAAGTTAGAAGTCTTGACAAATCTTTTAGCATACTTTCCCAGGGTCATTCCGTATGCACAAATCACTATTTTTCTATGTTTTCCAGTTTGCAATTCTGAGAGCCTATCTTTGCCTGATTGCCAAATGCACCCTGCTATTCGTCATGAGCCCTAATTATGGAATTGTACTCTCTGTATGACAAAGAATCAATGCTCGAGTTTATGGTCTTTGAAATTTTTGTTTCGTCAGTTTTAAAAGCTAGTTCTGGAGGCAACTTTAGTCATTCTGGTAGTACGGACAAGAAATGTTCCTAAGTGGCAATGTTTGGTTATGGATATCTTTGGGCTCGAATCTTTTGAGAAGTTCTCATTTGGCTAACACATTGTAGTGTTGGGAATGAAGGTGTGCTCCGAATGGTGTGTTCATGTTAGGCCTTTTGGTCAGTTTTCCGCTCCCAGGTGCCAGTTGGTGTTATCTGGTAATTGTGCAAAGTTGTGAAAATGAATGATGTGACTAAATTTTCAATCCACTATGATTTTTTTTCATTGCATAATTGCATCCTGAGTGAATTGGAGATAAGATAAGAATGAGAAGGATGTTGATTTTCAAGTCAAATTCCCTAGTTGTTCCCATTAAATGTGGAAATGATGGTATTGTGTGCATTCTCTAGGTTTTCATGTTTTATTAAAGTGATGTGTGCACTTGTATGTATCCATGGAATTTGTATACCGGTGCTTCTATTTATCTCCTTTCCAGCGGTGATATGTTCTTCCATTTTGAACTTGCCATAGAGGTGACTGTGCATTCTCTTTTAAATACTGGAATTTCCCGAAGTGTGTTGTGCCATTTTTAAAAATGTGTTGGCATATGTCTAAAAGGGGCTATGGTATGAGTTGTTATCACCCCACTACATTTTGTACTTCTGTGGTCAATCATGAGTCTCGTATTTATTAAGTGACACCCCAACATGTATAGAAAATATATGATGTATGAAGCAAGTTAAGGTATAGACAATGGGTGCACACTTAGCATGCGAGAAGTACACCATATAAAAAAAGGGGGAATTGCATGCTCACATTCCTAAGATTGGTAGCAAACCTTTTGTAGTGGATGCTAACTAATTATGCAAAAATCGTTACAAGACAACATGAGAAACCAAAATGGTGTGTGGAATTTGCATGACATGCATGCTGTTGTTGATATTTGCAAGTCACGTCCTAGCATATGTGGCTGCCAGTCTAAGATATAGGTGAGCTTATGAAATAAAAGAATGCCCAATGCTAAGCAAGATAAGTCAATTGTTTTTAAGAGCCAATGCAAATGGAAAGGGACTAGTGTGAGGAGTGAAGGTAGAAGGCCTCACACAATGTTAATGAGGTTATTTAGAAAATGGAATGGAGGCTTGCGTAGAAGGAGTGTGCTTGCGACAATCAAGATGGAGCAACCAAATGCCAAGTGGCCTGCCTGCGAAAAGGGAAGTAGGGATGTGAGTTGTTAAAGGCCCGCATAAGGTGAGTAGACGGCCTCACACATCAAACATAGGGAGGCCATCTTTAACATGAGTGACTAGAGGCTGCCAGCACAAACAAAGGGGAACCTCTCACATCAAAGGTTGATGCTCATGAAAATAGCCAACAGAGGGAGCCAACATGTGCGCACCATGTGTGTACACTATTTTGGTGTGCACCATATTAAGTTTTGAAATGTTGTATAAGAGAGGGCTCACGCATGGTATAGTGCAACCAACATGAGTCAAATATGAATAATTACCAGCATTTTAAAGATAAGGATGCTTCACTCTTTGAATAGGGCAACGCACCCATGCAATGAAGATAGGAGCCTTTTGTGCTATGTATACTACTATTTGGCCAGGATTTTAGGAGATATAGGTGCATAGGGTATAAGCACTGGTGGTGGAATACCAACTCCTAACTGGGATGCTCTTGCTAACCTGGATGCTATAGGAGGGGTGGTGAGAGCAGATGTTGTACTTTGAATTATAGAACAACTTACTGCTAAAGCATCAAATGCTGATGTTGAAGTTCATGCTTGCTGTGTTGCCGCATTAAATGGCCTGGCATGTGATTGATGCCCTATGCTAGGTTGAAGAAGAACTTCATACACCAAACGAAGGAAGTTGGAGATGTGAATGTCTACACAGAGGTTGTGCAAAGGAAGGCACGTGAGTTGGAAGCTCACATGAATGGAAGAAAAGCGTACACAATGCAAGAGAAGACTCATGCAAAGATTGATGCCAGCTGTAAACAAATATGGGGCCTGCATACAACGAAGTAGGGTTGTGTGTGAGGTAAGTCTGGGCATTGCAAAATGGACTGGCCATGATGTGTGAGCTGCTAGGAGGAGTTGTCACTGGTTTCTGTTCAGTAACATTTGTCCCACGTTCATGCTGCTTTGTGTCTATAATGCATTTATAAGAAACAATGCCCAGATTTAATGTAAAGATGAGAAAAGGGGAGGCTTGTGTGGATGCCTCAGCCTTGTGGGCCTGCTTTGGGGTGCATGTGCTTGCTGGGCACCATAATGAAATTTTGAGTGGCATTTAAAAATAGTTAAAACTAATATCCCACATTGACCCCGAAGTTGCACTTTGAAGTGTTTATAAGAAAAAGCCCTTACAATGAAGGTAGATCAAATGGAGGAGGCTCTACTCATGCAAGCTTGTGCACCCACCTTGATTTTTGTGCCCAGACCTACTAATAAGGTAATTTTGTAGGAATGGATGCGCGACGGTGATTGGATGAAGATGACATGTGGCACTTGGTTGCAAATTTTTTGAATAAACTGGTGATTAGTCAGACATTGAGCGACTTGGAGGTAACTGTAGTCGCGAGATCTCATGATGTCTGGCAATCAGAGGCAAAAATCTAGAGAACATGAGATTACCTTGGTCACTGGTTCTCCCAATTCTGGTGGTTAGTGAGGATTAATTCAGAGAACAAGAGAACACTCATTCGCCAGTTCTCTAGATCCTGACAGTCAAGGCAGATGCATTCAGAGAATTGGAGAATGGGCTCAGTTGCCCATTCTCCAAATATTAACCATGGTCAAAGGAAAATTTTGAGAATTAGAGAGTAGACTATTTTGCCAGTTCTCCAGAAGTAACTGTAGTTAGAGACATCATTTGGAGATTCTAAGAATGCATATGGTCGCTAGTTCTCCAAATGAGGGGGTTAGCCTATGGTCAAGTCCGAGCAATGAATAAGATGATGACAAGTGGTGATTCCTAGTGCCTTTTGAGGTAAAATGCAGAAAATGATATAAAATGACAGATTTAAAAGAATCTGAGAATTTGACATAGTTTGGACTATAGGCTAATATTCAAAAATTTAAATGCCATAGCCTGTTCACGGAAAAGGGTCCTGGAAGTTCATTTTTTGATGAAACATATAAGTGTTATATGTCGCCAGAAAGGTCTCAGAATGAGGAATCTAATGGTGATGAGTATTTTCAATTTCAGTGATGTGTGTAAGAGTAGTTTGGGTTTCAAATTCTGAGGACAGGAATTAGAATCAGATCAATTTGAGAAATGATTGCAGAAAGAGGTTGCAAATTTGGAGGGAAAAAAGGATTGTAAAGGTGGAATCAGTTGCAGATATTTTTGGGGACAGACAGGTGTCAGTGATTGGAGGGTTTTTTCCTTTCTCCTATATCTGGTTTTTTCTCCATTGTAAGAAGGATAGTGAATTCACAGCTGCTGAAGCAGACTTCATTTTTGTCTAGTTTTGAGGCTTCGATCTATTTTGAATGTATTGAAGTAGAAAGATATTAATAACATATAGTGGAATCTCCTATTTCAGATCTATGATGTCTTTTTATACTTTCATTCATGCTCTTGTACGTTTAGTTTGTAAGACATTCTGAATGTGCTGGTTACAAGGTAACTGTGCAATTACTTGTGAGTTTCCTTCAAGGAAGGAGTCAGTCTTGTGAGTAATCCCAGAGGGCTAGGTATTAGTATGAGAATTTGATACTTGGGTGTGAGAGTGAGCAGATAGTTTGTAAGGCACTCTATCCGGGATTGTATTTGTTTTCTTATTAATTGTTTTTCTATGGATTTGCATCTCATTGGACTCTTTGCTCAGGATTAGGCACTGGTCTAAGTTCTGATAAGTAGTTCTCATCATCAATCTTTTAAAATCAAGTCATTTTCCATTTCCTATTTAAAAGCATGAATGTTTAGAATCTATACTGAATAGTACAGACATTGTTGGTAATCCATTGAAGAATTGAATCCAATCGGTTAGATTGCCTGAGTTTTAAACTCGAAGAGAAGAAGGGTGACTACCCTTGTCACATTTGCCATTTTTTTGCAATGATTGTTTACTTTTGTTAATATCATAGATTGAATTTCTAAGCTCTGCATTAGTTGCAACAAAAGACATTGGTAGATCATTGTGAGAACCCCTAATCCACTATAGGATTTCATTGTGAAGTAGTGAGTCTGAAAATAGGTACACCCACCTAGGTCTGTGGAGCCCAAAGTGAAGGAGAATTAAATCCTTGTTAATTATCCTTTTCCCTGTAAGAATCTAGAATTGGGAGTCTAAGAGTCAAGCTTAAATAGCTATAGAGATTCTACATGAAAAAGAGCTAACAGTTCCTTTACATGATAGAGGGTTACAACCCTCAATCCGCTGACTATACCCTCAAACAAAAAAACTAGTCACTGTCACCACACCAGTCAATTCCTTGCCGTTATTTTTGACAAAAATAATGAAATGATAACATAAAAACATAAAACTAATGCAAAGAAAATTTTCTACATCCAAGCCAAGAAAATATCATGCTCCAATCAAACACAATAATTTTACTGTTGTCTAACTATACCCGCAGGCCAATGGATTACAAAGTTTGTAGAGAAATTTGATTTTTATTAAAAAAAAACTTATTACATTTTCAATGGTTTCAATCCAACCATTCTCCACACCCTTCTCACATGGAACCCCATCCAAAATAGACACTAACTCTCCAAATACCTGACAACAACCAACCAACTATTTCTAACTGTCATTTTAACAGTCTAAAACTGATTGTCACTAACAAAACACAAGATTGTTTTCAAGTTGACAACAAAAGTTGTCAACTCGACAACACAATACCTATTGCCCATTCTAAAGACTTATAAAAGGTTTAAAGAAACCCTTTGAAAACCAACTAACCTATAACCCCCTTCATGAGCCTCTTAGGCTTATATTGCCAAAATAGGCAATTTACAAGTTTTTGCACTTTTAGTACTTTTAACAATATTTAAAGGCTCTAAAGTCCTTATTACATATTTATAGACCCTTATAGGTCATTTCCACCATCCCCTAACCTAGGGTCAATCCATAGCCATTGCTAGTGACCCCTAGGTACCCTTTAGGCTTATTATCAAATATATATAATTCCTATTATCATATAAATAAATAAATATATTTTATAATAATATTGAAATAGGAATTATATATATTTGATAATAATATTGAAATAAGAATTACAAGTATGATAACTAGAAATGAGAGATCCAAGGTTACAAAATAACAAGGGTCATTACAATTGGCCATAATAAAAATATTATTGACCTTATAAGTCTTTGACATCATTGCATGACCATTATTGGACTATTACATCATCAAATGACCCTTGAGGGCCATGTTGTCTTCACCTCTACCCAAGGATCTATCAGTGACCCTAGTGCACTCCTTAGGTCCTGTCCTTGACCTTGGTGCTCTTGCACCATGAGTGGAAGGAGAGAAGTGGGGTGGGATGTGTAAGAGACCAAATTTGTAATGATTTGAATCAATAAATAAAAATCATCCTTGCAATAGTAAATCTCTACTTGTGGGTACAGTCTCTACAATAGTGAATTAAATTACTTATGGAAACATGTTCTTGAGTGAATAGTGATGTAAGATCATTGCCTTGTGTCAAAACCAAATAGATCAATGATCGATGTTTTTAGATTCTGAGAACACATATATTTAGTGGAGGCTATAAGAAGGGATATTTGTAAAGATTTTCTAGATCTCTAAAATTCTACAGAATATCTTCTTTATCGAGTTGAGGTGGGACAAAAGTAACATAGCTCTATGAAACCTTCACAAATATCCCTTCTTTGGCCTCCACTCATACCTCTTCTCAGAATCTGGAAAATTTTCAAAGAAATAGGTGATGAACATGCAGATTTTCATAAGCACTATTGGGAGCTGACCCAACAACACATGTACTATTTTGAAAATAATCACAAGTCCATTTTTTGCCGGGGTTAGTTCCCAGTAATGCTTGGTCAAATCTGCATGTTTGTCAAATGTAAATGGAATACCTTGTGCCCGACATACTTAAATGAAATACAAAAAGTAGTACCGAATGATGAATGCTCAATTGTTGTAATGGCAAAGCATCAGAACCGTCCATTTATAGAACTTGATTTTTCTATAGTCCTAATGATTTTTTTTTTTTTTCATCTTTTGTCCCTTTTTGATTTCCTATGTCTGTGCTTGGTGACAGGATTTTGAACATTGTTGACAAAGCGTGTTTCTTTTTTTGATTGTCATGGGGTTCCACATTGTTTGTTGCTCTTGATAAATTAGGCCTTGAATTTGAATTTTTGTTCACTATTTTATTTCAGCTTCATATTTCATTCATTTTTCATATACACATAGACTACACATGCTGATAAAAAGATGAGCTATTTGATTTAGGTTTACTGTTCATGATTGTAAATGGTCAATATTTTTGATGGTACTCCTTGGTGTATTTCATTTAAAAATAATCATGTTTCTATGGCTATGATAAATGTCCCTCTTTGTTGATAAAATTAGAGTTGAAAAAATGACTGTTCAACAACTGTATCTACCATTAGAGCCATTTCATTTGCACAGGTGATGAACATGTAGATTTGCATAAGCACTACTGGGAGCTTACCCTGAAACACATGTACTATTGTGAAATATCATCACAAGTCCATTTGTTGTAAGGTCTAGCTCCCAGTAATGCTTGGTCGACAAATCTGCATGTTTGTCACTTGTGCATATACCTTCTTTGATAGACTCTTATATGCACATGTACTATTGTGAACATGTAGATTTTCCTAAGCAGTACTGGGAGCTTACCCAACAACACATGTACACATGAAAATCATATCACAAGTCCACTTGCTGCTTGGTCAAATCTGCATGTTTATCGAATCTAAATGGAATACTTTGTGCTTGACATACTTAAATGGAATACACAATACCAAATGATGAATGCTCAATTGTTGTAATGACAAAGAATTAGAACCGTCCATTTCTAAAATTTGATTTTCTATAGTCTTAATGATTTTTCTATAGTCCTAATTATTTTGAAAATTGTTGACAAAGAGTGTTTCTTTTTGTGATTATAGTCTTGATGATTTTTCTATAGTCGCAATGATTTTTCTTATTTTTTATCTTTTGTCCCTTTTTGATTTCCTATGTCTGTGCTTCGTGACATGATTTTGTCACCTTCTTTTGATGGTATATTTGATTCACTCTATGTGGAATACTTTTTTGTTCACTATTTTATTTCAGCTTGATATTTATTTCATTTGTAAGGGCTTAAAGACTCAAAGATATCTAATCAAAACACCTGAGGCACATTGTAGGCAGCATGGTCACATTGAAGGGGGAAACAAATTTCACCCATTGGTATGTATTGTAATAATTTATAAAATACATAAGACATGATTTGATGATGACATCATGTTCATGGTTAATTTAAGGTCATCATTTTGATATAGGTCAACCACCCTGGGTTTCATGTTACGGACCATGACAATCTGGAGAATGTGGACTTTCCAAATGAGGGAACATGGAGGTGTGAATATAGAAGTAGAAGGTAATGATCCCATGGAAGAAGATCACGATGATCAAGAAGATCATGATGATCAAGATGATGATGATGATGATGATGATGATGATGATGATGCAGATGACCTTGATGTACCTATACTTGAGAAGATATATGAGCTCCTATAGGAAGGCTCCCAAGCAACTCTTCTTGTCATTGTATTGTTGTTGGTGAACTTGAAGGTTATGCATGGTTTATCTAACATAGCAATGACATGTATGTTAAGGTATGTCATCTTTTTTCATTTTTTTAGTCATAATTCCCTTACAGTTAAACAAAGGGTGTATCATGTAGAAATTAATATTCTTTATATTAACAAATTATATTTTGGGTCGTAGGTTGATAGGTGAGTGTTTGTTACCACCATAAAACATTCTATCTCACTTGTACTAAGAATTATCTTCCATTATGAAAGATATTGGAATGGAGTATCAAATAATACATGCATGTTCAAATGATCATATTATATATCATAAACAACATTAATTTGGAATAGAATGCCCTGATTGTCATATTAGTAGACATCAATAAGATTGAATAACAAAAAAGGTACCTCACAAGGTTCTTTAGTATATTCCCATTATTCCATGTCTGCAATGATTATTCAGGTGCAAGAGCTTGGCATAATTTATGGATTACCATGAATGCAATAGAAGTTGAGATGACATTATGTGAATGCCTATGGATGGTTTGGCATTTAAGGAAATAGAGGAAACTTTGCCACACTTTAAAGAAGAACCTCGTAATCTCAAGCTTTCACTGGAAGTGGACGGTGTCAATCCATTTGGAGAGATGAGATCTATTTACTCGGTGTGGCCTATTTTTGTTATCAACAATAACATTCCTCCTTGGATGTCCATAAAGAGGGAGCACATAATGTTGGCAATGATTGTTCCAGGTATTTTTTCATTTAATAGTCATTTAAATTAATTTATTATAAATAATCCATCAAAATGGTTATAATAATTATGTAATAGTTTTGTTCATTCAACTAGGTAAGTACCAAGTTAAAGATATCAATGTATATATTGAGCCCCTTATCGACGAGTTGATGGTGTTATGGAATGAGGTCACTATGTATGACATCTCTAGACCAATAGGACAAAGACAATTTCAGTTCCATGTAATGCTTGTATGGACAATACATGATGCCCTTGGGCTAACACATTTTTGTGGTATGTTCTCTTCTAAACACCTCTTTTTTGGTATGTTATAGTGCTAACACAAAATTAACATATTTAATCCAATTATACATGATCTTGTAGGTCTTCAGACAAAGGGAAAATTTGCATGTCCATTTTGTGGTCCAAAGATGAAATCTCATCATTCAAAAAGTTTAGGAAAGCACATGTTTGATGAGCATATACACTTTGTCCACATAAATCATAAGTATCAAATTACTGAAAAATATCTTTTCAATGGGAAATAAGAGACTACATCAAAGCCATGGAGAATGAAACCTCACCTATGGAAGTTGGAATACAATAAAATAAATCATCGAGGTAATGTCATTCCATCTGATGGTTTTTGTTTGAAATTTATATTTTGATATTGTGTTTTGTTTACTGATGATGTAATTGATGCTCGTGAAGGTCATTAAGACATTAATGACCAACTTCCAAAAGGACCAAAAATTTATCCTATGCAATTTAGTAGGATTCAATACTACGAGAAACTCCCAATCATGCATTTGTTTGATGCTATGCATATTTGAAAGAATGTAATAGAGACATTATGAAAAATATTGGATGGAAGGTGTGACAAAGACAAAATTATCAAAATTTGTAGTGACATTGAAGAATCCAACCATGCAATGAAAAATGTCGTTTGATCAAATAACAATGGAGACCAGATTGATACAAGTGCCCTTGGTTATTATCGAAGCAATAGAGAAATGCTATAAAATAAGTCATAAAAAAATATGATTTCCCATAGGATTTGCTGTGAGCATAAACAATCTCATATCAAAGAAAAGTGAATTTGGGCCAGGGATGAAAACACATGATTGGCATACATTTATTAAGGTAATTCATGTTATTTTGTATTCACTATATATTTGTATACTACATGTAGTTTTCATTGCATTATTTTATAAAATATTGATAAGATCATTTTACAAATATTGCAGTATGTTCTACCTCTATTTCTCCCACACCACTTTGACAATAGTGTCAAACAAGTTATATATGATCTTGGAAAATACATGAGGTGGTTGTCATCAAAAGAAATCAATAAAGAAGATATAAAATATTGGAAGAGAAAAATTCATCATCTTATGTGTGAAATGCAAAAGTGTCTACCTTCAACTTTTTTCAATGCACAAGAACACTACCTCATACATCAAGTTGATGAGATTGAATTGTGTGGGCCTATACAAACTAAGTCAATGTAGATGGTTGAGAGGGACTTAAAATTTTTTAAAGGCTTGGTTTGATAGAGAGCACACCTTGAGGGTTCTATGGTGGAGGGATATATGGTATACCAGACCATGGTGTACATTATATCTTCTTAAGTTTATAGTAAAGATCCATGTAGATCATTTTTGAGATCCCAAATCTATTAACAAATTCAAAGGGGAGTAATTGATGGGAAAAGGTAGATTGATGAAAGTGAGAGGTAAATATAAGATGTTATTGTAGTTAATTAATTCTTATAAATCTTCAATATAAGTTATTTGTAATTAGTCTATTTTTTCTTATACAGTTGGTCGAGAGTGGGATGCAATACATTTGTATATTGTGAACAATCTTGATTGGATGATGGTATGGATTGAATGATATCAACAAAATGGTTTCTCAATAACATGGGAAGGTGTTGCTTCATTGGTTAGAGAAGCTCATTGTAATGGAGATTCCAATATTATGCCAATGGTAATTGATCTAGCATATGGTTTAAGAGGTAGAGAGGTACGCAAAAATTTATTAATGATCATGACCCATATGTTTCATATCAACTCACAATGCAAATAATTTTCACACACTTGAAAAATTATAGGTCAAGCACCATAAAGCTATGTACTATCATGGCCACAAATTTTGCATAAAAAAGTTGGATGATACGAAGAAAACTTATGATTCTGGGATAACTGTAGTCTTCGAAGTCACTAATATATCATCTAGAAATGATATACATCCTCAACAATCTCCAAATTGATACTATGACATCTTGGATGATATAATTGAGTGCAAATTCAACTTCTTCAAATTAGTTCTATTCGTCATCAAATGGTACAAGCTACGATTGAATCAAAATGATCCTAATAAAACTGTTATTCAACATGATAATAGATTTACAATGATTAATACAAGGTTGTTTGAGCCAGTTGGAGATGAGCCCTATGTTCTTCCAAGCCAATGTGAGCAAGTGTTTTACTTAGAGGTTCCACATAAATAGGGTTGGTCATTTGTTAGACATGATCCAAGAGGAAGGCTGATAAAGTATAATGTTATGGAAGAAGAAGATATTGAAGATGATGAAGAAGAAGATGATGATGAAGAAGATGATGGTGGTGGTGGTGGTGGTGATGATGATGATGATGATGATGATAGTGGTGATGATGATGATGATGATGATGATGATGATGATGATGATGATGATGATGATGATGATGATGATGACGATGGTGATGATGATGAGATGGATGAAGAAGATGATCAATGACATGATTGAAATGTACAAGCTATGTGATTTAATTATTTATATATATTTATATTGATTAGTATATATATTAAATATTGATTTATTGATTTCAATTCTAATGATTACATATTTATTGTGTTCAATTCTAATGATTACAACATATATAATTTATAATTACCAATTTTTTTCTTATGATGCTCAATTAATTGTTGCTGATATGTATATATTTTATTTGATTATCACCCTTTCTGTAAATAGGCAATTGATTACAGACATTGTTATCCCTTCTGTTGACGATCTTGCATTTCATATATAAGGTAAAGGTAATTCATTTATGTTGTCTTCTACATTATTTGTGGCATACCTATCATGTAATTTTTAATTAACTTAAGATAAATGATTAACATATGCAAAAAATTTAACTCCTTTGGCGAGGATCTTTCACAATGACATGGATCAACAGGTATAAGTCAATAAATAGACATAATTTTTTTATATTTTTTTAATTTATCACTAAGCACATATGTTATAAATAGACATATTATATGATCATATAATGTGTCGAATAATTGATGTAGAAAGTTTGACAAGTTATATCCTTCTTGTTTATCCTTTTATATAATTCCTATTTTTGTGCCTTTCCTTCACTTTCAACTTACAATTTATATCTCCCACATATAGACAAAGAAGACCTATATGGGTCACGACTTTATTCAAGATTTGATTATTCTATATATATTATTTAATTATTATGAAAATTCTATTTGAAGTGGGGACATGACAATATCTCATTTGATAGATTGCAGGACCCACCAAATAGGTACTTGTTAGATCTATCTTCATCGAATAAGGGAAATGCGGGAATGGTAGATGAAAGTTCTACATGTAGTATGACTAAAATAGGGAGATCAACTAGAGGTCAAAAGATTAGAAAAAAATTCAATAAATGCATGCAATTTTTCCTTGCTAAAGGGGGGTCATGTTCTTATGATGATAAGACCAAAGGAAACATCAAGGTGCCCTTTTGGTACACACATCTTGAGAAAGAATGGGTACCCAATGAGATATCTCCAATTAACACTAATTTTTGTGTTAACGAGATGATATATCACATAGCTCCATCCTCATTACATGGTTTGGGCCTATTTTCTATGGATGGGATAGAGGTATGTTACAACAAAGTTGTTGAATTGCTGGAGTATGTCGGACCTTGTTACAATTACAATGATTGGATGTGGATTGTTCAATATAAAAAAAGTATGCGTAGGTATGCACTATTAACAAATTATATACAATGGAAAGAAAATGATCAAAGTAAAAGATTTTCTATGTACATTGAGGGAGACAAAAAGCAATAGGGAATATTACAGGTTTTATAAATAGTACTCAACCTTCCTCAACTAATAAGCAACCCAATTGCATATTTGAGGCGCTTGAGAGGAATCATGTTTTTGTATGTGTGACAAAATCAATAAGTGCAGGGGAAGAACTGCTAATAGATTAACATTTAAATCACATAGATATAAACAAAGTTACTATCATGAGGGTGGTAAGTACTATATACCATTTAAACTAACCTCAAGTTTATGACTCCAATATACCATTTTATTAATAAGTTTTTTTTGCTAAGTCTATTGCTTTCAGTTCACTGAAGTTTTTATATTTAATCTTTGTCATAGGATGACATGGATCCCCCACATGATAGAAGCCATGGGGATGCTCCTCCCACCCATTATTCAGCAATGACAAACCTTATTAAAATTGTACAAATTAGATAGTTGAAAAATGTTATATTATTATGTTATTTTATTTAGGGTTTTAGAGTTATTATGATAGTTTTACTGATATTCTTGTCACAATTTGATGTCTAGGATAGGGGAAAAGCACCTAAAACAACAAAGGAAATAGTTGTAGATTCAGATGAGGACATCCCAAAAATCACTAATATAATAAATACGGTGAAGAAAAAACTAAAAAAAAGTCAATGCATAAATTATTAGCATTTTGGAAGATGCAAATCCAATCGAGGAGATGCTGAAGAGGATAGATGAATTGATGGTGAAAGCACGTCATTTTGAAGTAAGCAGTAATGAATCTTTAGTTATAACAAAAGTTCAATAAAGGTTTATATTTTATACTCTTTTATGTCGTGAACTAAAATATGTATGTGTTCTTGTTACAAGATTTTTTGCTTGCACAAGTACCTGGTCATGGACATTGCAGTGAAGCCGATACTAGTAGAGCTCTGGCCACCTTAGGTAAAATAATCCTTAAGTTGACAAGTTACAAGGAATTTGTTCTTTGGAACATTCAAAAACTTCTTAAGTTAAATCTTACTTTTATTATTTCAAAATGTCTTTGCTAACAATGTATTGTTCAGGTGATCAAGTGCAGCGACTCCTCTTAGGAGGTCGACCACGTCCATCTGAGATTTCCAAGTGCAATTTCAGCAACAAGGGGCATGCAAACATTCACGCCTTCACAATCTATGCCTGGTAAATCCTTATTTTTCTATATTTGGTTTTGTGTTAATTATGATTTGATAATTTTTACTTTAATCTTGGGTACATCTCATAGTGAATTAATTTTGTGGAGTAGGAGATACACCAACACCATTTGCTATGCTAGATACAAATCAAAGTACCTGTATTGGTGATAATTCACCATCATTTCCTGGATCTACCCGTGTTTCTAGCACGGGAGTTATGCAAACGTCATTGTTGATTGACAATAAAGAATTGATGCCTTTAAAATATCCTAAGCTTCTAGGTACTTTAAAATTATTATTATTTATATTATAATATGCATTTAACTAATTATAACAGGTTTTGGATTAATGATCCCATGACATTTTTGTAGGAAATGATTCTTTTTATAAGACACTTTATGACTTCACATTGAAGATATTCGGTCCCACCATACGTACAAGGTGGAACATCATAAGTGAACTAACCCTATCCTACTATTTTTATTTCATATCATTAATTGATAAATTATTTTTCTTTTCATTTAGGCCTTTTCTTTTACTATATTCAAGGTACACAACTTTAGTTAATTTTTCTATCTAACATTTTTGTGTTTTTTCTTAAAAGTAGGAGCTTGCAAGACAAAAAATTGAAAGATCATCTCATTAAAGATTTAGAGCATGAGTTTGGTAGTAATATTTTTGAGGACAAGAAAATTTTAGAAAATGTTGCCAAACATCTTAAGACTGTGAGGGACTCATATAGAAGGATCCTCGTATAGAACCCAAAGTATGAACATCCTCCCTTTATTCTAGTGAGGGATTGGAATGAGTTCATTTTGGATGCAAAAGAGAAAGGGGATGCTCAAAGAGGAATTACACTAGAAAATGAGAGAAGAAGGTATGCAATAGTATTAACTACTAGTAGAATGTAATAATACACTAATTAGTGATCTTTATGTCTATATCATCTAACATATGTCAAAATTTTCATAGGTTGCAGGACACATCAAAGGCAACAAAGGCCAGACTGCAAAAGATTGGGCAACACAAACTTGGCTCTGGTGGATATTCAAAAATTAAAGCATGAATTGTAAGTAGCAGTAAATGAATTCTAGAGCAAAATTATTTATAAAATGCAAATAATTTTGTTTAATCAAAAAATGCAGGGCTTAGAATTTAATTTAGAGGCCACGACATGAAGGCTATCAAGCTGTGGCTGAATGCCTACACCAAGCTTCCACTGGTCCAACCCAAGAGTCTCCTGCATTGGTTGAATAGGTAAATATGCCAAAAAAATATACTTGAAATTGAATACTTGAGCAACAATCTATTTGATAATAATGTACATTACATTTGATGCAAGACAGGGAGCAAGAGGGGCCAAAGGATGGTGCACCCTGATGATCCAAGCCTACTTAACACATGAGGAAGCAAAAAAACATATCAGTGAGGGAGAGAATGCAAAAAATTTCATATATTATCATCAATTGAATCATACATGCTGGGCTGTAAGGCCTTCCTAGTTACGACCATATATTATAATAATTCTTAGAAGTCCTCAAACATGAGAGGATCTATTACAAATCTCCTAATCTAATGTCTACTATCTTCTACTCCCATTGACTCCCAAAACTACACCCAAACATCTACATTTATACAAGAAGCTACTGAAATGAGTCAGCCTTCATATCCATAATTAACAGAAGTAACTGTCAGATCTAGGACCAAATGCTTCCCAATGATGGATACAAACATTAAATCTATGATCCAATATAAATGCACAAGTCGGCCACAACAAGAAACAAAACTAAACCTATCGGTAAGCATGGTAACCGAGCAACAGATAGACAATGCTGAGCATCAGTGAAATAATCAACCACCTAGGAGAGAATCGACCACACTCGATAACCAAAGGAAACTGACCAACTACTGACCAAATCGGTCAAATTAGGAATTGAGCAACACAGACAAACTCCAAATTGTTTTTGGTGACATAGGATTTCCAAGGACCTGAGATGC
The DNA here is from genome assembly GCA_027943335.1 of Chamaecyparis obtusa. Lineage (NCBI taxonomy): Eukaryota > Viridiplantae > Streptophyta > Pinopsida > Cupressales > Cupressaceae > Chamaecyparis > Chamaecyparis obtusa. The sequence goes on from BSBK01003442.1 coordinate 321,389, forward strand.
TCCTGCATTAGACACTTGGGGTTGTTTTGAAATGATTCTCCAAATCATTTGGTATACCTGGTTTGAGCTACATCCAACTCAAACTATGAAATCTATGAACTATCTTCCATCGGTGTACTCTTCCACTTAACCTGATATTCCATATATTATTTTCCTCTTGTGCTCTTGACAACTCTTTCCTTCAAAATCTGTTCAACTTCATCATTCTTCTTCTTAGGATATTCTATCGGTACTGTCACGTCTTCATCAGGTTCAAGATAGTCATACAAATTAGAAATGTTGAAAATAGCTGATATGTCCATGTCATCAGGTAACTCAATCTCATATGCATTTCCATTGTCAAATTTCTTTAGAATCTTGCAAGGTCCAAAATTCTTCATCTTTAGCTTCCCATATGTTCCAACATGAAATTGACCTTTCTTCAAATGAAGCATTACTTCATCATCAACATCAAAAGTCTTATGTCTCCTTGATCTATCAGCTCTATCTTTGTATTTCTAATTACTATCTTCCAGCTTCAGCTTCACATCTTCATGCAATGTTTTCATGTACTCAACAAACTTTACTCCTTCAACATTTTTCTTGTTCTCATCAACAATGTCTCTCAAATCAGATATTCCTCTCGATGGTGTGCCATTCAAAATCCCAAATGGTGTCTTTTTAGTACTCCTATTCATTGAATTATTGTATGCAAACTCTACTTGTGCCAACATAGAATCCCAATTACTCGGTGTGTCTCCAACTAAACATCTCAAAATATTTCCCAAACTTCTGTTCACAACTTCAGTCTATCCATAGGTTTGTGGGTGAAATGTAGAACTATATTTCAACTCAGTGCCAAATTTATTCCAAAGTGTTTTCCAAAAATATCCAACAAATTTACTATCTCGGTCAAAGATAATACTCCTCGGTAATCCATGCAATCTGATAATTTCCTTAAAGAAAAGATCTGCTACATGTACTGCATCTTATGTCTTTCTACATGGTATAAAATGTGCCATCTTATAATATCTATCCACAACAACAAATATTGAATCATTACCTCTTACTATCTTCAGTAAGCCAAGAACAAAGTCCATATTGATGTCAATCCAAGGTTTCTCAAGAACAACAATCAATGTATACAATCTAGTATTCTGACTTACTCCTTTTGCAACTTGACAAATTCCATAACTTTTCACAAATTTCTGAACATCTCTATACAACTGCAACCAATAGTACTTCTCCTTAAGAAAATTCCATGTTTTATCAATGCCAAAATGTCCAGCCAAACCACTACTATGTTTCTCCTTTATCAAATTAGATCTCATTACTCGTCTCGGTATACACAACTAAATACCTTTAAACAACATACCTTCCTGAATGAAATATTCATCCCATTTAGTATCTTGTTGATCTTGAATAGGTGCTCTGCACTTTCTCCATGGCTCAAAAAAATTAGGGTCATTTTCATACAAACCTTTCATCTCATCAAAACCAAGAATTTCAATTTTCATCTCAGTCATCAAAGATCTTCTTCTACTCAATGCATCAACAACTCGGTTAGTGACTCCACTCTTATGCTTTATCACAAATGTGTAACTCTGCAAATACTCAACCCATTTCATATGTCTCTGATTCAACTTATTTTGACTACCTAAATATTGTAAAGCCTTATGATTAGTATACAACACAAATTCACTCGGTATCAAATAATGTCTCCATTTCTTCAGTGCTTGAACAATAGCATAGAATTCTTGTTCATACACAAAATATTTCCTTCTAGCATCATTCAACTTTTCACTAAAGAAAGCAACAGGTTTACCTTCTTGACTCAACACAACTCCAATTGCACTTCCACTTGCATCACATTCTACTTGAAATACCTTACTAAAATTAGGTAATGCCAAAATAGGTAATTCAACAACCTTCTGCTTCAGAGTCTCAAAACTTCTGTTAGCTCCATGTGTCCACTTGAATTCTCTTTTGTCTCCTCTCATAGTCTCAGTCATAGCTTTACAAATTGAACTTAAATTCCTTATGAACTTTCGGTAAAAACTTGCCAAACCATGAAATGATCTTACCTCACTAACATTCATAGGTGTAGGCCAATTCAAAATAGCTTCAACCTTCTCAAGATCCATCTTCAAACCATCAACCAAAATAATAAATCCCAAATACACAATTTTTTCTTTCATGAATAAACACTTTTTCAGATTTATCAACAACTTTTCCTCTTTCAATCTCTACAAAACTTGTCCAACATGCAACAAATGTTCTTCTCTAGTCTTACTAAATATCAGAATATCATCAAGATATACAATCACAAATTTACCCAAGAATTTCTTCAAAACTTCATTCATCAACCTCATAAATGTACTCAGTGCATTAGTTAAACCAAAAGGCATAACCAACCACTCATACAAACTTTCTTTTGTCTTGAAAGCAGTCTTCCATTCATCACCTTCTCTAATTTTGATATGATGATACCCACTTTTCAAATCAATCTTTGTGAAATATTTTTCTCCAGTCAAACTATCCATAATATCATCCATCCTCGGTATAGGAAACCTATACTTGACTATTATCTTATTGATTTCTTTGGAATTAGTACACATTCTCTATTCTCCATTCTTCTTTGGTGCCAATACAATAGGTACTGCACAAGGGCTCAAACTTTCTTTGATCAAACCTTTCTCCAGCAACTCTTGAATCCGTCAGTTCAATTCTTGATTCTTGGTAGGTGTCAACCGATGAGGTGCCTTATTCGGTAAACTAGCTTGAGGAATTAGATCCATACAATGATCAATGCTTCTTTTTAGTGGAAAACCATCAGGTACATTTTCAGAAATGATATCACTGTACTCGATGAGTAACTTATCAATCTCCTCAGGGACATTATCCTCTATTTTCTTACTCGGCTTATTAGGAGTCATAGAAAAACATACATCATTCTTCTTCAATGAGTTAACAAACTTTCTTCCTTCCATCAAACAATATTTCACAGATGTGCAAACATTACTAACAGGTTCTTCCATCAATTGTAACAAGATTTTTTTCTTTCCATCAGCCACAATAGTATAGTTATGCAATCTCCCATCATATATAGCATGTCTATCATATTGCCAAGGTCTACCCAACAAAATATGACAACAATCCATAGGCATGATATCACACAACAGCTTATCATAGTATTTTCCAATCTTCAAATTCACATAACATTATTCACTTACCAGGAGTGTATGCTCATCTTTGATCCATGAAATCTGATAGGGCTTCAGATGTACCAACCTTTCCAACTACAGTTTTGTGACCATCTCTTTAGATGCCAGGTTCTCCGAGCTACCATTGTTAATGATTACCTTCCAGACTTTTTCAGAAACTCTACATCTAGTCTTGAACAAACTTTTCCTTACCGTTTCTTCCTTCTTGCCTTCATTCCATAGTGCTCTCCTTACCATCAAGTTATTTTATTTCTCAGGTTCATTTGATGACTCTTCTTGTACCAAAGCATTTCTAATGCAATCCAGCCTTCTTACTAGCTTGTGTACATTCAAAAGATCTATGTCCTTCTTCTTCACAATTATAACAAGTTCCTCAGAAACTTCCTCTGCCATAACCACCTCGATAATTACTGCCTCTACCTCTAGAACTTTCACCTTTCCACTCGGTGTTGCCTTTGTCCAGATTTGTCTTTTCTGGTTTAGATCTACCACTTTCACCATTAGATCTACCTCTTCCTCTAGGGAATCTACCACCTCAACCTCTCTATCTTTTCTCATGTCTCTTGTTCGATTTCTCCTCGGCCTTTAAAGAAAATTAATAAGCCTCTTCAATGTTCTCCAACTTGACCATACTAATTTTCTCTTGGATGGAAACTCTCAAACCATTCAGGTATCTACCAATTCTTTCCACATCATCTTCATCATGTCTAGATTTGATATCCAATCTACAAAATTCCTCAGTATACTCCTTTATCGAGCTATCTTTCTGCCTCAAACTTTGCATTCACCGAACTAGGTTAATCTGATAATCATAGGGTAAGAACTTTCCTTTCAACTTATTGACCATTTTACTCCATACCTTGATTTTGTCTTTTCCTTTCCTCTTCCGATCCAATTGCAAATGTTCCCACCATAAGGATGCATGACTTCTCAACTTTGTGCTTGCAATCTTCACCTTCTTATCCTCAGGAATGTTTTCATATTCAAAATACTTTTCCATCTCAGTGATCTAGTCCACCAATTCATTAGAATATAGCTTTCCACCATACTCAGGAGGATTGAAATGGGGTGTTGACTTTAGACTTGTCAAAGCCTTCAAAAATCTTTCTTCACCTTGATACATAATAGGTGTAGGTTCTGCATTTCCCTATTCTTCTTCAATTTCATCATCACTAATATCTTCAAGATGTCTGCCTCTTCTCTGGGCTATTTCAACTACTTCTAACCTAGCAACAATTTGTCTTAGCATATTTGCCAATCCTAGATCTACATCTCACCTCCCATGAACCATCTTGACAACCCTTTGCAATTGTAGGTCAGATCACAATCTGCTACCCCACAAAAATCAACTAGGGCTTCAAGAGGAACCTACAAACCTAGATCCACAAAACTAGATCAAGATCTAACCTCACTCTGATACCACTTGATGCAAGATAGGAAGCAAGAAGGGCCAAAGGATGGTGCACCTTGATGATCCAAGTCTACTCAACACATGCAGAAGCAAACAAACATAATAGTGAGGGAGAGAATGTAGAAACTTTAATATATTATCATCAATTGAATTATACATGCCGGGCTGTAAGGCCTTCTTGGTTACGGCCAGATATTACAATAATTCTCAGAATTCCTCAAACATGCAAGGATCTATTACAAATCTCCTAATCTAATGTCTACTATCTTCTACTCCCACTGACTCCCAAAACTACACCCAAACATCTACATTTATACAAGAAGCTACCGAACTAAGTCAACCTTCAAATCCATAATTAAGAGAAGTAACAGTCAGATCTAGGACCACACACTTCCCAATGATGGATGCAAACATTAAATCCACAATCCAATATAAATGCACAAGTCGGCCACAATAGGAAACAAAACTAAACAGAGCAGCAGACAAATAATGCCGAGTGCCAGTGAAATAACCGATCACCTAGGAGAGAACTGACCACACTCGGTAATCAAAGGAAATTGACCAACTATCAACCAACTCAGTCAAAGCAGGAACCGAGCAACATAGACAAACTCCAAATTATTTTTGGTGACACAGGATTGCCAAGGACCTGAGATGCTCCTGAATCACATTGCAATGCAGCCTCCTAATCGTAACATAGAACCTACACTACATGATGAAGGCCCTGATGTGCATCGTAGTGTTGATGGAGGTATTCATTTTCTATTTAAAATTAATTGTGTAATTATTAATACAATTTAACATCTTAAATTAAAATTGGTGTGACCTTTTTTGTGTATATTTTAGAGCATACAGAATGTCATGCTGAACGAGTGGAGGATGTTTAGAGTGATCACCATGTAGATCATGTGGCACATTCAGGTAAAGAAAATCTATGTTTTTTTCTTTTAAATTTATTTTTTGATTTATAATTCTTTTAATTAATGAAATACTTTTAACACTAATATAAAATGGTGTGAATTTAACCCATGACATAGTTGTTATTGTAGAAGACCCCCCTTTGGCGTAGCAACCTCCTATTCCTGAACAAATAAGGAGACATGTGTTGGGATTATAATCAATAGAGGAGGGGAATGACAAGGATATTGATGCTACGCTTAGCCATTACCTTAGAAAAATGAGCAAGAAATAATAAAATAAATGATTGTAATTAACATTTTTTGCTAATGAAAGATCATTGTCTTAATGGATGTAATTTTGTACTAGTAAATGTTGATGAATGATGTTAATGAATTATTCATGAATTTTGTGTGTTAATGAATTTTATGTGTTAATGAATTTTATGTGTTAATGAATGTTATCATGTGATTATAATGATTGAATGTTATATTTCAAAAATGGATGAATGAATGAATGCATGTTATTAGATGTTAATGGGAAATTTAGAGTGATGTTGGGGGGGGGGGAAATGAGCTTCCACCTTCACGTGGTTGGCCTTATTAATTAGAGAATATTAAACTATTCTCAAAACCAAGTGAAGCTCAAACTAAACCAATGACGTAGATTCAATGGTCAAAAAATCCTACTTCTTATTCCATATTATTTCTCATTCACTTTAAGAAATATTTTAATTCTTAAACATGTTCATCAACCAATCTGCATCACCATGTTCATCAAATTAGATTTATAGATAAGAGAGTGAATGAGGAATTTTTATAAAGCACTTACCTTTAAGCCTAAAAATCTAGATGAAAAATTATTAGCTTCCTCTGAATGACTCATGCTCATGTTTCTTCCTACCCCTTTTACTTCCCTACTACCTTGTCTTAGGTAGCTACCTTCTTATGAATTTTTTAATTGATTATGAATGATGAGGTTTTAATTTGTTACCATTAAAGTGTGTAGGTAACAAGTAACCTTGTAAATCTTGCATTTTGTATTCTTTGGTGGGGAATTTCATTTGTAATCTTAGGTCCTAGCCAATGAATTTTTAGTTTCCTTGTGTATCTGGAAAATTTGGAGTATCTATTTATTTCCTTTTGTATCTCTTTCTTACCACTATCATATTCACAAGACCTCATACTCTATTGAACATCCTTTTGACCGAGTTATCATGACTGTCACTTTATTTTTTTTGTTTTTGTAATGGTACATATCATCTAGGACCTAATCTTCATGTAAAGTCCCTTTGAATGACAATATTTTCCATGAACTTGTAGATCAACCCAGTCATCCTCCATTTAATTCTAGGTGTCATTCTTACCCAACTACCAATAGTAAGTTTACTAGAATCATGGATATTTTCTTCACAAGAAATGCAACCTAGAACTTCATTCATACGATGAAAGCTAATAAAAGTGAAAATCTATCATAAGAACTCCTATACTAGAAACATTTGTGTAAAAATTTCTCTCATCTACTTCATATCTTTTCTAATAGCTATCACATACTTTTAGTGTTTTCATCATTGCCCTTGATATTGTCTTAATTTATTAGTTGTTTTCCTTTTGTCATGACTCTTCATAACTATGCTCCTAACTACTCTTATCATCTTCAAGATCTCTATAATATAAATGACCTTGCTTGTCATAGCAGTAACTTCTATTCAACATCATTATCTTTTATTGATATCTCATTGTCATAGAGGTGCATACCTATCTTAAAACACTATTGATATAAACTGTTACAATGAATCAATGTTTTTTGTCTTCAACATATTTGAAATCATTATTTTAATCTTCATTTTATGGCTGCACTGTTATTGATAAGTTTTATATAATGTGTTTTATAATGTGTAGGTGACAAGTTGATCTCACTCATTAAGGATAGAGATGCCCCATATATATTTTCATTCATCACCTTCACATGTTAATATTGCATATAGGGAGGTAAAATTATCTGAATGGTGATGTATTTGGATTCTTGGGTGATTATTTTTAGGTGAGATGACAATATATAATGTCAGCTTATACTCAGCTTATGTTCACTTTTAGATAGTCAAAATTAAAGTTAAGTCTAAACTTCATCTAATGAACATCTTGCATTATTTTGGTATATCTTAAATAGAAAAAGAAGATGAATACCAATTAAGTTTTATCATATATCTATTGACCTAGGAAGATATATATAGAGTCTGTGCATGTTGTCAAATTGTAATGTTTATAAAGCACTTACCTTTAAGCCTAAACATGTAGATGAAAAATTATTAGTTGCCTCTGAATGACTCATTCTCATGTTTCTTCCTACCTCTTTTACTTCCCTACTCCCTTGTCTTAGGTAGCTGCCTTCTTATGAGTTTTTTAATTGATTATGAATGATGAAGTTTTAATTTTTTACCGTTAAAGTGTGTAGGTAACAAGTCACCTTGTAAATCTTGCATTTTATATGCTTTGTTGGGGAATTTCATTTGTAATCTTAGGTCCTAGCCAATGAATTTTTAGTTTCTTTGTGTATCTAGAAAATTTGGAGTATCTCTTTCTTTCCTTTTGTATCTCTTTCTTACCACTATCATATTCACAAGACCTCATACTCTATTGACCATCCTTTTGCCCTTGATATTGTTTTAATTTCTTAGTTGTTTTCCTTTTGTCACGACTCTTCATAACTATGCTCCTAACTACTCTTATCATCTTCAAGATCTCTGTAATATAAATGACCTTGCTTGTCATAGCAGTAACTTCTATTGAACATCGTTGTCTTTTATTGATATCTCATTGTCATAGAGGTGAATACCTATTTTAAAACATTGTTGATGTCACTGTTACAATGAATAAATGTTTTTTGTCTTCAATATATTTGAAATCATTATTTTAGTCTTCATTTTATGGCTACACATTTCCCTTGATATTTTCATGTCACAATATTTTCCATCTACTCTTGTGTAGCATTGCTTTTTATCATTTTTCTTTTTTTGGATGACTATCAAAATATTTTATAGCTCTATTTTCAGTGGTCTAAGATGCTCCTTGCTTTCCTTGAGCTAGTATTTATTGTCTTTGAATACATTTGTCTCCATGAAATTGATTGTTATTGCTGCCTATTTCTATGATCATTTTATTTCTTTCACGAATGGTTGCATCACTTTCAACACCTTATGAGTGTCACTCACTCTTGTCATGGATGTCTTCTCTTTATTCCTAGCATTTGGCTATCCTTGACTATTATGATCTTGTTGATCTCTATTTTTTTCACTATGACTACTCTCCTCTTAAACATATGTTTAGATCTATTTTTTGATAGCAATGAAAAGATCTCATATCTTTGAAACACTGAGATTATCCCAAGGACAATGATGTCCAGTGTTAGAATAATGAACACCATGAATTGGTGAAAAACCCATTGAATGAATCTACCGTATCAAGAAAATTAATCTCTGTCTTAAAAAATGAGAGCTTAGAAAATAATCCTTATCTAAAGCATGAAGATCTTATAACAAAGGAAACCATTAATGTATTTAGAGAATGTGGGTTTAACTTTAAACCCCATCTCTTATCATGAAACTTGATGTTTCTCATATAAATCTTGATGTTTAGAACCATGATACCCACTTTTCTTTGATAAAACCTATTGTTCCACTTTTCATTACACTTTTTTATCATCTATCTGCTATTCTTAATGAGCAACCTTCTATTTATTGTTGTTTCTTGAATGAATCTCACTGCTTACTCATTATGGACTGCTATTTACTGATGAAAATCCTTTGTTCTTGTCTAGAAAATGCTTGCTCTACTCAAAAATTTGCACTACAACATAACTTCTTGTTCATGCATTGCTTGACCGACATTTATGCTTTGATTGAAGGCTTTAAAGCTTAGGCACGATCATACATCCCTACTTCTTGAGAAGAATATTCAGCCCCAAAGGTAAAGGTTGTCCTTTGGTTCCTTGTCTTTGGATATGGGTTTCATAAGAAATTGTGCACATCATATATAATTTACTTTAATCAAGTTTTGGAGAAACCCATCTTGCACTCCTCTCTCTGCATTCTTCAGTTAACTATGTTTCAAATAATTTTATCAACCATCTTGGAATGGTATTTTTGTTGTGTAGATTGATTCATTTTATTCTGTAATACAATAAAAAACACTCATTTTAACTATGTAGATGTTGTGTGTCAGGTATTTACTTTCAACTAATAACAAGATATCCAACCATGACAAAGGTTAGTAACAATGTAAACCTTTTGTGAGTAGTTTTATAATCTTCGTATGAATTTTTTTATATAGTTGATGAAATTTTTTGAAACTTGATAATCTTCCTTCAATCAGCTTGCCTTGTGTCCAAAGTACCTACAAGGTGATGAGGAAGTTATGTTAGAGCTCAGGATCTAAATCTTAAGTCTATAAATCAATGACTATACATACATACTTTTAGAATCCAATTGATAGGAATAAATTATAAAAGAAAGCAATGAGAAAAATATGAACTTCATGTTATATTTAATGAGTTTGTTTCATGTACAATAGAAGGTACACAATTATTGTTTATTTGCACATGGGATCAAGTGGGCTCCCACAAGGGTTGAGCCCAGCATGCCAATAAAAAATAAATATGTAGATGAAGGTGCTATGTAGATCAACATTAAAGACAATAAACTATCAAAGGGACATACCACTATGGAATGAAACATTTTAGTTCAACACTACAAGATTAAGAAATAATGAGTTGCATTCAAAAAAAGAAAAGAATAAGAAGATAGAAAGTTTGACAATTATAGTGGCACTTTCAAGACCAATCAATAGTCTAGTACAAGCTATGATTGCTACAGTAATGATTTCTCATAATGATCTCCAATGCTTTATTTAAATGAATATTAGGAGTTATGCACATAAATAGAAATCAAAGAGCACTAATAATATAAAAAAGTGTGATATTCTCCCATGTTTCTTTTTAGTCATACATTTGTCAAAGCTATAGGTATGGAGCTGGCTATTAATCTCCATAGCCAATGGACATATTCAATGTAATTAAAAGGATAGTGAGATCATGAATAGGGGTAGGTTTCTCCAACCATAGGTGAATAATTAGAGACAATATTAAGGTGAAGAGATTGGGAGATGTGAAGATACAAATCATGTCATAAGAAAAGAAAATACATATTGTTTAATATTACAATCAACAGTGATATGTCACAACATTCAATTTAAAATACTAGAACATGATGTTGGTGCTACCAGCATATATGTGGAAGAGATTAATTCTTATAAGATAGGAGATCATGGAGTAGAGGAAACCTGTGGTTAAAGATCATAAAAATCATGAAGTTAGTGATCTTATTGTCAAGGGGTAACTAGAAATGATATAACAATAAATATGCATGACTGTACAATGAAAAATCACATGGAATTCTAGAAGTGATCAACACTAAAGAAAACATACACCATATCCCAAGAAGTGATTTTCTATCTATACAAATGAAAAGAAGAGAGCATTATAATCAAAATAATGCAACTACAAGCATGATAGCATCAAAACAATCATCACATGAGGGAGTTCTAAGTGTCAAAATAATAATACGCATGAAGGTAGGAGAGATATCTTGGTATGAACCAAAGGCATTAAGAAATCAATGTGTATATTCAAAACTCCATGAAAGAAATAGATCATCAAGTATGAGAGGAAAAACAAGAATATATATGCTTTAGTAGCAACAAAAATCTCATAACGGAAGATGCAATAATATAAAGAGAATACAAATAATGACCAATGTTGTTACAATACTAAGACATAGGAAAAAAATGATGAGAATAGTGCCACCTACATCAATCAGTTCTTGATGAGGCAACATATTCATCTTTAAGAAAAATAGATCTAGGTGTGGTCACGAACATTTTTAATTAGAAAAATGTATCTTAACATGTTCATGAAATGTCCATAAATACATAGAGAAGGAAATGATAAATCAGGGTGGAACCATCAAGAAGACAACCTTGAGGACAGTGAGGTTAATGCTATTTTTTTTATAAAGCACAATAATGTGTTGGAAGCTATTATTATATGTCCTCAGGAAACAATATTGTCACTTACATTCCAAGGTATTAGTGGACTTACAATTAGTTAAGTTACAATCATCCAAGCATATTGAAGGCCACAGTGCTTTCATTGAAATAAGCATCATCTTAAAGGTAAAAAAAATTATACTTTTCAAATGAGTGTTATTTGATGTCAATTTAGTTTCAACATATCTCTAATAAGCAAGAAAAAGTTACAGTTTAAGAGATATTTCCATGTTTCTCAATGGTTAACATTCATGACACAACCATTTAGTTCAAGGGACATAGAAGGAGATCCAAATTGAAAAAAGATGCAATAATTACATATAAACGTCATACAATAGTGACATGAAACAAAGTAAATAGATACATACATGGTCATAATCTTTGTCAATGGTTCATAACAATTCAACAAAAGGGTGTTAACAATGAGCATCAAGGTATGTAACTAAAGGGAAATGTTATGAGAGGGTAGTCATGATGATACCTTAATAGGTATAGCGACTATAGAATGACATAAAATTTGTTTGTTCCTTGAGTGTTGATTGTATTAGGGAAGGCACATATTCTAATAATCTCAGAATAACAATGATAAAGATGCATCAATATTTGAGAAAGACATACAAATACAGTTTGTAGGTACAAATAGAGGATGGTGTTGTAGGTGTCTACTAAGCATAATGTAGGCTAGGAAATCCATTCAATTTAAAATTCCAATCAATTCCAATCACTATAATATAATAATAGATTTGATAATATATTTTATTTTATTTTTTAAAATTGAATTTGCTGTCACTTTTTCGACGATCAAAGAATATACTTTCGACAAGAATAATATACATTTGATGACTATTCCAACCATAAATCATCACAATTTTGACCAACACTATATTGTCATTTTGATGAGAATGCTATACACTCAACGACTATTCAAATCAGTGCAATTTTGACCAACATTATATTGTCATTTTGACCATAACTCATCGCAATTTCAACCAACATTAGTCGAATAGATGAAAGGTATGCCCGATAATTCTTCTTGATTGAAGTGATTATTTCAACGACGGATCCATCAATAATTCAACAACTATAGAGGTCACATTTTCAATGAACATATTATGTGTCAAATAATTGATGAAAAAACTTTGACAATAGTTATGGTCGTTTGGTCGACCAATTTGCATCTAAAAATTGACTAATCATCATCGAAATTCAAGCTAAAATTTACTAGTGCTAACACTTGGTCAATGAATGGAAGGGGGAAGTGATCCTTTTTACTTGCATTGTTGAGTTCCCTATAGTCCACACACACTCACCATTTTCCTCCTTTTTTAAGAACAATTACTAATGGGGAAACCCACTAGCTTTCTAATATTGGATATATGAATCCGGCATTGAGAAGTTTTTGCAGTTCTATTTTGACTATTTTTCTTAATGCTAGATTAACTCATCTTTGAAACTACCTAACATGGGGTTTTTCCTCCTTTAGGTATATCTGATGGGTACACAAATTTAGATCTAGGTCTTTCATGTCAGCATAATCCCATGAAAATGCTGTAGTACGGTCTGTCATCATTTTAGTCAGTGATGTTTTCTCTTGAGGAGTTAGTTGGATATTAATATTCAAGAAGTGGTCTTGAGACACCTCTATTTGCTTTGTTAGTTCTATCATAGATGTGTCTATTAATGAGGGAACTTGCATCTCATGGGGAAACAACTGGTGGTAGAGTTGTTTGGCTACAAGAGAAGCCCATTGGTAATCAGGGTTTAAAATCTGCAGAGAGCAGTTAGTGGATGAACATTCTAGAGAGTCTGGGTTTGATCCATACTAATTGTGTAGGATGTTAGTGATCACTTTGTCTTCATCTTGGAGCTGTACGAAGGGATATCTCTTTAACATCATTAACTGAGACAGTAAGTTTATAACTTTGGCTTCTTCTCCTATGTTAGGCCATATTGGTGAGGCTAATTCCATTTGAGGTTGGGTAGGTGGATACAAGACTAGAGTGTTGGTATGTTGACCATTAGAGATGGTCATATCCCCTGAATGACATCTAATGTAAGCATCAACAGTTGCTAACCACAACCTACCAAGAATAATTGGATATCCTCCTAGTGTAGCTTTGGGTCATAGTATCATGAAATCAACTGGGTAAGACCAATATTTAAGGTCAACAACTATATCCTCCACCATCCCATCAAGTTTTACAGTGGAATTGTATGCAAGCTGCAGGACAGTGGGTGTGGTTCAGAGGTTGGTGATACCAAGTTGTTGCATTATATCCCTAGTCATGACATTTATAGCGGCTCCAAGATCTATCAATGCATTTTTAATGATCGTCCCATTGATAATGACTTCGACAATAGGGATTCTTGGGTCAAAATATTTTGGGATGGTAAGCTTTCCTAACATGATGTCAGCTAGTTTTCCCAATACATGGACAGTCAGGGGATCCTTTTTCTTGTGGCTAGGATTCTTGAAGTAGGATTTTTGATGGATTTTCCATATGTAGGGACATCTTTGATTGCTTGAAGTAAGGGTATTTGAACATTAATGTTCTTTAATTGATCAAGGATGTTAAAGGCTACTTCTTTAGCAGGCTTTGGATTGCTATGTTGTAGTCTTCATGGAAAAGGAGATCCAGTATGCTAGTTTTTATCAGGTGTAGGCTATGGAACTAGTGAAGGAGGAGTGTGTTCAGCTTGGATAGGCTCCTCATGGGGTACTTTAGTGATAATTAGATGCTCAAGAGTAGGGAGAGTAGTTTTAGACTGTAGGTGAATATCATCAAGTGTGATGGCATAGGTAGGATATTGCATGGGGTACTGTATATGGTCGGTATCATACACACTTTGTTGAGGTGTAGAAGGTCTATTATTTGGGTTTGGCTATGGTTGCACATGCAATTGTGTAGGCTTGAGAGGTGGATTATTGGTTTCTAGTGGTGGAAAAAGTGCTTTCTATGGTGGAGGCTAAAGAGGTGGAGACATATATCCTTGTGGCTGATTTGGCCATTGCTGACCTTCTCACCACTATGGGTTCTACTATGAGCTACCCTATGGTGGCTACCATTCCCCTTGAGGTTTTTTCCAATTCCCTTGTGGGTTTTACCACTGTGGATTGGGGTAATTATGCCATTGATTCTGGAAGTTATTCCAGGGAGGATTTTGATAATTCATAAAAGGATGCCATTGATTATTATAAAATGGATTACTGAATGTAAGTGGGTCTTGAGGCATACCTTGTCTTTGCACCCATGGTCATTGTTGAGCGATGAAGAACAACTTCTCAACCATTGGCTCAATTGGTTTGTAATCAATTGGCATTTGTGTAGTCTCCACATTAGCAACTAGTTTACACTGAAAATCTCTCTTCTACAGTGGGGACATAATTTAGCTAAAATGGCCTCTACCTCCTTGTACTTCTTCTTAGCCTACATATTATCCAATTGTGTGGCCATGTTATTAATGATATCTTGCTTAAAATCAGACAAGAGGTGTGTTATCTCTTTTTTGGAAGTGTCTGTACCATTTGTCTTTCCCAAAGTGGACCTATATCCCCTTCCTCTCTTACCGACATCTCTAGAGTACTTAAGGCATATCTTTCTTATATCATACCATGTAGATTGGGTTATTCACCTCCATCCATCAAGTCTAGTGCCTCTATGCATCCATCTTGTATGTCTCTAAGAAAGAGAAACTTATGAGATTCTTCATTAAGCACATGCTTTGTGTTCTTTTGTAAGTTGAACATGAATCATGAGACATAATCCTCGAGACTCTCATCCTCTTTTAGTGT
This sequence comes from Chamaecyparis obtusa, assembly GCA_027943335.1. Taxonomy (NCBI): domain Eukaryota; kingdom Viridiplantae; phylum Streptophyta; class Pinopsida; order Cupressales; family Cupressaceae; genus Chamaecyparis; species Chamaecyparis obtusa. The sequence goes on from BSBK01003442.1 coordinate 336,794, forward strand.
CATTTTAAAGATGTCATCCTCTCACATATAAGTTCCTCGACAATACTCCTTATATTTGAGTAAGAATGAAGCCTTAATTTCTGCCCAATCATGGACAATATCTTGTCCTAAGCCCATGAACAAATGCAATGCAGACTCCTTAAGAGTCGTAGGAAAGAGTTTGAGCTTGTGGGCATGAGTGGTGTAGTCATAGCTCCTAAAAAGGATATCAAACTCGAAGATAAAGGTATCGAGATCTTTTGTCACAAGACCATAGAATTTTGGAAGGGCAGAGGAAGGTATATTTTTGAGGTTGTTATTTTTATGCTAGTCAGTGATGGGAAATGGAAATGTGGTGGGATTTTCCATCCTTGGTTGATTTCTAGGATGCGAAGGAGGTGGATGATGAGGGTGATAGATGACTAGTTGTAAATATTTTTCCCATTCAACAATATTTTTAGGGAATCAAAATCTTAGATGAGAGAAGACTTCAAAAAATGCATTAGTTTCAGGTTGCTCTTCAAAGGAACTAAGGTGTTCTTCTTTAGAAGATGAGGATGAGGATGTAGTTTTAGGAATTTTAATGGTAGCATCAACAAGCATGCTCTCTTCTTCAAATGGATGATTGGATTGATTTGGAAAGTACCTTCTTTGAGTGTCTCTTCTTCTATTATGCATGCAGCTAGTATGAAGTGATGCAAATTACCGTGTTTCTCAAGATGAAATGTATTCTACTCAAAGTAGGAAATGAAAGAATAAATGAAAGAAAATCCCAAGAATGGCTTAGTGAGGAATAGGTTCAGCACTATCCCCAACAATGATGCCAAAAAAGATTGCTTCTTATAAAGGCTCAAAAACTAGGTATAATTCTCAACTCAGGGATTGGACATCTGATCGAGCAGTTTATCCTCCTTATAAAAAATCATTTAGTATGTCAACCCAATTACGTGCTACTTGAAATGGGCTAGCAAGGTATATGTACCAAGTGTCACTCAGCCATGCATTCTCTAGTTTTTGCAGGAAAGAAATGTTGGAAGGAAACTAACTTATGATTGTAGGAAATAAATACTAGAATGATACTTAAACTAAAGCTATAGAAAAGTAAGTACTAGAATGGAAATTAAAAAAATGAAGATGCTAACAAAACATGAAGACTCTTGTAGACTATGCCATAATACTTCAGCCATCCCACTACTTTGGCTGCAGGAAGTGTTAACTAGGATGTGGCTTTGGCTGTAGGAACATTTTGACACTTAACACTAAAATAGCGAAAATGTAGGAAAGTAATTCTAACTAGCATGAATCTAACTAACTATGGATTTCTCACCAAGTGGGCCCCCTTGGATGAGTATCCCAATCACAATTATGAAAAATTAAATCTCAACACTTCATTTGTTCATTGATTGAATAACTGAGTACAAAGATATATAAACCAGAAAACAACATAAAACTATATTGCTAGTAAACTGATAATACCCCCTTCTCACGCATCAGTGGGGATTTATTTAAAGGAAAAATTATAACAACTTAACTAATCATGCCTTAGAAATAGGTGAAACTTTATTACAACACTACTAATAGAAAAGAAGGAAAGCTAAAAGAATGGAACAAATTAGATCTAGAAAAGAGGAAAGAATTACTACAAAAACAAATCTAACTTCCCACTCTCTCCTAGATTTCCTCTAAGAATTCATCATGTTGCCTTGGTCTTTGTTGGGCAACTACCACCTTGCTCTTTTGGAAACCCTCTAGTGGTGCTGCATTAATGTTTCTCCACTAGAACTTGCTCAAAGACCGGGTTAAGCATTCAGTGAATGAATACACTTTACCTGGTCAAGACAATAGTTGCTATTACAATGCACTATACTTCAAAGGTTAGGATAAAGACATTCATGAAAATCAACACCAAAATACGAATGATCATTTACATTCAAACAACTATTTTACTTATTAAAAACATAACCATAACTTCAAATCAAGTAATATAGTATATCTATCCAGGTGTAGCATATTAAGTATGTTTAAACCATGATAGAAATCTAGTGGCAACATGCCATATAATAACAGGACTGAGTATAAAAGTCTTGAAGCAAATGTATCATAACAAGGAAAAAGACCTAGAAAATACTATCCTAGGGTGTCTAAAGTATGACATTAATATGCCTCATTAATTATCTAAGTTTCTATGACATTTATTTGGTTGAGTAACATCAATGACAAAATAATGAATGCCAACAATTCCAACAGTATTTCCAACAATCTCCCCTTTGGCATTGATGACAACATATGAGAAAAACCAACAATCCTCAAATATCCTCTACACAGCTCCACCTAAACTAGTAAGGATTTTTCACCAATATCTCTCCCCCTTTGACATCAATGGAAAATGGTGTCTTTACAAACATTCTTTTCTACCTACATTGCTAGGTGTAACATTTTCAAATGTTCAAGACCTTCAACTACTAGGTGCAATATCACCTTGATCTGATCACGTATGCTCAAACCATTACTCCCCCTAAGGAGTAGACCTCTACATCAAGTATACAAATGATATAGCTCTGAATCCTAATGGATTTATGCACTACAACATTTCCTTAATTACCTCTAGGTGGGATTCTAACCCCAAGATTACCTCTAAGATATTCAAAGGTATCTTTATTCAATGGTTTGGTAAAGATGTCTACTATTTTCTCCTTTATGATCACATATTCAAACTTCACCTCTCTCTCTTTCACTTTATCTCTTAGGAGGTGATACTTGATTAAAATATGCTTGGTTTTTGAGTGCATCACTAGGTTCTTTGACATATTCATTGTGCTTGTGTTATCACAATGTATTATAACTGACTCGTCAAGGTTCACATCAATGTCTTCCAACATCTATTTCATTGTAACAATCTATGTGCAATTAATTGCAGCAACAACATAATCTGATTCAACTATTGGCTGAGCTATAGAGTCCCACTTCTTTCTTAACCAAGAAACCAACCTCTTCCCAAGGAAAAATTCTCCTCCACTTGTACTCTTTCTATCATCTACATTGCTTGCCCAATCTGCATTAGTGTATGCTTCCAATGTGAATTCTTTTGAATTATCATACCATATACCAAAATCAACTATGCCCTTTAGGTATCTAAATATCCTTTTAACTGTAGATAAATGTATTTCCTTTGGATCAACCTAGAATCTATCAAAAATGCCAACTACACTTGAAATATCAGGTCTAGTGTGTGTAAGATACTGAAGACCTCCTATCATAGATTTGTACTTTGTCAGAGGTACACTATTTGTCTCATCTGGAGTACACAACTTGTTTCCTATTACCATAGGAGTTCCAAATAGTTTACTATCATCCATGCCAAATTTATTAAGCAGTTCCTTAAGATACTTGGACTAAGATACAAAAATTCAATTTTTACTCTAATTTATTTGTAGCCCAAGGAAGAATTTTATCTCCCCTATCATAGAAATCTCAAATTCACTCTTTATTTCTTCTGCAAACTTGTTACTCATAGCATCATTACCTCCAAAGATAATGTCATCAAAAATAATTTCTACTATCAAAATACCTTCATCATTATATCTTAAGTATAAATTTCTATCTACATTACCTCTTTTGAAGCCAAGATGTAGTAAATACCTTTCCAATCTAGCATACCAAGCTCTAGGTGCTTGTTTCAGACCATATAATGACTTCTTCAATCTACAAACCATGTCTTCATTACTTGATAGAGGAAAACCATGGGGTTTCTCAATGTAAACCTCTTCTTCTAAGTCACCATTAAGAAATGCTAACTTGACATCCATCTGATAGACCTTGAAATATTTGTATGCAACATAGGCTAAGAGTAATCTGACTTCCTCCAATCTCACAACTGGTGCAAAAGTTTCTTCAAAGTCAATTCCTTCTTATTATGAATATCCTTTGCATACAAATATCACCTTATTTTTGGTTACAACACCATCTTCATTCATTTTATTTTTGAATACCCATTTTGTACCAATCACATTCTTGTCTTTAGGTCTAGCAACCAATTCATAAGTGTTGTTCTTTTTATCTGATCCAATTCTTTTTGCATTGCTTGGATCCATGATTCATCTCTACATGCTTCATCAATAGTCTTTGGTTCAACTTACAAAATCAAATACAATGCATTCTTGGTTTGCAACCTTGTTCTAGTGCCTTTACTTCTATCTCTAATGATCAAGTTCTTTGGATGATTCCTCTACACATATTTAGGTGTCTTAAACACCTCTTTCTTCTCATCTTTTTTGAAATCTAACATCAAAATATCTTGCGAATGGTCCTAATAAGTCTCTTGTCTTTGTTCCTCATTTTGACCCCGATTCCTCTAATTTAGTCCTTCCCACTCCGGATCATGAGAATCAATTTCACAAGTTGTTTCCTATACTTGAAAATTTTCATCAATCGTGATATTTGCACTTTCAATCATCTTCCTTGTTCTCAGATTATAGCATCTATAAGCCTTACTCTTTGTAGAATACCCAAAGAATATTCTCTCATCACTCTTTTCATCAATTTTTCCTATGCTATCATCTCTCTTAATGTAACACTTTCTACCAAAAATTATGAAGTACTTAATAGGAGGGGTATGACCAAGCCATATCTCATAAGGTGTCTTACTAGTACCATCTCTGACTTGAACTCTATTCATTGTACACATTTTGGTGTTAACTACTTCTCTCCAATGCATGTGTGCAACTCTTTCCTCAATTAACATAGTCCTCGCAACATCAAGAACTGATCTGTTTCTTCTCTCAACTACACCATTTTGTTGTGGTGTCCTAGGTGATGAGGTCTTCCCAATATGCCATGATCTTCATAAAAAGAATTAAATTCACTTGATATGAATTCTCCACCTTTGTCTAATCTTAGACATTTGATCTTCAAACTTGTCTCTGTCTCCACTTTTTCTTTAAAAAACTTGAATATCTTAAAAGCTTCTAGTTTCTCTTTGATAAATCCTACCCACACAATTTTAGAATAATCATCAATAAATAGAATGAAATACATGTCACCAAAGTATGACTTGGTCTGAGTAGGTCTACATAGATCTATATGAATCAGATCCAACTTGTTTTTGGCTAAAAAATCTTTTCTATGAAAGCTACTTCTTGTTTTATTTCCCATTACATACTCTCTGCATGTTGTATTAGATGGCTTCACAATCTTAGGTAGATCTTTGATCTCATTAATGTTACTTGACTTTACAATATTATCAAAGTTCATATGACAAAACCTTCTGTGCCACAACCAAGTGTCATCAAATTTAGCAACAAAACAAATTACTTCAGTAGGGATCAACTGAAACACATTACATCCTGTCTTTGTACTAGATGTAATTAAATCCCCTTCAACACTTCTGATTGTATAATGTCCATCCTTGAATTGTAGATGATAACCCTTGTCTACCAATTGTCCAACATTTAATAAGTTATGTTTCAATCCATCAACAAACAAAACATCATCAATGTTAGTTTTACCATCCAAAGTAATAGATCATTTTCTAATGATTGTCCTAGGAGTATTGTCACCAAGCCTGACAACATCACCATCATACTTTCTTAACTCAAAAAAATTTCCTTTATCACCAGTCATGTGTTGTGAACATCTGCTATCATGATCCAATCATCTTTCTTCTCAACATGAGATACTAATGTCTTTTCTTTGCAGATAGGTACTTCCTCTTTGATTGCCACAAAACTAAGCATATCATTTACATCTCTATCATCATCATCAGATGCACCATCACTAACATATTAGCATTCTTTATCCTTCATATATTTACCTTAGTTAGGTTTATGCTTAGGAACTCTAGTTGGGCATCTAGAAGCAAAATGACCAACGTTATTGTAATTAAAACACTTTAAAGGTAATTTTCCTTCAAACTTACCTTGAAATTTCCATTCTCTTCTTATGATCATGGCTATGATATTCTTGTCCACACTCTTTTTTAGTTCTTCAATTTTCTCCCATTACTCAACATAATCTCCCAATTCTTCATTGTATTTTCTTGTCTTGCTAGAACCTGCAAGACTAGTTCTTGCATTTCTATCTTTATGCACTATTGCCTTGAATGCTATCTCAACTTTTGGTAAAGCCTCCCTAAGTTCCATAGTTTCAAATTTTGTTAGCTTGGAAACTAACATTTCCCTTGTGAAATTCTTAGTTAATATAATGATATCCTCTATGACATGCACTTTAGTTTTGTATGCTAGTGTCAAAGATCTTAGAATCTTTGAAATGACTTCATCCTCATTGCAAGTTCCTCCATTGTTCCTGATCCATGTCACACATTCTATGACTCTTTGAACATACATCCTTACCATTTCATCTTCCTTCATCTGAAGTGTCTCCATCCTAGCTCTCCAATTCTGAATTTTGGCCTTTAGTGTATGCATCACCTTCATACAATTCTATCAACCTTTTTAATATATCATGTGCTTTGTTCAAATCTCTGATCTCCATGAATTATCCTTCAAATAATGCACTTATCAATGCTTCTCCAGATACCATGTTGTACTAAAGCATATTATTTTCTTCATTAGTTGTAGCAGGGTCTTCTAACTCATCTTCAGTCTTGAGTACTACATCTTTCTTAGTTAACAACCACTAATCTAAGCCCAAGCAGAACAAATGAGTCTTCATCTTGTCTTTCCATACATCAAAATTCTCTGCATCAAACTTGGGACTTTCTTTCTTCTAGTAAGACATCTTAGATCTTTTTCCTCAAGCGGTCAAGCTTTCTCTCTGATGACCAACAAATATGATACCAATTGTTAAAGTAAAAATGTCCCAATCAAATGAGAAGGGGGGTGAATCAGTTGATGCATACTTATTAATCTTAATTCCAATTATAAATCATATTCACAAAAAAAAACAACCACAAAAAAATAACACCAATATTATTTTCAGGAAAAACCTTGTTAAGGGAAAAAGCCCGATGGGGATAGTACCCACAAATCCATACTATGAGTATAATAACTCAGAAAAGAGTTCTATCTCTATTAGGAGATGATTAAGTATAATAGTCCATTCCTTGTTAGAGGAAAGACCCTGTTAGGAGTCACAACCATGTTAAAGGTTTTACAAGATGGCTCACAACTAGGTCACTTGACCAAAGGAAGGTTAAATCCACCTTAAGGACTCACTGTCCAAAGATCACAAAGATTTACAATAATAATATCTGAAATGGCTTCCAAAACTAACATCTGTCAAGACAGTTTCTTCCTTGTACCTCAATGGACCACCTCTACTCTATATCATTAGTCCTTGTAGCCCACATGCTCACACATTATTCACACACCGTAATCATAATGAAAGAATTCCTTATATATAAGTTACATACATAATTCTTGGGTCAGCCATTTATAGGACCTATCCTATAAAAAAACATTACATGGACCCATGTGATGATACACATGACATCCTTAACAATATTAAAACAAGTACAAAACATAAAATAGTCAACCATGACATTAATAAATACTTGATTAATTAAGAACACGCTACCACTCCTGGGTCAACTTCCAAATGAATCTTCACAGGAGTACACACCACAAATGATGTCACCAATTACACAAGTAATTTATGATCACATAGTAGACTCTCCCATGTGTCTTCTAACATTCCTTAAGTTCACAAGGGTTAATCCAATTCCACACTGAAGATATACTTCACATACTGAGACCAACTCTGTGAGTTTTCTAGTCACTGGTCCTATAATTAGTCTTTGCCAATTCATCCATAACTTGATAAATGAGCATATAAACATATGAAAACATAACCACATGTAGTAAACATGTACTTATAACCAAATCTCATCTCGTAGGAGCTAAGTCATCGTACACTGTGCATACAATTTTCTATAACCTGTCTATCTAGTCTGTCTACAACTTTTGGATTCCGTTATTGAAATATATATTGATGTCAATGAAAAAAAATATGAATGGAAATAATTAAAATAATATTGCCAATATGAGTGTGATGCTAGATGGAATGATATTAATGGATGTGCATAGAGGTATTAATGGAATCTAAAATAAAGTTAGAACAAATTTGTACTTGATTGGAGTTGTATTAACATATCAGATGCTATCAGTCAATTCACAAAATTAGTGAATAATTTTCCATAGTGGATTATAGTCCATTTTGGAGTTGTGGCCCTAGTTGTATTTTGGGTTGTTTCTCAAGGGTTGTTTCCCTCATTTATTTTTGAGCAGTGAGCTCTAGGTAGTGAGCCTAAATGCATGTGTATTATTCTTGGAACTTTAATAAGGTTATATGTGCTAGTACATCATCTAGTGGGTTTTATCCTCATCATGGTTTTTCCCTTAACTAGGTTTCCACACAAAAACTCTAGTGTTATGTATTCTTTTTATGATGGTTAAATTCTTTAATATTTGTCTTTAAACATCTAATTAAGGAAGTTGAGCATTGGTTAATTAATGATAGATCAAGACAAGCTTCCTAGCTGGACCAGCTCTGGCTCGCCTAGGGCTTGCTCTTAAAAATAATTCTCCTACAAACCAAACCACAAGGATACATATTTAGATGATATATGTAGTGCTCTAACATTTCCCAATTGGCCATATAGTTCCAACCATGGGAGCTTAAGTTAGAGCCATTCTAATGACCTCCACTCTGAACAGTCCAGCAAGTTGGTCTTAGAGGAGGTATTTTTTTACAAAGCTTTAAAGTAACCTAAAGAACTAAAAAAAGGATTAAAAAAAATTCTCAAAACATTTAGAAATAGCACATGCAAAGAATTTTCTTTGGTTCAATCCATAGAGGTGGATGACTAAGCTCTCTATTGAAGATAGTGCGGGTACAATCATAACAGTAAGCAAAATCTAATACTAACTCATAAAATTCAAAATGTCCAACCCTTTCTCTCAACCAAATAAAGCCATAAATAGTCTTAGACAACCAATATTGGTCAGGTTTTGACCTATAACCAACTTTTCCTCTCAGACAGGCTTAAACCAATTTGTTGTCATGACAACTTTTGCATTTTGCTTGACAACTTTGTCAAGGTTGAACCAAGAAGTCTAAAAATACTCTCAAACCCATCCTAAGACCTCTAAAACCCATAAATAATGTAATTGTACTAATTTTATGCCTTTTCATAGTCAAAATACATCTTTGACTAATTTTCACATACTCATGGCATCCAAGCCATATCCTTTGGGGTCTTCACCTAGTCTAAGGAGACTATCACTTAGGACTTAAACAACCTACACAAAACCTTAGTTGGACTTAAAAAAAACTTACTAACTAAGACACAAAAACAAACCAAAAGTCCATAAGGACAATGACTTGGCCAATAGTTACTACAAGCCAAAATTAGGTGTCTAGGAGCTAGGTAAGCCAAGAACCTAGGTGCTCCTACACCATACTCCCCTGCAAAAAAACCCAAGTCCCATTAGGAGATAGGAGTGCCACATCAATGCCTAACTTATTAAATTTTTTCTCTTCAATCCATTGAGCCTCTGATTCAGGGAGATACTTCCACTTCACAAGGTGCTCCATTTACAATCCATGTCTAGTTTGCTTTTTAACCCTTGAGTCTAGGATCTTCTCAGCTTGAAGCTTCACTTGAACTGGTATTATGAGATCTTTCACATTAGTATGAACATCAGGGCTATGTTCTTCCTCCTTCACATCAGGTCCTTTATATTTCACCAAGTCTTGAACATTAAAAACCAGAGAGATAGATAGGTCACTAGGCAGGCCTATCTTATAAGCATTAGAGCCATACTTGGATAGAACTTGACAAGGTCCAACTCTCCTCATTTGCAGCTTTCTAGGTATACCTTTTTGAAGCCTTTCTTTATTAAAGTGTGCCATTACCCAATCTCCCACTTCAAACTGAATTTCTTTCCTCCTTTCATAAACTCTAGCCTTCACCTTTTGATTTGCTTCCACCAATGTCCTTCTAACCTACTCATGGACTTCTTGCATGGATTGGGAAAAATCCTCAACATGTCCACTCACTCCACCTTGAGTACCAAGTTCTCTTAACTCACACACACCTCTTGGGTGGATGCCATATACCACTTCAAATGGACTCTTGCCAGTAGACCTATTTATGCTATCATTATAGGAAAATTTAGCTTGTGGTAATACCTGGTCCCACACTTGTCCATACTCTTTGGTACGACTTCTAAAGAGGTTACCAAACACTTTGTTGATAACCTCTATTTGGCCATCTATTTGAGGATGATAGGTTGACCCAAAAGCAAGGTTGGTTCCCAATCTCTTCCACAAAGTCTTCCAAAAATGCCCCATGAATTTTACATCCCTATCTAAGACTATGTTGATTGCTAGGGCATGTATCCTTACCACTTCCTTGAATAATAGATGTGCTATATAGTTGACATCATGTGTGGTATTGAATGGTATGAAATGGCTCATTTTGCTGAATCTATCTACCACCACATAGATGCTATCAAAACCAATAGTTGTCTTTGGAAAACCAACTATAAAGTCCATACTTAGGCACTCCCATGGCCTCCTAGGGATTTTTAAAGGCTGGTATAACCTTGCATTTGAAGATGTTCCCTTAGCCTTTTGAAAAAAAATAAATTTTTCTACATATCTCCTCACATCTCTTGGCATCTTGGGCCAATAGTAAAACCCTTGCACTAGGTCCAATGTCTTGTTCAAGATAAAGTGTCCACTAAGGCTGCCATTATGATTTTCTTGTATAAGGTTCTCCCTCATGGATCCTTTAGGTAAACATAACTGGTTACCCTTGAATAAAAATCCATTTTGTAAAGTGTAATCAAAAAACTCACTATGAAAATGGTTCTCAAAATCTTCACATACCTTGTAGGCCTTGGAGAAATCATCATCCTCCTTGTAGAGTCCTTTGAATCCTTCTATGCCAATGCTTTGGAGATGGATTTATTGGATAGTCAACAACATTCTACTTAAGGCATCAACTACCTTGTTTTTAAGGCCCTTCTTATGCTTGATAGTAAAAGTATAGGCTTGGAGGAACTCCATCCACTTGATGTGCCTATGACTTAGCTTATCTTGAGTGTTGATGTAACTCAATGCTTTATTGTCTATATAGACTACAAAATCCTTAGGCAATAGGTAGTGCCTCCAATTTTTAAGTGATTGAACCAATGCATATAACTCTAAATCATATGAGGAATAATTTGATTTAGCCTCATTTAGTCTTTCACTAAAAAATGCAACCGGTCTCCCTTGTTGGTTCAAGACTACTTCCACTGCTATATTGCTTGCATCACATTCAACAATGCAAAACTATTCAAAGCTTGGTAATACCAAAATAGGCTGAGTTTCTACTCTTTCCTTCAACTTTTCAAACCCTTCTTGAGCTGCCTTGGTCCACACAAATTTGGTTTTAACTCCACCTTTGATAGTATTAAGCATAGGTGCACATATCTCATTGAATCCTTTTATGAACTTCCTATAGAACTGAGCTAATCAATGGAAGCTCCTCACTTCAGTCCCTATTTTAGGAATGGGCCAACTCACTATGGCTTCCACTTTGCTTGGACAAGACAAAACAAAACCTAGGTACACTAGTTCTTGTTTAAGGAACTCACTCTTCTCTAGGTTGATGGCTAGCTTCTCTTCATGTAATCTTCTTAGTACAACTCCTAGGTGTTGCATGTGTTCCTCCTTGGTCTTACTAAAGATGAGGATGTCATCTAGGTACACCACAAAAAACCTACCAATATAGTCTTTTAGGACTTCATTCATTAACCTCATAAAGGTACTAGGTGCATTTGTAAGTCCAAAGGGCATTCATGAAGACCCTCATTGGTTTTGAAAGCTGAATTCCACTCATCCCCTTCTTTCATCCTAATTTGGTGATACCCAATTTTAAGGTCAATTTTAGTAAATTATTGAGACCCCCCAAGACAATCTATAAGGTCTTCTTTTCTAGGCATAGGAAACCTATATCTTGTTACAAGTAGTAGTTTCCGTTGCACCAAAAGGTTGACCTGTTAATGCTCGATACAACCACTAGACTTATAGAGGACACAAGAGGTGGTTAAGCCATGTCATGAATCTTGAGGGGAGTGATGACCATTTTTCCAACAATCTCCCCCTTAGCATTACCCAAGGGGATTCAAACCTATGACCAAGCTTTGATACCACTTGTTACAAGTAGTAGTTGCCTTTGCACTAAAAGATTGACCTGTTAATTTTTGATACAACCACTAGACTTATAGAGGACACAAGAGGTGGTTAATCCATGTCATGAATCCTAAGGGGAGTGATGACCATTTTTCCAACACATTTAATGGTAATCCTATTGGTTGCCCTATAATCAGTACATAATCTCCACTTACCTCCCTTCTTTGGTGCCAAAACCATAAGGACAACACATGGACTAATGATTTTCCTTATCAGCCCTTGATCAAGAAGTTCTTGGATCTGCCTTGTTGTCTTCTTATTTTGTTCTAGGGTCACTTTGTATGCTACCTTTTTAGGTAAGGATGCTCTGGGTACAAAGTCAATTTGATGACTGATTACTCTTTGAGGAGGGAGAGTGGCTGGTGTCCCATCACTTATGATGTCCTTAAACTAATTCAATAGCTTATGCACTTCTTTAGGCAAGGTATTATGTAGTACCTTGGTCTCCTCATTGGGTTTCAAGACTATAGCTAGTCCCACTCCTTCTTCTTCATTGAGTTCATGCAAGAAATCCTTCCCACTCATCAAGAGTACATTAGGATCAACTAAACTTGTAGCTCCTTCCTCCACAAGTGACTGAATTTTTTAAGTCACTCCATCCTTCTTGAAGTTATACAAATTTCTCTTCCCATGGTAAACAACATCCTGGTCATATTTCCATGGCCTTCCTAGTATCAAATGGCAAGAATCCATTGGTAGGATGTCACATAGCATCTTATCTTGGTAGCCACCAATCATGAAGTCTACCCATGCTTGTTCATTCACAAGAACATTCTACCCCTTATTCAACCAAGTCACTTTGTAAGGGTGAGTATGAGGTATCTTCTCAAGTTTGAGTTTTTGGACTACCTCCTCTGATATTATGTTATTAGTTGAGCCTCAATGAATGATGACTTTGAAAACCTTGACAAGGATCTTGCACTTGATCCTAAAAAGAGCCCTCCTATGTTTAGGTTCTTCTTTCACTAGTACCTTGAGTAGAACTCTCCTAAACATGAGGTTCTCTCCATGTTCTAAATCCAAGTTCACTTTAGGTGACTTCACACTACTTTCTTCCTCTTTAGCATATGCTATCTTCTTCTCTCCTTGAGAAATTAAGGCCTTATCCAAACATCTATATCTAGGATGACCTAGCTTCCCACAATTGTAACACTTCATGCTTGCAAAGTGTGATCCCCTACTGAAACCACTTGACCTTCCTCTACCACCTTGGAACCCTCTACCTATGCCATAATTTCCTCTTGTAATTTTCTTGCTGATTTGTTCCACTGACTTGGAGTCTCCCTAATTTCTAGGTTCATTACTCCTACCACCATAGCCACCTCTATGTCCTCTATAATCTCTTCCCCTGCCTCTACATTTGGATGAGGAGTCTTGTTTCTTTTTATTCTTTTCTTATACCTTTAGTGCTAATTGAAAGCACTTGTGGATAGTAGTAGGAGTCCAAAGACTGATTTCTTCTTGGATACTCCATCTCAAACCACTCAAATATCTAGCAAATCAGATACTTTCTTCTTCTTGAACTTTAGACCTTAAATAGAGTTTTTGAAACTCCTCAGTGTAAGAAGTCACATCCATCTCTTTTTGTCTAAGATTCTATCTTTTCTTATGCATTTGGATCTCATGATCCTCTGGCAAGTAATTCTCCTTGGTCTTTGTGACCATAGCATTCCAATTTGCAATAGGTCTCTTTCCTTTTCTTTCCCTCTCTTCTTGAAGGAACTTCCACCATGTTAGGTCTGGTGCCCTTAGTCTTGATTTGGCTACCTTCACTCTTTGTGCCTCTGAGACACCTTCACATTCAAAGTGATTCTCCATCCCTTCAATCCACTCCATCACCAATTCTGAATCCATCTTACTGGTGAAAATGGGTATCCCTTCTAAAGATTTGCCTCCCAATTCCTTGATGGATTTTAGGAAGGGTTCTTCTTGGATAGATGGATTAGGTTCAAGAACATAATCTTTATCAACAATTACTTTTCCCTTGTCATCCTCTACTTCCATCTTTTCTTTCATCTTTTCAGCAGCCTCTGCCACTAGCTCAAGCTTATCTTTCAAAGCTTCCACAATCTCCTCTAGAATTCTATTTCTTTCTTTTTGATCCACCACTTCTCTAGCCAATTCAACATTAGTCACCATTGTGTTATCTCCAATGGAATCACTCCTTTCTGACATACAACTTTACCCAAGCCTTTCAATGGCTTTGATACCATTTTGATAGGGTGATCTTCCACTACAAGCCCTACTTCCTCTAGGACTTCTCTAGGTCTTCACTTGACCTAGCTAAGGGTTACTAAGACCCTTCAAATAGAGGGATTCTTCCTAATTTCCTCTACTCCTCAAGATCTTTCTACCAAGGTTCCAAACTCTCTCTAGTTCCCACAACTCCTTCAATGAACTCAACTAAGGAATTCATCCCTTACTCCAACTTCATGAATCCAATTGATAGACATGGGAGAGGACTCTTATAGTCTTTTTTTGACTCAATTTGGGGTGATTTACCTTGTGGTATCCTTCTACTACTACCTGATCTCCAATTTTAGCCTAAAAAGGCTACTAGGCCTTGTAGGTATTTTAACCCCTAAATCAGGGCTTAACTCTACAACTTGCCACACAAGTGGTCAAAAGAGTCACTTTTTTAGACACCCTTTTTGAAGTTACACAAGATTCAAAAAACTTTATTCATCCAGATCCTTCGTACAACATCTTCCTATCTCCTAGCTTTGTTTTTAGGCCTAATTAGGCCTCACTAATTCATAGTGAGGGTTTTATCTTTCCACCCCTTGAAAAGTTTTTCATGAGCTCTCCTTCATAGGATAGAGTCTTTGAACATTATAGAATACTCTCTAGGTGTTGGATTGGCTTTCCCAATCCCCAAACTCTCTCCCATTTGCTGGATCAAGACAAGCTTCCTAACCAGACCAGCTCTGGCTCACCTAGGGCTTACTCTTAAAAATACTTCTCCTACAAAAAAAACCACAAGCATACATATTTCTATGATATATAAAGTGCTCTAACATTTCCTAGGTGGCCGTACAGTTCCAACCATGGGAGCCTAAGTTTGAGCCATTTTAATGGCCTCCACTCTGAACAATCTAGCAAGCTGGTCTTAGAGGAGGTATTTATTTACAAAGCTTTAATGTAACCTAAAGAACTAAAACAAAGCTTAAAACAAATGCTCAAAACATAAAGAAATAACACATGCAAAGAAGTTTCTCTAGTTCAATCCATAGAGGTGAATGACCGAGCTCTCTATTCAAGATAGTGCGGGTACAATCATAACAGTAAGAAAAATCTGATATTAACTCATAAAACTCAAAATGTTCAACCCTTTCTCTCAACAAAATCAAGCCATAAATAGGCTTAGCCAACCAATCTTGGTCAGGTTTTGACCTATAACCAACTTTTCCTCTCGGACAGGCTTAAACCAATTTATTGTCATGATAACTTTTGCATTTTTCTTGACAACTTTGTCAAGGTTGAACCAAGAAGTCTAAAAATACTCTCAAACCCATCCTAAGACCTCTAAGACCCATAGCTAACTTAATTGTACCCATTTTATGCCTTTTCATGGTCAAAATACATCTTTGACTGATTTTCACATACTCATGGCCTGCAAGCCATATCCTTTGGGGTCTTCACCTAGTCTTAGGAGATTATCACTTAGGACTTAAACCAACTACACAAAACCTTAGTTGGACTTCAAACAAACTTACTAACTAAGACACAAAAAAAAACCAAAATTCCATAAGGATAGTGACTTGGCCAATAGTCACTACAAGCCAAAATTAGGCATCTAGGATCTAGGTAAGCCAAGAACCTAGGTGCTCCTGCACCAATGCCACATAACCAATTATTTCTCTCTTTCAATAAAATCCACATAATATGGGGCCTCATGAGAGATCAGAGGAGGGATAAAACATGATTAGGAGTAGGAGAAACCCCTTGGATCCAACACTTTGCAAATGAATTAGGAAAAACCTAGGAGAGTGGCTGTGAATTAAAGAAAATAGACCAAACATCTTTGGTAAAGGAGCACCTGAATAAAATATGAAAAGAATCCTCCTCATCCTGCATACAGAGATAAAATCTATTTGGAATATGCATACCTCTCCTACCTAAGTTATTAATAGTTATAATTTTATTTTGAACATGAAGCCAAAAGAAGATGTTGATCTTTTCTAAAGTCTTTGGATTCCAAACAAGGGCCCAAAATGGGTGAGGCAAGATCCCCTTAGTAATCATCTTAAAAGAACTAGCCACTGAAAACTTTCCATCTGAGGTGGCCACCCATAATAAGTGATCATAATTAACAACTCTAAAAATATGCATAGAAGACAAAAAGGATTCAAGGCTAATAAGACTTTGATCCACCACACTCAAGTCATGCCAAAATAAATTCAGTATATATAATCTGTCACCCAACAACCAAACTACCAAATACATCCATCCCTAAATATTGACCATGGTGAATGAGAAAGAGGGGAATCACCAACCCACCAATCATCCTAGAACCTTATACTTCTACCATCTCTCAAGAACCATTTCATTCCATCATTAATAATCTATTTGGAATAAAAAATATACTTCCAAAGGGTGGAATAATAGAAAATGAGAGTTTGATCAAGCAACATATGAAGTTGTCATACATTTTCATATATTTATTGTAGATAATTATAATCCACTTGTTCTCCTCTATGACACTTCCCCAAAGTTGCTTTTCTAGAAGGGCTTTAGTGAACTTTTTAATTCTTGGGACAACCAATCCTCCAACACAAGGTATTCAAAACACCAATAAGTAGTTAAAAAAAAGAAAAGGCTCAAAGTAGTATAAGTTGGAGATAAACATCATAACACCAATGAAAGAAGAAAAAGAGACACGTTGATACAACATCAATAAAGAAGTTAAAATAACTTCTCAACAATAAATTTTTAAAGGAACAAAGTATAACAAGTATGTGAAAAAATTGATGTAAGCTTTCAAGCAAGTGAAATCTTCCATAACCTTTTGCCCACATCTTCCCAAACTACTCATGAAAGTAAGAGCTGCAGAATATATTATAATCCACAATCGAAGCATAATCATGAAAAGGTTTTGTAGACAAGACACATGAATGGTTTAAATACCATCTCATGACATGTAATAATTGTAAAGTTTGCAGGAAATAAATTTGTTTAAAATATTTATGTAACAGTTGAGCACCTTGATTGCCTTTGAAGAGATACATGCAATGTGTGGAGTCATAGATAATGCACTCGTATTGGATCATACGCCACCTCTAAGAAATGCGGTCTCATAAAGGGAAATATTTGCAAGCTTTATGTCATAGCCTCTTTTTAGACTCTTTCATTTGCACATGTTTTGTGGAGGGTTTGACTCTCAGACTACCCAATTTTTAGCCTACATTTTATGTTTATCTTTAAGAGGTATCTAACCATTTTGTGAAGCAGTAGTTAATGCATAGTGTTTATCCTAAAAATGCGTACCCATAGTGGAGAGACTTATTGAGAGAATTAGAAGCCTATACATGCAAATTTTTATTATTCACACATGTGTGTTAGTTATTAGAGAGTTTAGATGATATTAGTGAGGCTGAAAATGTGGCATGAGAGGAGAGGGATATGCATTAAGTAGGAAAAAACAAAGGAGTTTTACGCAGGAAGTCAGTGGGAGAAAGACAAAGGAATTTTCGAAGAGAATTACACCAAACGCTCAAGAAGGCATCTATTAGTAGAATTCATCATTTAATTTCAAGTTCCTTTCTTGTTAAATAGTTTCTTAAAATGATGGTACAATAGTGGTTCAAATTGTTGTTTTAAATTATTCTATTATTTTCTGTGAGCTATGTAAAAGTTGTTTGTCATGCATCCTTTGTTGCTCTGCTAAACTATATCTATTCTTACAAATTCTTGTTCCTATAAACATGTTGACCTTAGAAGCTTGATTGGAAATGATTCGGGGTAGGAAGTGTCTTCTTTGAAACATTTATCTTCCCCGCTACCAACTTTTCCATCCTTCCTACTTGGATCAGTAATATCCAGCCTTGTAATTTTCTCAAAAAATCCCTAAGCTCAATTTCACCAAAATTTGAAGCAAAATGAAAATATGCAATATGAAATGCACTTTATAAAGCCTAAATTTCTCACCATAGAGGAGCTATTCAAAATTTAGAATTACTTTCCCTTTCCACTGACTTTGCTTGGTCCATAATTTGGCAGCCCAATTGTTCTTCACTGAAAAGTATAATTTATGGGACCCCATAACACTTTTCACTTCATACAACAACCAAGGATTCAAATTTAGAATTGAAGAACTACTTAATTTTTGAATTTTGAAGCTCTCCAGGATGTGGCTAAAACCTGAGGCCCAAAACCTCCATTTCTTTTGACTTCATCTTGTTCATCAAAAATTTAATAAAACCCCTAATCTTTGCCAAAAGCAAACAAATATTATCTTTATTTATAGTACACCATATTAAAGCCTCGCCCAAGATTTATCGAGCCCCAAAATAAAAAATCTAAGTAAAATGGCTTGGAAGAGAATCATGCAATGTAGTTTATTATTGTCGAAATAACTTTTGATCTTCATTGTGCTAAAACTCAGTATGTCATCATCCACTTCAAGTGTCAACAGGGTCCTTGTCTCTATATTTCATAGATTTTTTCCACATTGTCAGGAGAAGAATATGGCCCACATAAATTGTTTTCCATTATGGGACCATCTGTGCCATAAACTTCTTCCCCAAATTCAGTTGGACAAAAAACAAAGTATAACCTTGAAAGATCATTAATACTACACCTCTGTTTCATACTTTTGAAATTGAGGATCTTAAATTGAACCCAAGAAAAACACTCAAAACACAAAGCAATGAATCACCCTTAAGTACTTCAGGTATTTGTTTTAAACTATTCGACTATAACTTTCCAGATTGTTTGCCGCTAACTTGAAATAACTGCGATCCTTTACAACGAATGGAAGAGAATATTATAAAAATCTTAGTTACATTAGATAGTAGTTTTATTTTGTGCATTAGTGACATTTTAATTTATTTCTTCTTTGAATAAATTTTATCATCAATGATTGTTAGGTTCTTTTCTTATAGGAAGCACTGCTATTGACAAAGAACATTGTGTTTATTTACATTTCATATATTTTCTCAGAATTTATGTGATTGCTGATTGTGTAAGTTTGAAAGTTTTCCAGTGTTAGGAGAATCTATTGATCTTTTGTGTTAAGTGCATTATTTTTGCTACAGTATTATTCTGATTTAGTGAGTGTCTTTCATACTACAAAATTATTGTGTATATTCATGTATGTTCATTTATTTTTAGTAAGATATCTTGGGAAAGGGTGCTGAATATGGGTAACAAAGAAGGGTAAAATGTAGTTTCTTTTACTTGCCATTAGAAATCTGGTCTTTATGCTTAGACCTAAGCTTGTAAACACATAAATGAATTTGTGTTGGTTATGTATTTTCTCTCTACCATATCTATGTTCATTCTATTTTGTGTGTGATAAAGTAGCTAGATCACAACTTGAGCCAGATTCCTTTCCGATCCATCTGTGCCGAGTTGATAGATCACTCGCATAGGGTCAGTGAGATCTTCATTTTAGGATGAGCCCCAGGGGAGCTAACCACTCTGTGGTTGGGTAGAATAAAGGCCTGGATCATATTTCTGTCTCCAATTTTGTAGATGGATGACAAACTGTCTAATGGCATTGGAGACAGGAACATGCAGATGGATAGTTGACATTCTGATGGCATGTAATTGGATATCTTGTACTTCTTTGACCTTAAGGTCATGTGTATATATGTACTTTGACATTTTATGTTCTAAAACATGGTCAACATATTCCTTGTATTATTTACTCTTATTGTGTATTTCGATAGTTTGGTAGAACCTTCATATATTATGGCAAGGATATTCAACTTTATTTCATAATGATGTAATCTCTATAAATGAAAAAGATAATTTATGTCATGGAAAAGTCTTTATTTACTTTTAGACTTGTTATGTTTTTCAACTTCTAGCGTTTTTTGATCTAGAGCTTACGTGTCTCTTATGTGTGATTTTTTGTTCTCACATGTAGTAACAGAGCTATGTTTAAACACTTGAACCTTGGTCCTCTATTGCTAAGTTGTGTACTCATGCTTAGTGTAGGAAGTGATTCAACACCATGCAAAATAGAAATAGTAATAAGGGAGGATCTAGTAATGGATAGGTCAATGAGGAACAAAATCCAAGAATGGATGAAATACTTAATCTCTTGACAGAACATAGGAATCTCTTGCAACAAAAAAATAACCATATGGACCATTTGGAATAGGATGCAAGAGGTAGATAGAATGAAGAGGAAAGAAGAAAGAGGGAAGAGGATCAAAGAATTGAAGCTCATTAGAAATAGGAAGAGGATCAACGTTTGGAAGAACTGAGAAAGGAAGAAGAGGATAGGAGGAATGAAGAGAAGCGGAACCAAATTACAAATTAAAGGGTGATAAACATACCAAATAATAGAGAAATAATAGAAGAGGAACTGAGTAAGGACCTCAAGAAGGTCATACCTCCTACATTTGATGGTAAGGCCATTGGTGATGCTGCTGAGGCATGGATAGTATCCATGGAAAAGTATTTCCATGTTCATAATCTTTTAGCTGAATCCAAAGATATGTGGAGTGCTTTTCAGTTAGTTGGTGAGGCTGGTACTTGGTGGGACAATGAGATGGCTGAAAAGAGGATGTAGCCTGGTGAGATCTATTGGGAAGAATTCCTAGTACTTTTCCATAAGAGGTGGTTACCTCAGCTTTATTATGATAGGAAAGTTGCTGAATTCTAGAACTTGATTCAGGGAGTTCTGACTGTCACTAAATACCATGAGAGATTCTATCACTTGGTAAATTATGTACCTCAATATCAGTAGGATGAGTGGTTTAGAACCCACAAGTTTATCCTTGGATTATGTCCAGAGATAGGATCAGAAGTGGATATGCATGAGCCTAAGACTGGATTTTTCTTTTAGGAAGACTTTGAGACAAGAGAAGAAACTAAAGTAGGTACCTTCAATTAGAGTGAGTCAAAGGAATAGTGCACCTCAAGGATATAAGAGGAAGTTTCAAGATAGTAAACCAAAGGACACTGGTTAGAAATAGTTTCATAATATGAGAGGCAAGGGCAGAGGTAGTGCTAGAAGGAACAACAATGGTAACTAGAACATGGGCAACAATAGGAATGATAATAGGAGGAATAAACCTGATGGTAAATAGGGACCATGAGATGGTTGCTACACTTATGGAGGTGACCATTATGCTAGTGTTTGTCCTCAAAGATCAGCCCATAGAGATGGGAAAGGACCTCAAACTCAGCATCAGATTCATGCAGCTGTGAATAATAGATAGGTTGATTTTTAGGGAACACCCATTTAGATGGCCGGTAAGCTTCTTGGACATGATATTTCTATTTTGATTGATACTGGAGCTATTAAATGTTTCATAGATCCTAGTGTTGTTTCTAAACTTCCAGTTAGAGTAGGATATATGTTAGAACTATGGATGATAGAATATGGGAATAAGGCAGAGCATAAGGTTGAGTAATGTTTATCTTGTAGCGATATTGAACTTCCTAATTTTCAAACACAAGTAAACTTGTACATTGCACCTTTAGGTTCCTATGATGTCATTTTGGGCATCAATTGGTTAATAGAACATAAGGCCATAGTGAATTGCAAGGATAAAATAGTAGAATGCCTTGATGATGCAAGTAATCCTATAACACTCTATGGTGTGAAAAGGTCTCTTGAACTTAGATAGATTTCTACCATGCAATTGAAAAAGGAAAAGAGAAAGGGGTGTATGATGTATGTGGATTATGTCAAAGATTTGGACACACCTCCTAGTCTAGAAGATTTCCCTATCTTGCAGGAATTCAAGGATGTTTTTCCTGAAGAGTTGCTTGAGTTACCTCCAAAGAGGGAATTTGATTTCTCAATTGATATGATGCCTGGACCTGAACCTCAATCCAAGGCACCATATCGAATGGCCACTACTGAAATGTTTGAGTTGAAGCTATAGTTGCAAGAACTCTTGGATGCAGGGTTTATTCACTCTAGTGTTTCACCATGGGGAGCTCCAATAATCTTTGTAAAGAAGAAGGATGGTACCTTATGATTGTGCATAGACTACTGAATGCTCAATAAGGTTACTATAAAGAACAGATACCCTCTTCCATGGATAGATGAAATTTTTGATCAAATGAAGGGAGAAATTATGTTCTCCAAAATTTTCTTGAGATTTGGATATCATCAACTCTGGATGAAAGAGGAGGACATATCCAAAACAGCTTCTAGGACAAGGTATGGACACTATGAATTTGTAGTCTTACCTTTTGGATTGACAAATGCACTTGCAGCTTTTATGAACCTAATGAACAATGTATTCAAGGATTATCTTGATAAGTTTGTTGAGATATTCATTGATGACATTCTGATTTACTCCAAGAATATGGAGGAACATGAGAAACATTTGTAGATAGTTTTACAATGCCTAAGAGACAAGAAATTGTACGGGAAACTATCAATGTGTTCTTTCTACAAGAAGGAGATCCACTATTTGGGTCATATCATTTCTGCAGATGGAATTGTAGTGGATCCGACAAAGATCAAAGCTATTATCGGTGGCCAACTCCTCAAAATGTGAGTGAAGTGAGAGGTTTTATGGGACTTGTAGGATACTACAAAAAATTTGTGGGGGGATTCTCTAAGATTGCAGCACCAATCAATTCTCTTTAGAGGAAAGGGAAAATATACGAGTGGACTAATGTATGTGAGAGAGCATTCCAATTATTGAAACAAAAGTTCACATCCACTCATATCTTGATCATACCAAATCCTAATAGACACTTTACAGTTATTACCGATGCTTCAAGTGAAGGTCTTGGTGGTATTTTCATGCAAGGTGGAAAAGTAGTGGCTTATGAGTCACAAAAACTAAAACAGTATGAGGTTAACTATGCACCTCATGACTTGGAATTGGCAGCAATTGTTCATGCTTTAGTGATGTGGAGACATTACCTTTTAGGTAAACCATTTAAGTTGAAGACAAATCCTATGGGACTTAGGTATATTTTCACACAACCTAATCTCAATGCTAGATAGAGATGATGGTTGGAGTTTCTAAGTGAGTATGATTTTGGTATCGATTATATCAAGGGAAAAGATAATAGATTATCAGATGCTTTAAGTAGGAGAAGACACATTTCTACTATATCTACTTCTAGAACTCAGTTGAGAGAACATGTGTTAGAAAATCTTTCAGGGGATGACCATTATGAGATGGTTAAGACAACTTTACTTGTAGATCCATCAAATCACCATTTTGATAGATACACTTTTGAGGATGATGGTATCATGAGATACCAAGATAGGATGTATAGTCCCAACTAAGCAGGGTTGAGGAAGGTGGTTTTAGAGGGAATGCATTGTACTCCTTTTTCAAGACATCCAAGAGTAAACAAGATGATTTCTGATATGAGGCCATTGTATTTTTGGCCAGGGCTAAAGTGAGATGTGACAACTTTTGTAGCCCAGTGTTTAGAATATCAACAAGTTAAGGCTGAACATGTCCATCTAGTGGGACTTTTGTACCCACATGATATGCCAGAGTATAAATGGAAAGTCATTAGTATAGATTTTATCCAGGGTTTACCCATGACTTGATGCAAACATGATGTAATATTTGTTGTAGTTGATAAACTAACCAAGGTAGCTCACTTTATTCCAGGGAGCTTGAGAGATGGATCTTTGGCTTTGGCCAAGTAGTTTGTCTAGGAAATTTTCAGATTACATGGGGTACTTGAGACTATCATATCAAATAGGGATACTAGGATGACATCAAGGTTTTGGACAACCTTGAATGCATCTTTGGGAACTAGGTTGAATTTTAGTACCGCTTATCATCCTTAGACAGATGGACAGACTAAGAGAGTGAATCAAGTGATTGAAGATTTTCTCCAGATGTATTGTATAGATCAACAACACAAATGGGAAGAGTACCTTCCATTGGTAGAGTTTGCCTACAACAAATCTTACCATGCCTCCTTGGGAATGACACCATTTGAGGCACTTTATGGATGGAAGTGTCATACTCCTATCAGTTGGGATAGAGTAGAGGATAGGATAATAATTGGTCCTGATATGTTGAGAGAGATGGAAGAACATATGACTTTGATTCATACTCAGCTAAAGGAAGCAACTGATAGACATAAGAGTTATCCAGACAAGAACCATACTTTTAGATAGTTTTAGGAAGGTGACAAGGTGTTTTTGTGTGTGAGACCACATAAAATATCAATCTCTTTTGGCAAGGATTCAAAGCTTGCACTGAGATATGTGGGTCCTTTTGATGTTTTGGAGGTCATCAACCCCATTGCCTACATAATTTCTCTACCACCAGCTCTTGCCCGAATTCATAATGTTTTTCATGTTTCTTTGTTGAAGCCCCATCATCTTGATGCATCTCATATTCTTGATTGGCATGCATTACATGTTCATGATTTGGGGGTGGTGTTGGTGCAGCCTACTTGCCTCGTTGATCAATGTACCATCAAGGTGCATGATAGAGATGTACTATAGTATGAGGTCCAATGGGACCAATTCTCTATTGACAACACTACTTGGGAAGATGCATAAGACATGCATAGATCTTTTCCATAGTTATTTTCTTAGATTTACTTTATGTTATGTTTATGCTTTAAGATTTGTAGTGAACTACTTTTTATGTTTCCATAAGACATTGGGTCTATGTTATAACTTGATTTGATGCTCTTAGTTACAGAAATATTTGTGTGACTATTTTAGTTTTGGTTTTAGACTTATGTTGTCTTGGTTGAAAGTTTGTCAATCCAAGTCATATTAAATAAATGATATGGACATACTTTTAATACATTTTTCTCATGAATTTATGATGAAATGATTAAATGAAGTAAAAAGTATGATGAAATATGTAGAATTTTTAATTTCATTATGAATCAAAATGATGAATATGTTATGTAATTTAAATTTGATTATGGGTTTAATGAGACTAACCTACTGATGATCTTTTGAGTTTGAGCATGCATGACAGGAGATGAAGGCGAAAATGTGATTGAGGTAGAGTGTTTTTATCTTCTCAGCAGGGGTGAGATCAAAATAATGGTTGCAAGTACACACCACTTAAATTATTTTGAAATCTTATAATCTTCTTGACTTATTTCGTAAGTGAATGTTTGGATAAAATAGTCAGAATAGATTTCTTTCTTTTACTCTTGCTCGAGTGATTGTGTTATTTGGATGTGAATGTTTTGAGTTAAAACTTGTTAATGAAGTATGGTTTATTTAAAACCTCAACATAAGGCATCAAGGATGATGCACTTTCTTATAAGGGAAGGATGTCATAACCACTTTTTAGACTCTTTCATCTGCACATATTTTATAGAGAGTTTGACTGAGACTACCCAATTTTTAGCCTACTTTTTATGTTTATCTTTAAGAGGTATCTAACCATTTTGTGAAGTAGTATTTAACGCATAGTGTTTATCCTGCAAATACGTAGCCGTAGTGGAGAGACTTCTTGAGAGAATTAGAAGCTTGTACAAGCACATTTTTATTATTCACACATGTGTGTTAGTTATCAGAGAGTTTAGAGGATATTAGTTAGGCTGAAAACATGGCATGAGAGGAGAGGGATATGCATTAAGTAGGAAAAAATAGAGGAGTTTTACATAGGAATTCAGTGGGAGAAAGACAAAGGAAGTTTGGAAGAGAATTGTGCCAAATGCTCGAGAAGGCATCTATCAGTAGAATTCATCATTTAATTTCAGGTTCCTTTCTTGTTAAATAGTTTCTTAAAATGATGGTATAGTAGAGGTTCAAATTGTTGTTTTAAATTATTTTGTTATTTTCTATGAGCTATGTAAACTTTGTTTGTAATACATCCTTTGTTGCTCTGCTAAACTATATTTGTTCCTACAAATTCTTGTTCCTATAAATGCGTTGACCTTAGAAGCTTGACTAGAAATGATTCGGGGTAGGAAGTATCTTCTTTCAAACATTTATCTTCCCCACTACCAACTTTTCCATCCTTCCTACTTAGATCAATAATCTCCAGCCTTGTCATTTTCTCAAAAAATTCTTAAGCTCAATTTCACCAAAATTTGAAGCAAAACTAAAAACATGCAATAGGAAATGCAATTTATAAAGCCTGAATTTCTCACCGCAGAGGAACTATTCATAATTTAGAATTACTTTCCCTTTCCACCAACTTTGCTTGGTCCACAATTTGGCAGCCTAGTTGTTCTTCACTGAAAATCATATAATTTATGGGACCCCATAACACTTTTCACTTCATACAACAACCAAGGATTCAAATTTAGAATTGAAGAACTGCTTGATTTTTTATTTTTGAAGCTCTCCAGGACGCGGCTAAAACCTGAGGCCCAAAACCTCCATTTCCTTTGACTTCATCCTATTCATAAAATTTTTAATAAAATCCCTAATCTCTGCCAAAAGCAAAAAAATATTTACTTTTATTTATAGTACACCATATTAAAGCCTCACCCAAGATTTATCAAGCCCTAAAATAAAAAAATCTAAGTAAAATGGCTTGGAAGAGAATTCTACAATGTAGTTTATTATTGTTGAAATAACTTTTGATCTTCATTGTGCTGAAGCTCAGTATGTCATTGTCCACTTCAAGTGTCAATAGGGTCCTTGTCTCTATATTTCATAGATTCTTTCCACATTGTCAGGAGAATAATATGGCCCACATAAATTGTTTTCCATTATGGGACCATCTATGCCATAAACTTCTTCCCCAAATTCATTTGGACACAAAATAGAGTATAACCTTTAAAGATCGTTAATACTACACCTCTATTTTGTACTTTCAAAACTGAGGATCTTAAATTGAACCCAAGAAAAGCACTCAAAACACAAAGCAAAGAATCGCCCTTAAGTACTTCAGGTATTCATTTTAAACTGTTCGACTAGCACTCTCTAGATTGTTTGTCGCTAACTTGAAATAACTGTGATCCTTTACAACGAAAGGAAGAGAATATTATAAAAATCTCAGTTACATTAGATAGTAATTTTCTTTTGTGCATTAGTGACATTTTAATTTATTTCTTCTTTGAAGAACTTTCATCATCAATGATTGTTAGGTTATTTTCTTCTAGGAAGCACTGCTATTTACAAAGAACATTGTGTTTATTTACATTTCATATATTTTCTCATAATTTATGTGATTGCTGAGTGTGTAAGTTTGAAAGTTTTCCGGTGTTAGGAGAATCTATTGATCTTTTGTGTTAAGTGCATTATTTTTGCTACAATATTATTTTGATTTAGTCAATGTCTTTCATACTACATAATTACTGTGATATTCTTGTATGTTCATTTATTTTGAGTAAGATATGTTGGGAAAGGGTGCCGAATATGGGTAATACAGAAGGCTAAAATGTAGTTTCTTTTACTTGCCATTAGAAATCTGGTCTTTATGCTTAGGCCTAAGCTTGTAAACACATAAATGAATTTGTGTTGGTTATGTATTTTCTCTCTGCCATATCTGTGTTCATTCTACTTTGTGTGTGATAAAGTAGCTAGATCACAGCTTGCACCAGATTCCTTTCTGATCCATCTGTGCTGAGTTGATAGATCACTCGCATAGGGTTGATGAATTCTTCATTTCAAGATGATCCTCGGGGGAGCTAACCACTTCATGGCTAGGCAGAATAAACGTCTGGAACATATTTCTATCTCCAATTTTGCAGATGGACCATAGACTGTCTGATGGAATAGGAGACAGGAACATGTAGATGGACAGCTAACAGTCTGATGGCATGTAATTGGATATCTTGTACTTCTTCGACCTTAAGGTCATGTGTTCTATTATATGTGTATATATGTACTTTGAAATTTTATGTTCGACCGCATGGTCAACATATTCCTTGTATTATTTACTCTTATTATGTATTTCGACAGTTTGGTCAAACCTTCATATATTATGGCAAGGATTTTTGACTTTATTTCATAATGATGTAATCTATGTAAATGCAAAAGATAATTTATGTCATGGAAAAGTCTTTATTTACTTTCAGACTTGTTATGTTTTTTGACTTTTTGACTTTTTCTGATCTAGAGCTTACGTGTCTCTTATGTGTGATTTTTGGTTCTCACACTTTGTAGTAAATGGGATAATAAGGTTAGAACCTCTACAAACCTGATAATACACACCTGAACTTTTTAACAGTGCCACCTCAAAGAAATGTTATCACATGGAATGTCATGATAGCATCATTTTCATAAATAGAATTGATAAAATGATTTTATAAACTTCTAAGTGAATGCCATTGGTAGCTCTACAAATCCAAACTCTACAACCAGTACTATGTTCTAAATACAATATGCAGGTGTAAAAAAGAGACAAGGAATACTAAATATTTGACATAAGGCTTCCATGAGTTTCCATCTCATGGCCCATAATATTTGGAGGATATACCAAATTGATGTGTTGAAGACTATTTACAAACTTTTAAACAAATGCAACAACTGGTATAAAGCTTAATTTTCTATGTTTCTATATTTCCTCACTGTTTGCATTACTATGGGAGCTTTGGAATGACTTTGGGTATCCATAAAAGAATAATGAAGAGGCATTTCTGGTAGATTTATAGGAGGAAAAACTTCAGTGTACGTGTTATCCAGAATTGTTAACACCAAAATTATTCGACATAATGCTTTGAGCATGTGCTTAATATTAATTTGTTGAAAATACTTTAGAAAATTTTGAGCAATACAAATGGTGGGCATAGAACCAAACTTTCCACCTTTGAGGATTCTTCCCCATGTGAGTAGGTAGGAGTTAAAGCTGTGGGAAAATGTATGTGAATTCATCAAAACATAATTAATGAAGGAATTTATTTATGACTATTGTAGTTGTAATTTTTGTAGGACGTATACATGCAAAAACATGATAGCATAGACAATGTATGAATTGTTTACCAAAATGTCTTAATGAGATGTCATCTTTTGAAATGTAATAATTGTAACATGTCTACTCTCACTCCCTTCAGTCTTCTTACATGATTTAAACTTGTATGCTTTTTTGATCTCTATTTTCCTATCTCTAGTCAAGTCTTATGTGTTTTTTAAAAATATATTCTTAATTGTGATCTTTGTTGTAAATTTTATTTAGTATGTAGAGTGCGCTCAATAAGCACAAGCTCAAACAATGGATGTTGGAGAAGGGTCATCCCAAGCTCAAATAAGTATGCATCTCTCTCTCTCTCTCTCTCCCCCCTTAGGTGAATATGTAATTTTAGTCTTCTTGGGTGAATATGTATTTTTAGTCTTTCCCTTAAGAATTTTTCTTTTTATGTTTTGTATGTCTCTTTTTCTCAAGAAAATATTGGACAAGGGATAGCCCAAGTTCAAGCAATGGATGTTGGAGAAGGGTCATCCCAAGCATTTTTGTATGGTCAGATGGATGTACAACACAATTCAAATCAGCAAGGCCATTTTATGAACTACGTAGATATCAGTGATACCAAAATATACCACATGTTTTGAGTTTCTTTGAGAGTGGGCATGTAAATGGTGAGCATGATGGTGCATGATTTTGCATTAAACATGCTTTAAGAAAGTATCAAATGTATTATTAGGGATTTCGTATTAAATATTTGCATAATGTAGTTGAATGGTGCAAGATGCACATTACAGTTCCAAATGAGGCTAGTACATCATTAGGATTGGATCATTTCGTACCATTTACAGTGTTCTAAGAAATATTAGGCATGCACATTCTTTTCAAAATTAATTTCAGTTTCAAGAATTCAAATTATTACATAAAATTTGAATACTTTATATTGATTTAAACATTTATGTCCAACTTTTAAAAAAAAATGTTTTAAAGGTGTGGATAGAAGATGAATGAATGAATGCAAGAGGGTTAAAAAAACAAGATCCTTACATTCTTTTATGAGTA
Source organism: Chamaecyparis obtusa (assembly GCA_027943335.1). Classification (NCBI taxonomy): domain Eukaryota; kingdom Viridiplantae; phylum Streptophyta; class Pinopsida; order Cupressales; family Cupressaceae; genus Chamaecyparis; species Chamaecyparis obtusa. The sequence goes on from BSBK01003442.1 coordinate 366,982, forward strand.
CAAATAGTCACATGTGGTCATTGTACACCAGGGATTCCTCATGCTTTTGTTTTGACCACATTTCCAAAAACTATGATGAATGCAACAACCAGGTATGTGGATATGTTAGTGCATGGAATTTGGTGCCATTAGATATTACTAATACAAATGATGAAGATGATGATGAAAGCTTTGATGACATTCCATTGATTTCTAATGATTATGAGCATATTTTAGGATTAATCAAAATTTGTACATATATTTTAAAATTCATGTTCAATCTATAAATTTATGTACATGTATGTGCTTATTTACTTTCATAAATATTTTTATCTCTCAAACTCTTTAAAATAAATTGACTCTGCGAAATTTATTGTGCATGACATGTTTTTGCAGTCATAACAGACCTTGAAAATGCAAAAGGTGTTAGTTACTATTTATTGCGTTGCACATAGGAGAGGAATAAGCTAACAAAGAATGAAACAAGTGATAGAATTATGTTTCCCATAGGTGAATAGTGTATCTATTTTAGATTTATTACAATTAAAATTTAAAATTTAATATAACTTACCGTACACATGAACATTTTCTCTAGCTCTAGAACTCATTGTTTGAAATGTTGTTTCTTGTGCGTGTAGGTTCAATTGTTCTAAAAGGAATGTATTTGAAGAAAATCAAAATAGTTAAACATGGAAATCATTTTATTTATTATCAATTTGACAAAAAGGTCTATTAGTATAGCCACCTTGTAATTGCTACCACCCTATCTCTTCATCAAGTTGTAGGACATGACATTCATAAGTGGAGACTAGATACCGATGACCGTGAGAGAATATTACATTTTTTAGAAGAGAAAGATGAACCACTTGATGTGGCCTATAATTAATGTATATATGTTTGTAACTTGTGCGACTTGGTCAATAATAATTTGACATAAATTTAAATTTGTCTTAAACCTAGATACATGGCTTAAGGGGATGATTTAAATTCTTATATGTTGCATGTATGCACGATATTGTCAAAAGTATTATGAAATATTTATTGTTGTTTAATAGGACATGTCTTTGTCTAGGAGCACCTAGGCTAACCTCCAATGTCTATGTCATTTTGGCTTGTATTTGACATTATCCAAGTCAGAGGGTTGTCTGTTTGATTTGGACCTTAGAAGGTCATTGCAAATGTGGACTAGGTGAGTTAGTGATAGTGCTAAGGTCACCAATTAGTCATTGTTAGTTGTTTTTTATTAAACTTAGGCTTTGAAGCTTAGAGATGGATTTGAGTTATTAATGTGTTCTAAACACATGAATGATGTAAGAAAGATGCCTTGAGGCCATAAATGAAGTTGGTTCATCGAGATATAGGGGTTAGAGGTCCTAAAAGTTAGGATGGTGGCATAAAGGAAAATATGCCAAATGTTGTTAAAAAGTTGTCATGACAACATTTGCAATAAAGGCAAATGTTGCATGCAACTCGACAACATAGGATCCCCTAGAAGATAGGAGTGGGAGATTAACCAAAAAGGCCTAAAACCATGGAGAATGGCATCTAAGATCATATCGGGCTTGGATTTCGAGGTAGACATCATTGTAACAAGATTTTGAATAGTGAATTTAGCTCTACAACTCAGTTTTGAGAGGAACTTGAGCTTCTCAGTGTGATAGTGTTATTTTGTGGATTGAAAGCTTTGAGTTAGTGGTGTATTTGTATGTTTGAGTTATTTTTAAGTTTTTTTCATTTAGTAGGCAAGTTGATTTGAGTTAGTTTAAGGTCTTGAATAAATTGTTTTAGGTTTAGGGAGTTTCCTAGTCCTGTCCTAACCAGTTTGTCATTTCATGGCTCCCCCATGAAATCTAACCATGGGATCTTCCTAAGGGTAGATGAATATGTTAGGGGAGCCATTGGTATGTACATATTTAGATTTAGGAGTCATGAGGAGTTGGGTTTCTATTTTAAATGCCAAGCCCTAGGTGAGCATACAGTGCGCGGTTAGAGGTTTGAAGGTGAAGATTTGAAGATTTCTTGTAGGGTATAGCAATAAAGTATGGAAGAAGTATAGTCCCAAGTTTGATATGAACATATTTTGACATGTTAGGAGGATTAAGAGACTATCAATCCATTTGATTGAGATTTGAATGAGAAACTAGTGAGGTCCTATAAATTAAGCCTTTTAGTCCTATTAGACCTAGATAATAGGAACCCTGTGTACAGAGGACCTAGGAGTCTAAAACCTTCAAAATAATTCATAAAATACAAAAGGGTATCTGAATGTGGGATTATATTTTCAATTTGTTTGGAAAGTTTTGGCAGGAATTGGTAAAAGGTCTCTGGTAAAGGCTACAAGGAATTAAGCCTAATTAGGCCTCCTAAAGACTACGTCTTGAACCCGATAGGAAAAGGCTTGAAGGTCCTTCTAAATGGATCCAAATGGAAGTGATATGAATGTAGAGGAAGCATTTGACATCCCTACAATGAAATTCATGATTGGTGAGAAGTTGGCACTTAGAGTCTTCTAAGAGTGGAAGTAAGCATTGGAGAACTACATGGTGTTTGTCCTTCAAGATCAAGCACAAGGAGTGAGGCTCTTGGAGAGGAGATAGATAAGGCCTTAGTTAATCATCTAAGCCTTTGGAGATCCTAGAGTAGATTAGGATCCTTGATAGAGACAAGCTAGGTCTCTTAGAAGTTTTGTAAGCAAACCTTGGAACACTCACATAATATTGGTATTAGAGCTTGTTTTGATCAGGCTTGTGGTTAATGTTGCAACTACTAAATTAGTTGGAGAGAATAATTTAGTGGGATCATTGGAAGATAAAACCATGTTGACTAACTCTGGGTTAGCCAAGAAGGTAGAAGACCAAGAAGAAGATAATAGGTTGCTAAGAGAAAGATTGTCTCAAATGGAGCAACTCCTGGGTGAAGTCTAAGACAAAGCTGATAAGGTGAAAGATAATATAGATCAGAAGGAAGAAAAAGAAGCAAGGGAAAAGGAATTGGAATTGGAGGAGGAAGCTCCAACCCTTGACCCTGTTCTTCCTGAGGAACCCTTCTTGAAGGCACTAAAGGCCTTAAGTGGCAAAGCTTTGGAGGGTGTACCACTATTCAGTGGACAAATGGATCTAGATTCAGTCATGGATTGGATTGACAACATAGAGAATCACTTTGAATGTGATGGTATCTCAGAGGCCCAAAAATTTATGGTGGCCAAATCAAGGTTGAGATGTTCAACACTCACATGGTGGAAGTTTGTGAAAACTAAAAGAGAAAAAGAAGGAAAGGGTCCTATAGTTACATGGAAGGGCATGGTAACTAAGGTGAAGCAGACCTACCTACTTGATGATTATGAAGTTTAGTTACATAGGAGGAGACACAATCTTAGACAAAAAGATTTGGATGTCCAAGAAGACACTGAAGAGTTCCAAAAGTTGTGCTTAAAATCAAAAGTGGTTGAGGATGAAAGCACCAAGCTAGCTAGGTATTTGAATGGACCCAAATGATCTATTCAAGAAGACACGAGTCTTGTGAACTTAAAAAATATCCACCAATGTTATCAAATGGCCTTGAAGATAGAGGAGAAAGGAAAAATAAAGAAAGAACAAACCTCCAAAGGAAGAGGTAAAGGAAGAGATAGTAGAGGATAAAGAGGTGGATATGGTGGAAGGAGTTCAGAATCAAGGGCTCAAGGAGAATTCAATTACACTGAGCAGCAAGAAGGGAGCTTTAGTAGAGGTGGTAGAGGAAGGAGCTCTAATTCTAGAGGAAGAAGTGGTGGACAAGGAAGAGGCAATTATTTTTCCAATATGAAATGTTATCGTTGCAATCAAATGGGACACCCTGCCTATAGGTGTCCAGAGAAGGGCAATACTTCTCAAGGAGGTGATAAGAGAACTAATTTAGTTCATGAGGAGACAAATGTAGAAAAGAAACATTCTAAAGTACCATTGACATTAGAGGAAGGAGAGAACCTCATGATGAGGAGAACTTTGATCAAGGATCCGGTTAAAGAAGAACCAAGACAAAGAAGGTCCTTGTTTAGGATAAAGTGTAAAATGATGGGGAAAGTATGTAGAGTCATCATTGACTCAGGTTCTACTCATAATATTATGTCAGAGGAAGCAGTCATCAAGCTAAGCATGAAAAGGATACCCCACACTAATCCTTACAAGGTCACATGGTCGAATAAAGGCCAACATGTGTTAGTAAATGAGCAAGCTTGGGTGGAGTTCTCAATTGGAAGGTATAAGGAAAAAATTTTGTGTGATGTGTTACCTATGGATGCATGTCATTTTATCCTAGGTAGACCATGGAAATTTTATTGCCAAGGTATGCATGATGGAATGAAGAACTCCTATTCTTTTAAGAAGGACAATGTGACTTTCAAAATTCAATCACTATTAGAGGATGTAGAGGTGAAGAAAGTAGGTCCTAATGTGCTCATGGTTGGTGAAAATGAGTTCTTAGAAGCCATGGAAGAGAGTGAAGGAGTTGGCATTGCATTAGTGTTAAGACCAAGAGAGGTAGATAAAGGTGAGCCAACCAAGAAGCTAGAATTACCTAAGGAGATACAAAGCATGCTACAGAATTATGAAGGTATAGTAAGTGATGGACAACCATCAAAATTACCCCCTAAAAGAGCCATAAGTCATAGGATAGACTTGATACCAAGATCTACCCTACCTAATAAGGCAGCCTACAAGATGACCCCTCAACAAAATGAGGAAATTGCTAGACAAATACAAGAATTCCTAAACCAAGGTCTCATTAGAAAGAGTATTAGTCCATGTGTTGTACCCATTGTCCTAGCACCTAAGAAAGGAAGAACTTGGAGGCTTTGTATTGATTCAAGGGCTATTAATAGGATAACCATTAGGTATAGGTTCCTTATCCCAAGGATTGAAGACCTAATGGATTGTCTAGGTGAAGCTAAGTACTATAGAAAGATAGACTTGAAGAGTGGCTACCACCAAATTAGGATACATGAAGGAGATGAGTGGAAAACAGCCTTCAAAACCAATGAAGGTTTGTATGAATGGCTTGTCATGCCATTTTGATTGTCTAATGCCCCCTCCACATTCATGAGGCTCATGAATGAAGTCCTCAAAGACTACATTGGAAATTTTGTAGTGGTATATCTTGATGATATAATAATCTATAGTAAGACAAAGGGTGAGCATCTAGAACACCTTGAGATTGTGATCAAGAAGCTGCATGATGAGAAGTTGATGATAAACTTGGAGAAGTGTGAGTTCATCAAGATAGAGCTAGTATACCTTGGGTTTGTGTTGTCTCATGGTAATCTGAAAATGGATGTTAGTAAAGTGGAAGCCATCATAAATTGGCCTACTCCAAGGACAACAATAGAGGTAAGAAGTTTTCATGGCATTTCCCAATACTATAGGAAGTTTATAAGGTGATTTAGTGCTATTTGTGCTCCTATGTTGGACACCATTAAAGGACGCATGATGACCAAGTTTGTATGGAATGAGAAAGCTAAAAAAAGCTTTGAGTTGTTGAAGGAAAATATTGCTACCCAACCTATTTTAGTCTTGCCAAGCTTTGAGAAGCTATTCCCCATAGAGTGTGATGCTAGCAATGTGGCTATTGGAGCTATTTTAAGCCAAGAGGGTAGACAGGTGGCTTTTCATTAAGAGAAGTTAAGTGAAGCTAAGAAGAAGTATTCTTCTTATGACCTTGAAATGTATGCATTAGTTCAAGCCTTAAGGAAATGGAGGCACTATTTGCTTCCCAAGGAGTTCATAGTCTATTCAGACAACCAAGCACTAAGTTTCTTGAACTCTCAAGAGAAATTGAGTCACAAGCACATGAAGTGGGTTGAATACCTGCAAGCACACAAATTCAATATCAAGCACAAGAAAGGAGTACTCAAAAAAGTGGTAGATGCCTTGAGTAGAAGATCTCTTACTATCTAAGAGATTTAGTTGAAGAGAATGGGAATATATCACTTCAAAGATCTATATGCAGATGATGAAGACTTTGCAGACATTTACAAGGTATGTGCTAAATACAAGAATCATTTTCATAGAAAATATGCTGAATACACTTTGAAAAGTGATATTTTGTTTAAGGGAAATCAGTTATGTGTCCCTAGAGGCTCTATTAGAGAGAATTTGATTCAGGAAAAGCACAATGGTGCATTGAGTGGTCACTTTGGGATCACTAAGACTCAAGAACTTGTTCAAAGGTTCTACTATTGGCCAAGAATGAACCTTGATGTTAGAAGGTATGTTGAAGGTTGAATAGTGTGTCAAAAGGCCAAAGGAACCTCTTCAAATGTAGGCCTATATCAACCATTACCTATTCCCACTAGGCCATGGGAATGCTTGAGCATGGATTTTGTAGTTGGGTTACCCAAGACAAGACAAGGCATGGATAGTGTTTATGTAGTTGTGGAAAGATTCAACAAGATGGCTCACTTTGTGCCATGCAAGAAAACTAATGATGCCAGCTAAATAGCCTCTCTTTTATTCAAAGAGGTAGTAAGAATACATGGGTTACCTATGAGCATAGTGTCAGATAGAGACACCAAGTTTATGAGTCATTTTTGGAAGACTCTTTGGCATAGATTGGGCACTAATTTATCATTTAGATTTGCATACCATCCCCAAACTGATGGTCAGATTGAAGTGGTAAGTAGAAGCCTTGGAAATATATTAAGGTGCTTGACCAAGGAATATGGTCAACAATGGGATCAATTGATTGGACAGGCTGAATATGCTTATAATGGCACTATAAATAGGTCAACAGGGAAGAGTCCCTTTGAAATAGTATATGGTCTACATCCTAGAGGAGTCTATGAACCAAGAGACTTAAAGGATGGAGTGAAGGGAAGTGGATATGCTAATGACTTTTCTTATGAAATGCAGGAGATTCATGACACCATCAAGAAGACTTTGACAGAGAATACTATGAAGCTTAAGACTAAGGTTGATGAGAGTAGAAGATAAATTTAGTTTAATGTGGGAGACTTGGTGATGGTGCATCTAAACAAGTCTAGACTATAGAAGGGAGTCCCACAAAAGCTTCAAATGAGGAGGATAGGTCCCTATCCTATCTTGGCAAGGTATGGGAATAATGCTTATAAAGTGGAGCTGCTGAAGGATAGTGGACTATCCCTTGTCTTCAATGTTGCAGACCCAATTCCTTACAAAGGAACAACACCTAATTTAGATCAAAGACTTAGTGAAGTAATCCAAGATGTGGAAGAAATCAAACTACCTTCTACAATAGTCAAGAAGGCTGATAGTATACTAGATACTAGAGTCTACAAGAAGACTAGAACCAAGGTGTACAAAGAACACTTGATCAAGTGGCATGGTCAATCTGATGCTGATGCAGTGTGGATCAAGGAAGTTGAGTTTAAGAAGATGGGAGTTGATCCTACCTTACTCAATCCAAGGGTGGATTGAACTCTTTTATTTAGGGGAGGATGGTACAGGAGCACCTAGGCTAACCTCCAATGTCTATGTCATTTTGGCTTGTATCTGACATTAGCCAAGTTAGAGGGCTATGTGTTTAATTTGGACCTTAGAAGGTCATTGCAAATGTGGACTAGGTGAGTTAGTGATAGTACTAAGGTCACCAATTAGTCATTGTTAGTTGTTTTTTTATTAAACTTAGGCTTTGAAGCTTAGAGATAGATTTGAGTTATTAATGTGTTATAAACACATGAATGATGTAAGAAAGATGCCTTGAGGCCATAAATGAAGTTGTTTCATCAAGATATAGAGGTTAGAGGTCCTAAAAGTTAGGATGGTGGCATGAAGGCAAAGATGCCAAATGTTGTTAAAAAGTTGTCATGACAACATTTGCAGTAAAGGCAAATGTTGCATTCAACTCGACAATATAGGATCCCCTCTAGAAGATAGGAGTGGGAGATTAACCAAAAAAGCCTAAAAATATGGAGAATGGCATCTAAGACCATCTCAGGATTGGATTTCGAGGTAGACATAATTGTAACAAGATTTTGAATAGTGAATTTAGCTCTACAACTTAGTTTTGAGAGGAACCTGAGCTTCTTAGTGTGATAGTGTTATTTTGTGGATTGAAAGCTTCCATTTAGTGGTGGATTTTTATTGTTGAGTTAGTTTTAAATATTTTTCATTTTTTAAGAAAGTTTATTTGAATTAGTCTAAGGTCTTGAATAAATTGTTTTAGGTTTAGGGAGTTTCCTGGTCCTGCCTTGACCAGTTTGTCATTTCATGGCTCCCCCATGAAATCTAGCCATGGGATCTTCCTAAGGGTAGATGAATATGTTAGGGGAGCCATTGGTCTATACATATTTAGATTTAGGAGTCATAAGGAGTTGGGTTTCTATTTTTAATGCCAAGCCCTAGGCAAGCATACAGTGCCCGATTAGAGGTTTGAAGGTGAAGATTTGAAGATTTCTTGCAGGGTATAGCAGTACAGTATAGAACAAGTACAATCCTAGGTTTGATATGAACACATTTTGATATATTAGGAGGATTGAGAGACTATCAATCCATTTGATTGAGATTTGAATGAGAAACTAGTGAGGTCCTATAAATTAGGCCTTTTAGTCCTATTAGACCTAGGTAATAGGAACCCTATGTACAAAGGACCTAGGAGTTTAAAACCTTCAAAATCCTTCATAAAATCCAAAAGGGTATCTGAATGTGGGATTATATTTTCAAGTTGTTTGGAAAGTTTTGGTAGGAATTGGTAAAAGGTCTTTGATAAAGGCTACAAGCACTACAACATTTGGGGTTGAATTTTGATGCCACTACAATTTGTGTTTTTTTTTTCAAGTGCCCCCGATGGTGTCATAATAGTAATGATATCATCATAATTGTGACACCCATTTGGTTATAAACAAAAAAAAAGAAAAGAAAGTGTCATTTGTAATTTGTGAATTTGAAGAGCTGCCACGAAGATGACACAACACTTTTGCGTGGCGTGAAGAGGGCATTCAAGTTTGGCATGCGCGAAGAGGCCGACACCTATGTATGGGAAGAGGGAACTGGCACTTGAGATAGGCATTCGAGCTTTGTCTTCTCATTAAATCAATTTCAGTGGCATTGTTTACATCTTAGCATTGTTAATAGTGGCATTGTTTACATCTTAGCATTTGGAATGCTCGATGACCCACAAGCTTTGAGAGTTAGGGCATTTTTGCTATTACCTTCAAGGCATTGTGTGAAGTATTTGATCTCTCTTTATTTGTTTTGATATTGATATTCACTATGTGTGTACTCCCCGTTTATGATCATTTCACAAGGAAATGTCTTGATGGCTCACGGGCTGTAAGCTAGGGCATGATACATTGTTCATGAGCTCACTGTTTAATACTGGCATTGTTTACATGTTTTCATTTGGATTGCTTGATGACCAATGAGCTTTGAGAGATAGGGAATCATTGCTATTACCTTTAAGACATTATGTGAAGTGTTTGATCTCTCTTTATTTGTTTTGCTATTGATATTCACGATGTGTGTACTCTCCATTTATGATCATTTCATGAGGAAATGTCTTGATGGCTCGTGGGCTGCAAGCTAGGGCATGATACATTGTTCATGAGCTCACTGTTCAATATTGGCATTATTTACATCTTTTCATTTGGAATGCTTGATGACCTATGAGCTTTGAGAGCTAGGGCATCATTTCTATTACCTTCAAGGCCTTGTGTGAAGTGTTTGATCTCTCTTTATTTGTTTTGGTGTTGATATTCACTATGTGGTACTCCCCATTTATGATCATTTCATGAGGAAATGTCTTGATGGCTCACGGGTTGCAAGCTAGGGTATCATACATTGTTCATGAGCTCACTATTTAATATCTGGCCAGGCCATGTAAATGGTACCAGGCCAACCCAATCAGCCCAACAAAATGTGTCATGTTTATCTTTGTCAAATACACTTGTTCACCATTTTGTTCTTGTTCTTCAAACAAATATTGCATCAAAAGTAATTGTAAACAATGATTCAAAGAAAAAAGAAACAACTACAATAGATCAGACCCCAAAAGAATACAGTCAACTACAATAGCTCACAGTCTCAATGAAATAAATAGTGTATAAAACAATATATGGTGCACAATAGCAGCAAGCATGCAATGACATCAATAACATTGCATGATAAAATTCAATACTCTTAGATTTTATTCACATTGCACATGCATAATTGTAGATGAGGATTAGTAATAGGGTGCCAGGCATTACTTATATCCTTTATATCTAACCCCATCTTTTCCTTCCTTGCAGGTTTTGGATAATACAAGAGCATACTGGATTGAACCCCAGGTCAACACTTCATTACTTCAGGTAATGTCTAGTACCTTCATTATTTATGTTCATCCACTTATGTATGTTTGCATTCATTCATATTATTTTGAAAGTTAATGTTTATGAGCTCAAATTCAAAACTGTATGTGTATTATTTTATTACTGATGTCCCTATTTTATTATTGATATTCCTATTTGATCTAGTAGCATCAATATAAAAAATAGAGCACTGACCAATCAAATAGGGACATGAGGTGCTCAAACAGTGAGCTCATAAAACAATATATTTAGTCTTAATAAAATCTTATAAAACAACATATATTGTGTGAAGTGTTTGATCTCTCTTTATTTGTTTTGGTGTTGATATTCACTATGTGGTACACCCCATTTATGATCATTTCATGAGGAAATATCTTGATGGCTCGCGAGCTGCAAGCTAGGGAATCATACATTGTTCATGAGCTCACTATTTAATCCTAACATTGTTTACATCTTTTCATTTGGAATGCTTGATGACCCATGAGCTTTGAGAGCTAGGGCATTGTTTCTATTACCTTCAAGGTATTGTGTGAAGTGTTTGATCTCTCTTTATTTATTTTTTTGTTGATATTCACTATGTGGTACTCCCCATTTATGATCATTTCATGAGGAAATGTCTTCATGGATTGTGAGCTACAAGGTAGGGCATCATGCATTGTTTATGAGCTCACTATTTAAGCACCTCATGTCCATATATATATATACTTCAAAGGAGGAATTATGAAATATAGTTGTAGGTAGTTATCTCTTCTATAATGATGCAGGAGTGAAAGGTAATAATCAATTAGGTTGCTGCTATTAGATCATACATTAACACACTTACTATTTTGAATTTGAGCTCAAGCATCATGCAATGTTATTATTGTCATTGCATGCTTACTGCTGTTGTGCACCATATATTGTTTTATACACTTTTTATTTCATTGAGACTGTGAGCTTGGTTTTTCTTTCAGAAGTGTATGGCTTGAATATGAACATGCATAATTGTAGATGAGGATCAGTAATAGGATGCCATTCATTGCTTAGATATTTTTTATCTAACCCCCATCTCTCTTTTCTTTGTAGGTTCTGGATCACACAGGGGCACACTAGATTCATACCTAGGTAAAAAATTCATCACTTTAGGCAATGTCTGGCACCCTTATTATTTATGTTCATCCTCTTATGTATGTCTGTACTCTTGCATTTTCTTCTGAAATTTATTTTCCTTGTATAGTATATACAAGTTGTTTTTTATATATATACATGTAATCTTTAGATGCAAAAATTTCTTTTCCTTTACATGTATCTTTGCATGAAATGAACACAAATTAAACAAGATCATCTAATAATGTAAAATAGGGTACTATAGTCACTCATCTAGTAATTAGTTCGCCAAATAATTACTAAGGATTGAACATAAGTCTAAGTCACCAAATCTATTGTTATATGTGTATAAAAAAATATATGGTACACAATAGCAACAAGCATGCAATGACAACAATAAAATTGCATGGTGCCCGAGCTCAAATTCAAAGAAGTAAATGTATTAATGTATGATATAATAGAAGAAACCTCATTGATCATTACCTTTCACTCCTCTATCATTATAGAAGAGATAACTACCTACAACTAGGGAATCATGCATTGTTTATGAGCTCACTATTTGAGCACCTCATGTCCCTATTTGATTGGCTAGTGCTCAAATAGTGAGCTCATAAATTGTGACACCCATTTGGTTATAAACAAAAAAAAAAGAAAAATAAAGTGTCATTTTTAATTTGTGAATTTGAAGAGCTACCACGAAGATGACATTGCACTTTTGCATGGTGTGAAGAGGACATTCAAGTTTGGCGTGCCTGAAGAGGCCGACACCATGTGGGAAGAGGGCACTGGCACTTGAGGTAGGCATTCAAGCTTTATCTATTTGATCCTAAAAGGGGAGTACCACATAGTGAATATCAAAAACAAAACAAATAAGAGAGATCAAACACTTCACACAATATATGTTGCTTTATAAGATTTTATTAAGACTAAATATATTGTTTTATGAGCTCATTGTTTGAGCACCTCATGTCCCTATTTGATTGGTCAGTGCTCTGTTTGTTATATTGATGCTATTAGATCAAATAGGGACATCAGTGATAAAATAATACACTATGTGGTACTCCCTATTTATGATCATTTCATGAGGAAATGTCTTGGTGGCTCGCGGGTTGCTGCAAGCTAGGGCATGATACATTGTTCATGAACTCATTGTTTAATATTGGCATTGTTTACATCTTTTCATTTGGAATGCTTGATGACTTGAGAGCTTTGAGAGCTAGGGCATCATTTCTATTACCTTCAAGGCATTGTGTGAAGTGTTTGATCTCTCTTTATTTGTTTTGGTGTTGATATTCACTATGTGGTACTCCCCGTTTATGATCATTTCATGAGGAAATGTCTTGATGGCTCACAGGCTGCAAGCTAGGGTATCATACATTGTTCATGAGCTCACTGTTTAATATCTGGCCAGGCCATGTAAATGGTACCAGGCCAACCCAATCAGCCCAACAAAATGTGTCATGTTTATCTTTGTCAAATACACTCGTTCACCATTTTATTCTTGTTCTTCACACAAATATTGCATCAAAATTAATTGCAAACAATGATTCAAAGAAAAAAGAAACAACTACAATAGATTAGACCCCAAAATAATATAGTCAACTAAAATAGCTCACAGTTTCAATGAAATAAATAGTGTATAAAATAATATATGGTGCACAACAGCAGCAAGCATGCAATGACAACAATAACATTGCATGATAAAATTAAATACTCTTAGTTTTTATTTAAATCTATTCGAAACTCCTATCAGCTCATTGTCCAATAGTTAAACTAACCTATGACTTCAAAGGAGGAATTATGAAATATAGTTGTAGGTAGTTATCTCTTCTATAATGAAAATGATACCAGGCCAACCCAATTAGCCTAACAAAATGTGTCATGTTTATCTTTGTCAAATACACTCGTTCACCATTTTGCTCTTGTTCTTCACACAAATATTGCATCAAAAGTAATTGTAAAAAATGATTCAAAGAAAAAAGAAACAACTACAATAAATCAGACCCCAAAAGAATATAGTCAACTACATAGCTCATAGTCTCAATGAAATAAATAGTGTATAAAACAATATATGGTGCACAACAACAGAAAGCATGCAATGAGAGCAATAACATTGCATGATGCCTGAGCTCAAATTTAAAATAGTAAGTGTATTAATGTATGATCTAATAGTAGCAACCTCATTGATCATTACCTTTCACTCCTCCATCATTATAGAAGAGATAACTACCTACAACTAGGGCATCATGCATTTTTTATGAGCTCACTATTTGAGCACCTCATGTCCCTATTTGATTGGCCGGTGCTCAAACAGTGAGCTCATAAATAATGCATGATGCCCTAGCTTGCAGCCTGCAAACCATCAAGACATTTCCTCATGAAATGATCATAAATGGGGAGTACCACATAGTGAATATCAACAAAAAAATAAATAAAAAGTGATCAAACACTTCACACAATATATGTTGCTTTATAAGGTTTTATTAAGACTAAATATATTATTTTATGAGCTCACTGTTTGAGCACCTCATGTCCCTTTTTGATTGGTCGGTGCTTTGTTTTTTATATTGATGCTATTATATATTTGAGTACCCTTTATGGAGTACCTTAACATGCCAAAAGGACAAGGTGGGTTGCTTTGGAAGGTATATGACTGTTTAGACTATTTCTCAGATTTTTAAGGCCTAAAACTCATGCATTTACAAAGGAAGTACTAACCATTCAAACTCCTAGGCTCCAAGTGTTTGTATAGTGTCATTAATAGGTTCAAATCAAAGGAATATGATGTCAATTTGAATCCAAGAGGTTTCTAGATACAAAAGGCCCAATTTGTACCCTCAAAACCCTTAAATCTAGGGTTTCCTCAATGTCACATTTCCCAAGGTTCCTTGCAAAAAATAATGTTTGATTCACCTTGTACTTAACATGTCTATACACTTTCAATCATAAAATATTGCCCTTGTTTGGCTAGAACTCTCTATCCTTCAGCCTATCCTCCAAATTCACTTAGTTTCTTAGTATTCCCTATGGTGATCACCACAACAGTCAATCAAAATTGCATTTCCAAAGTTAGAGGATTATAATAAATTTGAATTGGATTCCATTCTATGAGAACCAGTAATCTACATTCATAATGAAAGAAACTCAAGAAAATAGTCCTAATTCAAATTTTCAATGACTGTATAGTCCCAAAATGGAATAACAACGACTAGAATAGAATTCTCAGAGCATGAATGACTTCAAATTCATGAAATATAAGGATAAAAACATTGTAGAAAACATTCCAACCATTAACAACTTTGAATCATACCAAAAATCCTTTCAAATTTGCAAGAAAATGAGACTTTTATTTGTTGGTATTTTCTGAATTCTACCTAGGAATAAACAACTTCTAAAGTTCTTAGAATTGATTTTCAGATTAGTCCCTCCTTTGTGAATGAATTAGTCTTGAAGTATTATGAGATCTTCCTTAAGATTTGCTACATAATTCTACTCCAGAATTTGCTTCTATGTATACTATAATTAAGACTAAGATTCGAAGTTGATGCCCTTCTATGGAGGACTTTGCTTTATCTACAATGTCTAAATTGATTGTTGTTTAATGGCATCTAATGTTTTCCTATGGATTTTGGCATTTATTGTAGGCTTAAGAGAGTTCATTTCTGCCCTAGGTGGACTTACGACTGTCAGTTTGCTGCTACCCTAGGTGGACTTGTGGTTGTCCTATTTCTACTGTTGACCTACTTCTTCCACTGCTAAAACTTTCTTCTTTATGTGATTCTTTGGAGAAGAGACACATTATATCTTGGGTGCTCTTCTTCTAAGAATCATCCTCCTATATGTAGGAGACAAGGGAGAATGCCAAGAGGGCTGACTTGAATGAATAATTCAAGAGAGTCGACTCAAGGGCCCAAACAATTAATTTAGTGTTAAAATCAAATTAAATAAATAATAGATATTAAATATATTATATATTTAATATCATTATTTATATATTGATATTAGGCTCTTTAAAAAATAATTATATTGCTTGGTATACTTGATTTTGCTGTCAAGGCCATAATCTTAACATTATTCAATTTGCTGTAGCAGTTTGTACAGTTCTGAGTGTCTCATTCCAATCTGCCATATAATGGCTTGATCCTCTAATTTATAACTTCCTCTAAGTCTGTTCAACCAGCTTTGGTGGTTGGAAAATTATATTAAGACTAATTAAACATAAAAACCCCTTTTCCCTCCTTTTACAAGTGACCGTTGTTATTCAAAAATTTGAATTAACAACATTGCAAATCTAAACTATTATAAGCTTGCAACTCAAAAAATCATCCCAAACTCCTAAATTGGTCCTAAGGCTTATTAGGCCTTTAAGGGCTTATTGCCAATTTATTACAGGTATTAACCTTATAGGTCATTATAGGCTCCAAAATGCTCCAATTGATGTCATTGGATATCTTCATGTTCACTAATGTCTTTTTGATCTCCATAGGTTTTGTGAACTCCTTATGTGCTCTAGGTGCCCCTGCACCACTATGTGCTTTGAGCCAATGAAATTTTTATCATCATGATGAAGTAATAATGCATTAAATGTCTTACTTATGTCCCTATTCAGTTTTAATTTTATAGTGAATTCATGATTTATAATTCAGTTGTAGCAACTCAATGTGTTTGAACTCAAGAATACCCCTTACTTGGTTTCCTACAAAGCTTTTGGTGAAATCTGTTAGAAAATGAGAAGCTATGAGAAGGTGACATGAAGCTAATGAAAGGAGGCATATCCAATTTGTTTTGTAGATATACACATTAAGGATCATGTCAGATAATACAAGGGAATTCAATCAAAATAGGGAGACAATCTCTAGATTGTTGTCTAACTTTCAAAGAGAAGTCGATGACAAATGTTATTGTCCATGCAAGAGTTGTAACGACTTAAAGACAAGAAGAATCAAAATAAAAAAAACAAATAGACATTGTTGAGAGAATGGTCACATGGAAGCGGGGTTTGATTATAATCCAGTGGTAAGTTGTTTTTTATATTGTTTTCATAATTAATATACATATGAACCATGGAAGGATGTTTGATTATCATCATTTTTATATAGGTCGATCTCCCTAGTGTGAATATAGAGGAACACAGAGGTGTGAATATTGAAGTTGAAGATCATGATCCCATGGAAGATGATGATCATGTGTTAGAAAACACATTTGAAGATGATGGTATGAATGCATTGATCATTGACACATTTGGTACTGGTGCTGCTAGTGCTACTGCTGCTACTGATGATGATGATTATGATGAGGATGACATTGACGATGTCCATTATATACCTCTAATTGAGAAGGTGGACATTACAAAGGCTCCCAATCTACTCTTCTCTTTGTTGTATTGTTGTTGGTGAATTTGAAGGTTATGAATGGTTTATCCAACATAACAATGTCACGTATGCTAAGGTTTGTCATATATGTCATTATAGTCTATAAAAGGTGAAACATGTACCATTATGATTGTTTATAGTAATGAATTATATTATTTGTTGCACATTGATAGGTGACTTTATGTTATCACCATCAAATTTTCTCCCTCGCTCGTACCAAGAATTATGTGCCACTATGAAACATATTGGAATGGAGTATCAAACAATAGATGCTTGTCCTGAAGCTCATATCATTTATTATAAAGAACACAAAAATGCAATAGAATGCCCTGAATGCCATACGAGCAGATATCAAGATGATAAAGTGACAAAAAAGGTGCCTCACAAGGTTCTTTGTCACACCCCCATTATTCCACGTCTGAAATGATTATTCAGGTGCAATAGCTTGGCACAATTTATGGTTTACCATGCACATGACAGGAGTCAAGATGACATTATTTGAATGCCTATGGATGGTTCATCATTTATGGACATAGAGGAAAAGTGGCCACACTTTAAAGAGGAACCTCTAAATCTTAGGCTTTCTCTGGTAGCAGATGGTGTCAATTCACATGGAGAGATGAGATCTGTTTGCTCAGTGTGGCCTATTTTTGTTATAAAAATAACCTTCCTCCATGGATGTCAATAAAGAGGGAGCACATTATGTTGGCAATAATTGTTCCAGGTATCTTATTATTTTATAGTTATCTATATGTAATTATAAGTCTTGGAGTGAAATGGCCACAATAATTATCTGATGTTGTTGTTAATTCAACTAGATAAGTACCAAGTGAAAGATATGAATGTATATATTGCACCTCTTATCGACAAGTTGTTGGTGTTATGGAATGGTTTCACTATGTATGACATCTCCCAAACAATTGGACAAAGAGAATTTCAATTCCATGCAATGCTTGTGTGGACAATTCATGATGCTCCAGGGTTGACACATTTTTGTGGTATGTTATGATGAATTCTAGTTGTACGGGATAATTCAAATTTTAAAAATATACATATTTAGTCCAATTTTATCGTTATCTTGTAGGTCTTAAAACAAAGGGAAAATTTTCATGTCCAACGTGTGGTCCAAAGATGAAATCCCTCATTCCAAAAATTTAAGAAAATAGGTGTTTGATGGTATAGGCAGTTCCTCCCCAGAAATCATAAGTATCAAAGTGTAGAAAGTCATCTTTTCAATGGGAAAGAAAAGACTACATCAAAGCCCCAAAGAATGACACCTCACCTATGGAAGTTGGAATATAATATAATTCAAGGTAATATCATTCCACGTAATGGTCAATGTTTGAAAATTATATATTTTGATTGTGTTTTGTTGGCTAATTGTGTAGTTGATGATCTTAAAGGTCATGAAGGCATCACCGACCAGCTTCCAAAGGGATTGAAATGTTATCCCAAATAATTTAGTAGGCTGCCCTATTGTGAGCATCTAAAAATTGTGCATTTGTTTGATACTATGCATATTGGAAAGAATGTAATAAAGATGCTGTGGAAAATATTGGATGGAAGGCGTGACAAAGAAAAACTTGGCAAAATTTGTAGTGACATTCATGATTCCAATCATGAAATGAAAAATATCATTGAATCAAATAGCAATGGAGATTGAATTAATGCAAGTGTTCTTCCTTGGTTATTAATAGAGAAAAAAAGTAATGCCATAAAAGAAGTGATCTGAAAAATTTGATTTCCTACAGGATTTGTTGTGGATATAAGCAATCTCATATCAAAGAAAAATGATTTTGGGTCAGGGATGAAAACACATGATTAGCATACCTTCATCAAGGTAACTCATAGTCTTTTATATTTACAATATATTTATGTAATTGCATTCAATTTTCATTGTATGAAATGATCAGTTGACAATTGTTGCAGTATTTTCTACCCCTATCTCTCCCAGAGAACTTTGACAATAATATCAAACAAGTGATATATGATCTTGGAAAATACATGAGGTAAGCAGTGATATTTTTTTAATATATCAAACAATAATATCAAACAAGTAATATATTGTAAAGTATTGTATTTATATATTTATGTCTTGAATCCCTTGTAGGTGGTTTCATCTAAAAAAATTCATAAAGAAGATATAAAATATTAGAAGAAAAGAATTTGTTGATTAATGTGTGAAATGCAAAAGTGTTTACCTCTAGCTTTTTTTAATGCACAAGAACACTACCTCATACACCAAGTTGAGGAGATTGAATTGTATGGACCTGTACATGCTAGGTCAATGTGGATGGTTGAGAGACACTTGAAAATTTTGAAGGGTTTGGTATAACAAAGAGCACATCCTGAGGGTTTTATGGTTGAGGGATATATGGTATACTAGATGATGGTGTACGTTACTCAATATCTTCCTAATCTTGCAACAAAGACACATATAGATTGCATTTGGGATCTTGACTCAATTAAATTTTTTGAAGGGGAGTACTTAGTGGGCAACAATAGATTTAGGAAACTGAAAAGTAATAAATTATGAGATGTTATTGTAGTAAATTAATTCTTAATCTTCAAAATAAATATGTTGTAAGTCATCTATTTACTTTTGTACAACTGCTAAAGAGTGAATGCAATACATTTGTTTATTGCAAACAATCAAGATTAGATGACAACATGGATTGAATGATGTCAACATGATGGTCATAGATTAACATGGGAATCTATGTCTTCATTGGTTATACAAGCTCATCACAATGCAGATCCAAATGTTACACAAAAGGAAATAGATTTAGCATATGGTTCAAGAGATCACCAGGTACTTATAAATTTGTTAATCAATCAATCATATATTTTTCAACTCGTGATGCAATAATTTATACATGTTTGACATTATTGTAGGTGAAACACCACAAGGCTATGTTTTACAATGGTTATAAATTTCACATCAAAAAGTTGGATGACACGAAGAGAACTTGTAATTCTGGGATAAGTGTAGTGTTCCAGGTGACTAATATTTCATCTAGAAATGACTTACATCCTCGAGAGTCACAAAATTGATACTATGGTATTTTGGTTGATATACTTGACTGCGACTTCAATTCCTTCAAATTAGTTCTCTTTGTTGTGAAATGGTACAGACTACAATTCAATAAAAATGATCCTGATAGAACTGTTATTGAACATGACAATGGATTTCTAATGATTAATACAAGGTTGTTTGAGCCAGTTGGAGAAGAGCCCTATGTTCTTCCAAGCCAATGTGAGCAGGTATTTTAGTCAGAGGTTCCACATAAACCAAGTTGGTCATTTTTTGTTAGACATGATCCAAGAGGAAGACCGATAAAGTATAATGCAATGGAAGAAGATACCGAGGAAGATGAAGAAGTGGAAGATGATGTAGAAATAGATCATGATTGAGAGCTAGTCGAAGAAGAATATGAAGAAGAAGATGATGATGATGCTGCTACTGATGCTGCTACTGATGATGATGATGATGATGATGATGAGGATGATGATTATGATGATGGTGATGGTGATGATGATGATGACAAAAATAGTGGTGGTGATGATATCGTCATCGACGATGATCCTGATGATGAGATGGATGAAGAAGAATATCAATGACATGGATGAAATGTACAATTATGCCATATGTTTGGCATATTCTAACGATTGTTTTATAAGTACTACTCTTATTCACCTTGTTTTATATGTCCTACTTATATATATTTGATCTTTTGTTAAGAGAAATTTCATTCTAAAAGAGTGTATTTAATCTTTATATGCTTAAACAACCTCACTAGTTAAGACTATTCTCATTTGTAGTGGGCATGACAAGAATCAAATCACTTGAAAAACACCAGTATTTAGACATGAAAAAATTAGTGACATGATTAAGAAAATTACCTTTCTTTACAATTTGCATGGTTGTCTTTGTTTTGTCATTTTGTTTTGAGTGTCTAGTGGTTTAAACCAAAGACTTTGACTTAGCCAAAAAATGTGCAAGTGTACATTAGTATGTTTCTTTTTATAGTAATTATAATTAGTATGAATGAACAAAATAATGACAATGCAATATTTGTGATAATGCAATATTTGTCAAAATAGCATTGATGACTTCAGTCAATGTGCCTATGTTTCAATGTGGTGTTGGCCCATGCATGTTGAAGATGTCACGCACAACAAGTAATCCTGGGCATCAATTTTGGGTTTTCCAAATAGGAAAAAGGTCTGGATACGTAATTATATTTTATGTTTAAAAATAATGTGACAACTAATCATTTTATGAAGAACTGATGTACTTTTGGTATTGTTAGGGAAATACTGGATGTCAATACTTTCAGTGGGTTGATCAAACCACATTTAAATCTACCCCATCTACATCTATACCTGATGTAGGAAATGAGTGCAACTTTTGCAAGGCTCGAGAGGTAGCTAGTGCCAGTAAGATTGCTTCAATGGTGAAAGCAGAAATCATATTTCTGCAATGCCTTCTTTTTGTAGTTTGTGCACTACTTTGTTGGGACCATATGCATAAATGTGGTTAACAGAGGGCTATTGTAGATACTAATTTTTTTTTTAGAATTTCTAGTTGATACACATAAAGAACATGCACATAAACATGACAAATGAGAAACATAAATGTAGATATCGCAATAGCTGACAAACATAAATGTAGGCATCATAATCACAATTTTTTGGAGACACAACATAATTGAATGGTATACTCAGACAATGCAACACAACTATATATCACTCCTCTAGTTCCAAGTTTACATTGCAGTAAACAAAATCCATAGATAAAAAATAAATTTAGAGAGTGGAGGAGAGTGAGAACGACCAAAGTAATATAGGTCCCTATATTATTTTGGTCATTATCACTCTCCTCCCGCACTCTCTAAATTTATTCTTCATCTTTGGGTTTTGTTTACGCAATGTAGACATGGAATTGGAGGAGTAGTTGCATTGCATCATTTGGGTATACCACTCAATTATGTTGTGTTTCCAAAAAATTGTGACCATGATGCCTACATTTATGTTTCTCAGCTGTTGTGTCCCACGACCCCTTATGACCCTTTACAACCATTTACGATCCCTAAGAATACATCTTAGATATCTTAAAATGTCATAAAAGGTCATAAGAGGCTCCTAGGAGGGATCGGATGAGCTTCCACCTTCACGTGGTTGCCCTGTTAAGTAGAGAATGTTAAAATATTTTATAAACAAAGAGAAACTTAATAATTTAAGATCTCAATCCATGTACGACAAATATATATTGACTACACCACAAACCCACACATCAAATTTAGACCAAAGAAGTCAAGAAGTCACTCTAATCAGATCCAAATGAAATCAGGTCCACATATATCCCATGAACACATTAGGAAGAATGCATCTCTGATCACTGCAGTAGCTTCTTGTGCTGGAGCAGTCACTGTCACAAGTCTTGATTCGGTAGGATCCATTCCATATCCAAGTCTCTAGACTTGACTGAATAATCCACGAGCCACTACCGAATCTACTACAAATTTATCTTCGAATTGTGCTAGAGCAGTCATTTTCACAAGTCTTGATTCGGTAGGATCCATTCCAAATCCAAGTCTATAGACTCGACTCAATAATCCACAAGCCGCTACTGAATCTACTGCAAAGTTATCTCCAAATGATCCATAACCAAATCATGAGCAAGAACTAGATCTACAAGAACACCATTTTGAATCAATACTAACTCGATCGACACATATATATATTTTAAAAAAAAACTCATTGTCATCGTAACTACGATGACTTTAAAACAATGATGATTTTTCATTGCAAACAGCCCACATCCATCCGTCGCATTAACAACATCACTGTTGGAAAATAACCATAAATGACAGATATCCATCGTAAATGTCCAACACATGTTTGTCGCATGTACAACATAGTCATCATTACAAACCACAAATGACAGATATACATTTTAAACTTCCAATGGATATCCATTGCATTAAAAGCATTTTCATCAGCGAACATGTTACAAATGAAGGCTACTCGTTGGAAGATTTTGACGGGTCACCATCATTTGTTATTTTTTGTGACTAGTAGGCATCTCAATTGTGACAACCAAAAATAAGTCCAATGGTAGGCTCGTGGTGTTGGCACCCTCTCTTAGTGACGACCAAGGTTGTCGTAATAATGACACCTGACAAAACCATTTGTTTTTTTGACTACAAAACTATGATGTTGGGTCGTGTCACTTAATCGACTATTTACTATCTAAATTCAGATGCTCAGCCATCAGAAAAAGGT